>CM077250.1:16919499-17424499 GCA_039654775.1 Spinibarbus caldwelli
GGCATCTCACTGAAATGAAATCATTAACACTTGCTAACAAAGAGTCTACCGTGAGCGCCACAGAGACTGCTAGCATCTCAACAGCAATTTAATATAGCTAATGCGAACAGTTGTTTTTTGGCTTTTACATGTAGAAGAGTCTTCATCCAGTTATGTACAAATGCAGCAGTTAACAAATTAATGAAATAATAATGGTATTACACTACACTAAACCTGGGGTTAGGGGAAAATGAATAATTCAAGCAAGTTTATGCAAATGCCACCTTTGTTTGAAGTGGTAAGCATTTCTGTCCATGTTTCTTGGCACTAGCACACAACAAATAACAAAGAGAGAAAGAGAGGGGGTGCATGGGTGTATTTACACACTGCAGGATCTAAGCTGCAAAGCTTGTTTGGTTACATTAACGCCCCTTAAATCCAACTTGTAAACCAGCCAAAAGACTGCAAGCTACCTAGCCCTCTTGAGTATCGTGTCTGTTGAATTACAGGGATGTCTACGCAGTTTGCCTCAAAACACTCTACTTTGTCAGTGTAAATATGGTCTGGCATGCTTTATGTATCTTACAGACACAAAATAAAGAAGTATAATCTTTAAAGCGTTGAGGGCTTCCCACAATACTCTGACAATCTTAATTGGCTGTTCCTTAATAATCAGCTCTGGAATGACCTGGAAACCATGTGTATCAATGTTTTCATAGCATGAGGGTGTAACTGGAATAATGATGGATGCTCTGGGTGTGGCATTACTGGGAAGAAATACTGTAGCTTCTCACTAACAATCACAGCAAAGACCTCATTTGCACCTCATTGGTGAAAAGGCGGCATAAGGCACTTCAGCCTGCTGACAAGAGGGTGGGACACGATTGAGAGACACCCAAACACGTTCATTTAAAGGGATAGTTCACCCAAAAATGAAAATTACCTCATGATTTACTCACCCTCAAGCTATTCAAGGTGTATATGACTTTCTTCTTTCAGACGAATACAATCAGAGTTATATTAAAACATGTCCTGGCTCTTCCAAGTATTATAATGACAGTGAATGGGGTTTGAGATTTTGAAGACCAAAAAAGTGCATCCATCCATCATGATTAGTACTCCACACAGCTCTGGGGGGTTAATAAAGGCCTTCTGAAGCGAATTGATGGATTTGTGTAAGAAAAATATCCATATTTAAAACTTTATAAACCGTAATTTCACTAACTGTCATACTTGCATACATGAGAGAGTAGCATTCCAGCGGATGACATAGGACATAGGTGTAGTGTAGCGGTCACAAATCAGAAGTAAAAAATGATGACTGGAAAACAATGTCTTATATTTATATATAAGCCAAGAGGAGACTGGCTTTCCTTTGCTGTAAAAAACTTGGTTCTCGTGAGACCAGCATATTCTCACCAGAGCTTACGCTACGTCCTACATCATCCACTGGATCACCACTCTGTAGTGAACGTGTGTACGACAGTTAGCGGAAGCTAGAGATTATGATTTATGAAGTCTTAAAAAATGATATTCTTTAGTGCTGGACAATGATTAATCGCAATTAATCGCATCCAAAATAAAAGTTTTTGTGTACATAATATTTGTGTGTGTACTGTGTATATTTATTATGTATATATCAACACACACATGCATGTATATATTTAAGAAAAATATGTTATGTTTATATATCTTTTTTTTTACATAAAAGCATCACTTCACTTCCGAAGGCAACCCCTGGAGTCACGTGGACTACTTTTTATGATGGTTGGAAGCACTTTTTTGAGCTTCAAAATCTTGACCCCCATTCACAGCTATTATAAAGCTTGGAAGAGCTCGGACAGTTTTTAGTATAACTCAGACTGTACTCATCTGAAAGACGAAAGTCATATACACCTAGGATGGCTTGAGGGTAAGTAAATTTCATTTTTGGGTGAACTATCCCTTTAAGTAATATGTAAACTGATTTTCCATGTACCTGCACTGTCTCTGGTCCCAAAACCAGCACATGAGGTGGCTGCAGTCCTGCAGGTCTTGAAGGTCTAGTGGTCACTTTCTCCCACTCACTGCTATTGGATCCACCCAGATTTGTGTGCGCCACAATGCGGTACTCATAAGTGGTCCAGGGGCTGAGTGTAGCAGAGCTGTCTAAATAAGTGAGAGTCTGGTTGGACTGCAAAGTGGCCACAGTAGAAATCTGTTGTGTGCCAATGACTCTCCTCTCAATGATGTAGCCATCCAGTTCACCGTTGGCATGATGTGGTGGGGCCCAGGACAAGAGCACTGAGGTGGGGGTGTCGGAATAAAGCTGCGGGGCTGGGACGTCCTCTGGGGGGGCTGGAGGGGTGCGTATGGAGTGGGATTCAGAGGAAAGCGTGCAGCCGGCTGCTGTGCAAGCCTCCACCTGTATGGTGTACTGCTGATAGGGTGTAAGCTGAGAAAGAGTGTGGCTGGTGCTGTTTCCTGGCACACTGGCACTTAACTGGTGGTGTTGGTAGATGTTATAATGGGTGATGATGCCGTTGGGCTGGGATGGAGGAGACCAGGAGACAGAAGCACTTCTGGGTTGGATGTCAGAGAGTATAGGTGGGTCAACAGATCCAGGCCCTGAAGAAAGAAGAAAATTAATATTAAATTATTATCAAAATTAATACATAATATTTAAAACGAATAAATCAGTCGTGAAACAATCATTATTTTTGCTAATATATTTGTTGCCACTAGTGGTGCATAAAACAACACACACACACACACACACACACACACACACACACACGTTTGTTTTTGTGAAAAGTGGGGACATCCCATAGGCGTAATGGTTTTTATACCGTACAAACTGTATATGCTATTGCCCTACACCTAAACTTAGCCCTCACAGGAGACTGTGCATTTCTACTTTCCCCCCAAAAAACTCACTCTGTATGATTTATAAGCGTTTTGAAAAGTGGGGACATGAGGTAATGTCCTGAAAAGTCACCTTCACCTTGTAATACCTATGTCACAAAAACGCGCACACACAGACACACAGTCACACACACACACACACACACACACACACACACACACACACACACACACAAACACACACGCACACACACACGTTGTTTCTTTGAATTGTGGGGACTTTCCGTTGACTTGTATTACTTTTATACTGACCAAACGATATTTTCTATCCCCTAACCCAACCCTAGCCCTAGGGAAAAATTTCAGGTTTAACTATCCTTGTGGGGACATTTGGTGTACACCTACAATGTAGCATAAGTACACACACACACACACACACACACACACACAGTGCAGGTACAATTGAAGAATGTAGTTTAATAAATAATAAGATACAAATTATTATAATTTTCTTATTATATTTTAAAGTAATACAATCTTTATTTATGGATAAAACTAAGCTAAAATTCTAAAAATAAAAATTAAATTGTATAAAATAATAATAATTATTAATAACAATTATGATAAATATTAATCACTGAAATTGTTTATGGAATTATTATTGTATAAATTACTATTATTATTATTATTACTACTATTATTATTATTATTATAAGTTTTAATAAAACTATAAATATAACAAATATTCTAACATTAAAAATTATTATTATTAAATACATTTCACTAAGGATTATACTTAAGGATTTACCATTTAAAATAGCAATAATATAATATAATATAATATAATATAATATAATATAATATAATATAATATAATATAATATAATATAATATAATATAATATAATATAATATAATATAATATAATATTGAACACATTACATTTACCAATAAACTTTTAAGATATATAATATATATCTCCATTTACCCATCTCTCTATTCATCTATCCATCTATGCATGCATCTTGATATTGCAATTAATTTGGTCTTTAAATTATTTGAACCAAAGGACTGATGAGTCTGGTCGATCTCCGTGATCAGAGAGATGCAGCTCCGCTCTGACAGCACAGCATTGAGACTGACAGCACAAGGACACCGTCTGATTGGAGCAGCCTGATTCTCTGGATTAAAATGTAGAGCAGGAGGTGTGCAAATCAACTCATTTGCCAAAGAGGACGGAGTCAGCCGCTGCATATCGCAAGCAAATATGAAATTATATTTATGGATTTATTTGTTGGGGTGATGCGGCTAAGGGAGGTCAGCAATGTGTGAGGCGAACCTCTGAAGGGTCTGTAGTGAATTGGAGGAAATCACTTAAGTTTCCTGCCCAGTCATTTTCTCTGAGTGGTTACAACAACAGCTGCCATGGCAGCACTAACATCAAGAAATCCTTCATGGATCTTCAAGCCCGGACAGCTCGGGTCATTTTCATAATTACACATCCACACATGCATATACCAAAACACATGCCAGCATCCCCATGCATTCCTTCCCTCTTTCATGTCTGATGGCGTGTGCCAGTATCTCTTTGGTTATGACTGGTATAAAACAGTTAAGAAGTTTTGAACTTTATTTCAATTAAACAGAATATTAAATGATGTGTACAGGAACCTTCAAACCACATGTTTTACACAGTACTTGAAAAGATCCTCCAACCCTGAAGGAAAAATAGAAATTTTTTCATTATTTATTCACCGTCATGTTCTACACCTTTGTAACTTACTTTCTTCTGAGGAACACAAAATATATATTCAAGAATGTTGGGGTCTAAACAACATTTGATCCCACTGACTTCCATTGTGTACAAAAAAAAAAAAAAAAAAATCTAAATCAAAACATCATCTTTTGTGCTGATGCATATTTAGCATCATGACAAAGGCAAATGCAGCATTTCATTTAAACACAGCCAAGGCCTAAAACCTAAGATTACCTGAACACCTTCTTTTGCTGCTTTGCAAGCACTGGCATTTCCTTCAGGAAATGCAAATCACGAAAATACTATTTTGATGATTTGTCTTTATTTGCTATGTGGAGCACTGCTATTGGGTTTCAGAATAATGCTGATCCAAAATGTCACATTGGTTTATTGCACTTTTTGTGCTCATTCTGTGAGGCCCGATATACGGATGCAGATTTACATTACGGTAATTTCCCATACCATTTTTCTGACAGAACTGTTAGGAAACTCCAGAAAAAAACTGAAGAATGATAAGTAAAAGAGCTTGAACATTTGGTAAAGTGAAAGCAGTTAGAGGAATATATGAGATGTGGTAATTGAAGTGAAGTTGTTTTGTTGTGTTTTAAGCGTCTCCTGTCTGCTCTGTAGCCTGGGCTGTCTGATTGATATTTGGGCCCTATGAAAGCTCATTTGAAGGTAATGTTTTCCTCCTCCATTTACATCCCACGGTAGCACGGTAATGGCATACCGGCAAGGGCGTGTGGATCAAGGTGACTGGCTCTCTCTCTGCCGTGCTGGGCTGCTGATGTCTCCCCACAGATGGCCCACTTTCCACCTCCCATCACCATCACATCCCAACTGACTCACTATGTACAGAGGAGACATAACCGGCTACATGTACGCTTTCTCTCCCCAAAGCTCAGCGGCCACCACAGCAAGCAGCAAGATAATGACTTAAAAAAAATAAATAATAATGTAAAAAAGGGACATGAGAGAGAGGAAGCACACAGATGGAGCAAACTCACTCTACAGTGGCACCACTGAATGTTATTTAAGCACAAAACCCTGCATCTTATTCACTAAGCACCCACAATTCACTTAACCAGGTGCTGAACATCTCTGCAATGTAAATTAGATTCATTTGTGTACACCTCCATTTAAAAGTTTAGGGTCAGGATGTTTTTTTTTTTGTTGTTTTTTTTTTTCTAAGAAATGATAACTTTTATTGAGCAAGAACGTGTTAAATTGATAAAAAGTGGCAGCAAAGACATTGATAATGTTCCAAAAGATTTCTATTTCGAATACATGCTGTTCTTTTGAATTTTCTAATCATCAAAGAATGCTGGAAAAAAATACATCTCGGTTTCCTCAACAATATTAAACAGCCCAGCTGTTCTTAACATTAATAACAATAATAATAATGATGATTTTTGAGCACCAAATCAGAATGTTAGAATGATCTCTAAAGTATCATGTAACAATGAAGACTAGAGTAAATGGCTACTGAATATTCAGCTTTGCCATCATAAGAATAAATTTAATTTTAAAATAGATTAAAATAGAAGTCAGTAAATGTACATTGTAATAATATTTCACAATATTATTGTTTTACTGTATTTTTAAACAAATAAATGCAGTCTTGGTGAGCATAAGAAGCTTTTTAAAAGACATAAAAAAAATGTAAAATCGATCCCAAGTTTTGAATGGTGGTGTATACTTTCTATTCATCATGGAAAGCAGATATTTATCAAATGAATGAAATGGTGGAGAACAGTATAATATACATCCAAACATGCAAACTTTCAGCATTTTTTAAGAGCTGATTCAGGTGTCTGGTACGAAGGAGTGATAAAGTACGCCAAATTGTGAAGTCTGCCGCATCTTCCACAACAAAACACTCAGAACTGACCTGCTCGCACCATGAAAACTGCACTCAGCACAGATTTTGTTCCATTAAATTATCTACATAATTCGGACACTAAAACAACACATTCAGTAGGTGCAAATAAACAACGCTTTCAGCTGGAGCAATTCATTCTCACTAATGTTTTATAAACCCAAGTGTGTTCAATATGTAATACAACTAAACGCATTGCATTATCTAAATAAACTGTCCTTTTTTAAATAGATCAGCTTTATCATAATAACACCGATTACGAAATGACGTCAAGAAATAAAGAAGTTTAGTTCTCATTAGTCATCCCTAATCCTAACTCAAGCTTCATCCATTTTCACTTCACACAGCCGGCCACTGCTTATGATTCCGGCCCAGATTTCTCCATTCATCTAGTAGCTGTTATTTTTGGGGGTAATTTTTTACTGTGTCTGTGAAGGGGCTCTGCCGATTTCTCTCCCTCTCCCTCCTGATAAATAAACAATGCACAGATCTGACCTTTGGGTTAACAGGTTTTTATGCTTGCTCCACTCAGCACTCTAACTGATTCAATTACCACAAAGGTTCAGGAGCATCCATGAATACTGAAAAAGCTCACGGCCGCCGCCACGGCAAAACGCCTGCATAGGTGTTCGCCGGCAAATCCAATGTGGCTCTCAGGAGAAATTCCTTAATTGTAAATAATTTTACCACATGAGACAATCAAGTCACCTTGAACGCGAACCACCCCTCCTTACTTCATCCCCGGCCAGCCTTCCTTCCTCGGCTCAGCCGCCCGCTCTTTCGGTCTGCAGAGGCAAAGTGTTATTTAAGCTTTACTGGTCTGCGTTAAATTCCGCAATTTGAAGGGCTGTTAAGTTTTTCAATTGAAATTTCATTTAAGATGCAGGTGCTTTTGATTTTATTGATGCTTTACTGCTCTCAGGGTACAAGCAAGAACACAGTGCAATAACAGCAGTCGGCCTCAATCAGGCATCGGCAACAGCTGTAATCTCAGGACATTTGGAATACTTAGAGGCCTTTCCTGGGCCACTATAAATCGCTACAGCAGAAGGGAAAACAAGAGCGCGCGCCGCCAAGCCTTAAATCACATTTATAAGGATTTGGTTAGCATAATAATAACACAATCAAGTGACAAGGAAAGGAGGGGGGACCAGGGAACGTGAAGGAAAGAGAGGATTATTTTTAGCATTGTAGAGGTCCTTGTGACAATATGATAGCTTTGAAGGTTATCGTGGCTGATGTCAACTAGGACAGATGTTGGTATGCTGCTTTCAAGAAGCCGTTTAGCAGAAAGGAGATTGAAAGGAAAAGAAAAAAATTCACAAGTATTCTTTATGACAGATTTCTTTTGGTTTTGAACTCATATTTGATGAAGTGTACACTATTGTACAGTAACTTATTTCAAGGTGAACTGCACAGCTGTGGTTGCTCTTCCCACAACATTTTTATAACTACAAATGGGGCGATAATTAAAGGAATAGTTCAACCAAAAATGAAAATTTGCTTAAAAATACTCAGGCCGTCCAAAATGTAGATGAGTTTGTTTCCTTATCGTAACAAATTTGGAGAAATTTACCATTACATCACTTGTGAATGGGTGCCGTCAGATCGTCCGAACAGGTGACAAAAGCACTGTAATATTCCAAACAACATCTGTGAAGCGAAGAGCTGCTTGTTTTTAATAAACAAATCCATAGTCCAAATAAACAAAATCCATAATCCATAAAAAGGCTTCCTCCAGTGAAAAAGTCTGTCCAAAGTTGTCCTCTACCATCAAAATATACAACATATTTGTATAGAACTGTTTTGGACTGTTTTTGTTTGCAAATCTGTGCGTATCTCTCCTGATTCAGACAAAAGACTTTTTCACTGAAGAAAACAATATTATGACTAGAAGCAACAGTTTGAAGTTAAAAATATCTTGATGGATTTGTTCCCCACACTACATGGTTTTTCACAATACATTAACTGATGGACTAGATTGTGTGGATTACTTGTGGGTTATTGTGATGTTTTTATCAACTCTCATTCTGGTGTAATGCTAAATTTCTCCAACTCTGTTCTGATGAAGAAACAAACTGATCTATAGGATGGCCTGAGGGTGAGTAAATTTTAAGCAAATGTTAATTTTGGGTAAACTATTCCTTTAATCCCAAAATGTAATAATAAGGTTGGGGTTGATCCTATTTAAATTAACTCAATTCAAGAAATGAGAAAAAAAAAAAAAAAAAAAAAAATATATATATATATATATATATATACACACATACAGTACACACACACACACACACACATATATACTGTATATATATATATATATATATATATATATATATATATATATATATATATATATATATATATATATATATTAGTGCTGTCAAAATTAGCGCGTTAACGCAGGCGATTTTTTCAGTTTAACGCGTTAAAATTATTTAACGTTGTTAACGCAGGGCCGGAGCCTGGAGTTGGCCACCCCATTCATAACTGCTACTTCGGCCTCTTTTTTCTTGACAAGAAGTGCATTTATTCAGTCGCAGAACGTCTTTCTGACCACATCAAACCGGAGAAACGGTACTGTACTCGTAGCTCACATTCTTCAATTGCACGCACAAAGGCGCTGGCGTGTGCTGTACCCTGTATCATTTCATATCAAATCGCGAAAGAAACTATGAGCATGCAATGTCGTGGTCAGTTAAGGCATGAAGTTACCAAAAAGGTGATTAAAGCGGCCATAATCTGTGCATGCATGTAATATGTTATATATGAGTTACATTAAGATGTCTCTGAAATGGTTTTCAAAACTGTCCTGGAGCAGCCCAGAACTGTCTCCCTCACCTAACACACCCGATTCAACTCGTCAGTTCATTAGTAGAGACTGAAATGGGTCAGAAAAGGTAAAGAGAGTTGAGAGAAAATATGATGCCTGTCAGATCCGCGACATGTTCGGTAGCGGCAGCTCTTAAAGAAATAGCAGCCAAAAACAACCTAATAACCAGCTGCTGTGATGTCTGTTCATCAAGAACAAAAGAAAAAACAGGAAATAAATAACGTTTATAGCTTTAAGGATTCATCTGTATTTAGATAACTTTATTCAATTTCTTTATATTTCTGCTGAGGGGCACAGGTAAATATGACATGTATTATAATGGGTTTATGTGAAGATTGTTTTAAGTTTACTTAAATTAGAAGTTATTTTTAAAGTCTAATAAATGTTAAAATTGATAGCTCTTAATTATAATGCAATGTTGAATAGCTATAGTCAATGATTAAATATTAGGGGACTTTTTTTTTTTTTTATAGGGAAATTAGTATTGACTGGTATCAGTGATCCATGGCCTTCAGTCATAAAAAGATGCCATTAAACAAATATTAAAAATATACTGTCTTTATGTTGTTTGTACATTAGTTTGAAGATTGAATATGAAATTATTGCAATATAAAAGTATATTTAAAAACATTAATGTTAATTAAAGGGATTAATCGTGATTAACTTCAGAAAAAAATGTGTGATTAATTAGTTAATTTTTTTTTAATCGATTGAAAGCACTAATATATATATATATGCTTTGCCAAAAATTTAAAAGTTAAACCGTACAGGTCTTTTATACAACAGATTCACTAGAAAAAAACGTGGGGCCCAAAAATGCCCCTCTAAATTCTTTTATGTATATGTCACTCCAGCACACAGACTCATGTGCCTTAGCACAGACAGAGAAGACAGAGGAAAGAGCTCTTCTACATGGCAAAGTTTATGTTCACAGAACCGCCTGTCAAGTCTAAGGGGTAAAAATTCATGGATGGAATTACATTAAAAAGATGGTTATAAAATCTTAATGGAATGATAAAAAGGAAAGGAATGAATACTTAAAATGCTCATACATCTTCACTAAGGAGATTTCTAGTAGTGTTCTGACATACTGCAGCGCAAAAGGAGCCAAACAGACAAATCAGACAAGTGCTTCCACCACAGCTCCATCAGTAAGGTTAATGCGCTCAACAAACCAGAAATTTTAAACTTTCCAAATACCTCTAGTTTGGAATTGCTGTCACAAAATATGTCCCAGACATCATGTATGAAATTAAAGAAATAGAAAAATAACCATAAAATAATAGAAACAATAGAAAAGTAATATAAAATCAATGTTAAATCAAAATAAGATGGTAATTTGAATATGCACATGTATTTATGAGACACTGTTTGTGATTGCTTACATAGATGTGAGCATCTTACACTGAAAAATAAAATGACTCATTGAATTTACAAAATTTTTTTAAGGTAAGTGGTTGCAATCAATTTATTTAGCTACATTTAAATAAACAAATTTAGTTGAAAGTTAGTCATTTTTTCAGTGTATATAGGGCAGCTCATGCACACAGCCTATAGTGTGTGCTGCTGTGAACATTTCACACAGAGGTGGAGAACTCTCTCTAGAGGGGATTTCTAAATTAGAGATGAAGACGTGCGGGCAGACTGGGACCCTATCAAAGAAGAAAAAGAGCTAAAGAAAATATGACATACGTTTCTCTCCTCCTATTTCACCTTGCCCATCCTTTCCTCTTCCTTTATCATGCGGCCGGCCACATTATTTTGAAAAATCTCCTCAATTCTTTCCTACTGTTAATTCAGTGCGGCTTTGCCGGGTACTATTTCACATTGATGGGGTGGCTGATGATATGTGTGAGAGTGTTTATTAGCAGTGCCAGGAGCCACTAAAACTCATGCTTTCCCCATAATCCTGCCGCAGAGAGCCGAATATGCCGCACAAGGCTCTTCACAGCCCATTTCAGAAAAGAAATAAAGGGCTTTTCTCTTTAACAATAACAATCATTTCTCTCCTTCTTGGTAATGCCCACCTGTTCTCAAAGTCATCACCCCTGCCGCAAAGAAAGAGATGTGTAAATAGAGCTGGAGTGAAGGGCTCATTTCTGCTGCCAGATACATGCAGATGGAAAGTGAGGAGGAGGACGGTTTTGATATATATAGCATGCTGATCGGGATTTGACATGTCGCATGTTTGGGATTAGAGCGACTTTTAGAAAAGCTGTTAATATGGTGCATGCTGGGTCATGGCAGTTTCTGCATTCGTAGAGTATACGGGCCATTCTACAGAACTGATCCAAAGTCAGAGCTCAAAACTTCTTGAAAAAAAGAGTATTTTTCCAAAAAATTTGTATGTATGCAAACTGTATAATATCCAAGGTACACATTTCTAGTAACTGTGCAGTTAATTCTCATATTGTATTTTCAGAAAGATTTGGAATATTTGTCCTATCCCCAAATTTGTCACTACCGAAACACAGTAATAATAATTTAATTAGAAGGGTTATATTGACCTATAAAGATTGTAAATATATATTTTTGCTATTTTACTAAACAATTTTTCAGAGGTAAATCCATGACAATTAAATTTTTAACAATATTTAAAGTGTGCTTTATGAGATTTGTTGTATTTTCAATCCAATTTTTCATTGCAAAAGGCAAGCTGACCACACTGATTTCCACGTTAAGGGTTCATTAGTTTCAATGTACACTGAACCAAAAAATATAATAACATCTTAGTTGATAATTCAGAACACTTTATTTTTGACAAAGCATCCAATGTTTTGGTAGTGACAGCACATTTTCGGTAGTGACAGTAATGCTTTGGTAGCAACCACATCGCATTACAGCATTATAATTTGAACTCACATACTAAAATTATTAGGGATTATGGGTTCCCTTTTGTCACTACCGAAAAAATTATGACATGTTTCGGTTGTGACTGTTTCGGTAGTGACAATTCTATGGGATAACACCCAAAAAAACCCAAAGATGTCACCACCGAAACTCCACTAAATGTTTCGGTAGTGACTGTTTCGGTTGTGACCATTTTAGATAATTTTGAACCTAGCTCAAAGATGCTAATCAGTACGTGGTTAACTAGCACAGTTCTGAACAGTGGTATACATATAAAAACTAAATGTTATGGAATAACTCTCAAAAAAAAAAAGTGTGCTTAACTGCAGAAAAAAGGTGTTCGGAAGAGACGTTCCTTAAAGTTAAACACAGATTTTTCAGATTTTTGAACACATTTACCTCAAAATGATGAGACCTATCTACTCACACCTTGTAGCTATAAGAGAGGGGGACACAGGAATATTTCCTGATCATAAATTTATGAGTTTAATTAAAATCAGTCTCGGCCAATAGACTTAAACATACACTGTTTCAGTAGTGACATGAAAAATGCAGGACACATTTTTTTTTTACATAAAGTTTCATAATTTACAAAGAAAATATAAAATAAATATTTTTTGGAACTTCACTTTTTAAAAGAATCAAAAAGATACAAAAAAAAAAAAAAAAATTTCAATATAATTTTCATAAATTGAAATTTAGGGGTTAGAGTTCGGGACAGCCACCTCAAAGTACCCAATAAATGATGATTTTATATATATTAAGCTTACTAATATTTTAAATATTATTGTGGGTTTCAGTAGATATTCAAAGTATCTTAATAAACATCTAATATTTGAATACATAAATGCTTTTTAAATGTGTTTTATGGTTGTGGGACAGCAGTTTGCACCAATTCTGTAGAATGGCCCATATAAATGAAAGCATCAGTTTCCTTTTTGCAATGCTCAACACAATACAGTACTAAATACACATACAGTCACATTAAAAAAACAACAACAAGAACTTTTGAATTAAAATGATATGTTCAATCATTCAAGTTCCTTCCAGTAACAACAGTGGCCCCCAAAAAGAAATTTTTCTGCACATAGAAAATATATTTTAAAAATATATGCCTTCAAATGGTAATAATATAATAATATTTATTAAATACTAGTAAATAAATATCTAAAAATATTTAAACAACAGTATTACTAAATATTTACATACTTTAGAGAATTGACGAAAGACTCACACTGAATTTCAATCACTTAAATGCCCAACAGTATTCACATATTTGTATTATTAAAACATTCAATATTAAAATATTTGTTTAATTTTATTTAATAAATATTATTAAATTATTAACATATTTGAATACATATATTTATAAAACATTTTCTAAGTGCAAAAAATATAATGTTATTAACATAGTTAAACATACTTATTTATTAAATATATTTAGGCCTACTTAAATATCTAAACATTGTATATAAGAATACAAATATCAATCCAACAAATTTTGAGATTTAACTGAAAACAAATGGCAACAAATAGTAAACAAAAAAGTCACTTTCACAGTGAAATATCACTATCAGTATCACTATCACTGATATCACTATCACAGTGAAATTTTAACAAGTTTTAATGAGTTCAGCGAGCACTTTGTAAAGCGATATCATTGTCATATCTTTATCAAAAACCTTTTCATCCCAAGCCATGCCTATAATCTAAGCGTAAACATATTTAATTAAAAACAGACATGGACATATTCTTCAGTGCTCAACAATGCAGCTAATGCAGAGATTCTAAAAGACATGACAATTTCTGACATCCTCTTAGAGAGGAATACAACCTATGAAAGATATGCTAAGCATCCATAAAGAATAGTAATTACAAGCTGCAAGATAAAAAATACAGAAACATGGTGCAACACAAGAAGACCAAACAGAATCCAAGACAAGAAACTGAACAAAAAGTCTCAATGAGGCTGTGAATGTTACTCAGCTCACGTAGTTCTGCTCTCAGACAGAGGGAAAACTCTTCCCAAAAGCAGAAGTTGTGAAGTGCTGCAGGGCATTGTGGGGAGGGGGATGTCTCCAAGCATGATAATGAAGAGGTGATGGTCCATAATACAGTGCAATCTGAGTGTATGCAAATACTGGCTCAGTAATTATAATGTATGTGCTAATAGGCTGAAGTATAATTAATTTATAACTTAGCAGAGAGTGTCTGTTATGATCCTTAATATGATTCTATTACAGTAATCAGTCCAAAATGACACCGGCAAGGTCATGTGGAAGAGGCGTACCTATAACTAGTGATCTCTGCCCACTGGCCTTCTCTCTCTCTCTCTCCTTCTCTCTCTCTCTCTCTCTCTCTCCTTCTCTCTCTCTCTCTCTCTCTCTCTCTCTCTCTCCTTCTCTCTCTCTCTCTCTCTCTCTCTCCTTCTCTCTCTCTCTCTCTCTCTCTCTCAACACCTGCTCTTCTCTGTGGGACAAGCCTCACAGAGGAACCACCTGACATGTGGTTAAACACAGCACAATCTTTGTGTGCTTAATGATTTTCTGTTGTGTTTGTAGACATTGTGCGAGTATGTGTGTGTCAGTTGTGGAACTTACTGTCTTGTGCGGTAAAAAAAGAGACCCATGGGCTGCTGGTTTCTCCATGGCTGTTGGACACCAGCAGTCTGAAGTGATGCTCAGTAAAGGGTTCAAGGTCCTTAACCATGTGACTAAATACAGTCGTCTCATCGTCCATTAACCTAAAGATAGAAATAAATGTACATGTGCATTACACAGAACAAATTACAGTACACATTACATAGTACAGTAGATGTGTTTACATTTTTAATAACAGCCAATACTATTATTATTATTATGAAGTCAAAAAAAAGTCCTATTATGAGAAATAATGTTGCAATTGCAATTGTGTGATTTTTTATTTTTAATTTTTTTTTTTTAAAGATGTCTCTTATGCCAAGGGTGCATTTATATGATCAAAAATACAGTAAAAACAGTAATACTGTGAAATATTAATACAATATAATACATATATTTTTAAATGCAATTTATTGCTGTGGTGGCAAAAGTTAAATTTTCAGCAGCCATTACTCCAGTCTTCAATGTCACATGATCCTGAATTGTAAATCATTCTAATACGCTGATTTGTCCTCAAGAACCATGATACATTGTTTCAGGATTTGATGAATACAAACACAAAAATGAATAAGAACAGTATTTATTTCAAATAGAAATTTTGTAACATTTAAATTTAAAAGGTCCCTCCTAATGGTAACACTTTAGTGTAGGGACCAATTTTCACTATGAGATAGTTGCTTATTAGCATAAAGACTGCATTTTAAATGTTTATATTAGCTAAAGCTAATTTTGTCAACTCTTAGTAGTACACAAGCTTATAGATTCTGACCTAATACAGTTGCATCTCAATAAATTAGAATGTCGTGGAAAAGTTCATTTATTTCAGTAATTCAACTCAAATTGCGAAACTCGTGTATTAAATAAATTCTGTGCACACAGACTGAAGTAGTTTAAGTCTTTGGTTCTTTTAATTGTGATGATTTTGGCTCACATTTAACAAAAACCCACCAATTCACTATCTCAACAAATTAGAATACTTCATAAGACCAATAAAAAAAAAAAAATAAAAAAAAACATTTTTAGTGAATTGTTGGCCTTCTGGAAAGTATATTCATTTACTGTATATGTACTCAATACTTGGTAGGGGCTCCTTTTGCTTTAATTACTGCCTCAATTCGGCGTGGCATGGAGGTGATCAGTTTGTGGCACTGCTGAGGTGGTATGAAAGCCCAGGTTTCTTTGACAGTGGTGAGTTTGCTGGCCAGTCAAGCACACCAACACCATGGTCATTTAACCAACTTTTGGTGCTTTTGGCAGTGTGGGCAGGTGCCAAATCCTGCTGGAAAATGAATTCAGCATCTTTAAAAAGCTGGTCAGCAGAAGAAATCATGAAGTGCTCCAAAATTTCTTGGTAAACGGGTGCAGTGACTTTGGTTTTCAAAAAACACAATGGACCAACAGCAGCAGATGACATTGTACCCCAAATCATCACAGACTGTGGAAACTTAACACTGGACTTCAAGCAACTTGGGCTATGAGCTTCTCCACCCTTCCTCCAGACTCTAGGACCTTGGTTTCCAAATGAAATACAAAACTTGCTCTCATCTGAAAAGAGGACTTTGGACCAATGGGCAGCAGTCCAGCTCTTCTTCTCCTTAGCCCAGGTAAGACGCCTCTGACGTTGTCTGTGGTTCAGGAGTGGCTTAACAAATTCCTTGACACGTCTGTGTGTGGGGCTCTTGATGCCTTGACCCCAGACTCAGTCCATTCCTTGTGAAGTTCACCCAAATTCTTGAATCGATTTTGCTTGACAATCCTCATAAGGCTGCCGTTCTCTCGGTTGGTTGTGCATCTTTTTCTTCCACATTTTTTTCTTCCACTCAACTTTCTGTTAACATGCTTGGATACAGCACTCTGTGAACAGCCAGCTTCTTTGGCAATGAATGTTTGTGGCTTACCCTCCTTGTGAAGGGTGTCAATGATTGTCTTCTGGTCAACTGTCAGATCAGCAGTCTTCCCCATGAATGTGTAGCCTAGTGAACCAAACTGAGAGACCATTTTGAAGGCTCAGGAAACCTTTGCAGGTGTTTTGAGTTGATTAGCTGATTGGCATGTCACCATATTCTAATTTGTTGAGATAGTGAATTGGTGGGTTGTTGTTAAATGTGAGCCAAAATCATCACAATTAAAAGAACAAAAGACTTAAACTACTTCAGTCTGTGTGCATTGAATTTATTTAATACACGAGTTTCACAATTCCAGTTGAATTACTGAAATAAATGAACTTTTCCACGACATTCTAATTTATTGAGATGCTCCTGTATGGGCTTTAAAATTATTAAAATATCTTTTCCGTTAAGTGCTTAACAAATCAAATCAAAAGTGAGTTTAGGATTGAACGCGCTCATCAACTTCTATGGTTAGAATATGCCATTATTCTGGTGAAAATGCAAGTGGATTTTTTTATTGAATTGAAATGAAAAATAGATATAATCACGCCGCATTAAATGGCTTACAAGTCCTGCTGATTGGAACAAATCTTTGCTGGTTTTTAAGCAGCATCAACTTCCACAGAGCCCTGCGATCAAATTTACCATGGAGTATAATAAATAAATCACATGAACAATGAAATACATTTCAAAAGAATCCCAGGAAATGAGGGTGATATATAATACATGCGCCTAGTCATTTATTTATTACAACAGAATGAGAATTCCCCTATTTCTGATTAAATTGCAATTTGTTGTCAGGGAGCATGTAATGCATACATATTAGATAAAACATTTGCTTCTTTTTTTTTTTTTTTTCTTTTTACAGAAGCAGTTTTTTTTCATAAGGACAGCCCTAGTCTAGGCCTACTATTTGATATTCCTGTACATCTGCTCTACAACAGTCTAACCACTGCTTTCTTCTCTTTAGGTCAAATACTCATAGATGTATCCAAAGTAACTACCTTAGATCATTTTGTATTTTCAGTACAAAAGAACTATTGCTCACAGATGACTGCATGTTTGCAGCAGTAGCGGTGACCTACATGTGTATGTAGTGTGGAAAAGAGCATGTGTACACTGTAAAAGGTCTTCATGGCTTACTGGTGAACTTGTGGGGAAGCTGAAGTCCTCATCTGTAGCCGGTAGCGCAGAGGTCCGGGAGCGTTGTGACGCGCTGGAGCAGCCCAGGCCACCTGCAGCGAGGTGGGGGTGGCAGCTGCCAGCCTGGGGGGCAGGAGGCCATCTGGAGCTGTATGTGGAGAGGATGCAGAGGTGAAGTGGAGCAGAGAAAAGACCTGCATGGTGCAGCATATGCTAAGGAACATGGGTAGAAACACTTCTGGGGATGGGAGCGTTTTAGGGGTGAGAGACTTTGAAAAGCCCAGGTTACACTCTTAAAAATAAAGGTGCTTAAAAGGTTCTTCACAGCGATGCCATAGAAGAAACATTTTTGGTTCCATAAAGAACCATTCAATCAACCATTCAAATCAATTTATAATTCTTACCTTTTTATAATCTGAAGAACCTTCTTTTGCCACAAAGAACCTTTTGTGAAACAGAAAGGTTCTTCAGATGTTAAAGGTTCTTTATGGAACCATTTAGACAAAAAGGTTCTTCTATGGCATCGTCAAGCACCTTTATTTTTAAGAGTGTTTATACTACATCACATGATGGACAATACGCACTCACAACAGCTCAACCTACTATATGCCCTGAGATGTTCTCCAGAAGAGTTTTAAGGATTTTTTTTTCAAATAGTGGCCGATATTATATTTAATCTACAATCGCCTGTTTATTTATAGACATTTGGACTATCAGAATATCAGATTTGAACTACCACGTACATACTGAGAATGAACGGGGGAAAGTCACGTGAGAGGAGGCAATGCTTCCATCGCGATATGACTGGATATGACTGGTTATGATTTAAAGTAAATATTTGTGTCTGTGACCAAATATTGGAGTAGTGAGTATACTGAGCTTTGATGATCCAAAAAAATTCATAAATAGTTAAAAAGTTAACTATTAAAAAGAATAGATGAACACAAGTTCCCAAATAAAATATATTGTTTAAATTGTTAAGGGTTATTATTTTGGAATAAATGTAAAATGCTTAAAAACACTAACTTATTCATCTGAAATTTAAATACATTCTTTTCAGAAAATGCAATACAGTGCATTCCTCTTTTGTTTTAAAGATTTAATATTCAGACAGTGAGGAATCATGAGGCCATCTTTAATCTTTGCATATCACAGATTGGAGAGAGAGAGAGAGAGAGAGAGAGAGAGGGGATAAGAATTCCTCTGTTTTTAAAGAGAGAGTCAAGAGACGGGTGGAGAATGTGAATGGCACTTGTCTAATGGTGCGGTCAGCTCTCTGCGCCTCTGATTTACAAGGACTTCCTGGCCCCTTCTGAGTCTCCTCGCCTCGCTTCTAGCCCAACGCACCATCAACCCCGCGGATAATGCTGCGGCTTCTATTTACTGCGAGAGTCATCCATCCTCAACACAATCTCACTGGTCAGGGCACTTACACACCCACCCTCATGCACACATGAGGGTATAAAATATAAAAAAAAAAAATATCTGTGAGTTTCACAATATAAGTACTTTAAATATTGGTATTGAATTGTTCTATATGAAAAAATGGTTAGATGAAAAATTGATGGTCAAATATAATCAAATAATGTAATAAATAAAATAATACAATACAAAAATGATAAACATAATAGTAAATAATAAGTAATAAGTAACTGCAATGTGGATCTCATGATTTCCACATTTCTGTCTACAAGGCATTGAGACTATATTACAAAATTGCCTGGAAGCACATGAACACATCTCACCCATCAAGAAAGAAAACATCTTGATTCTGGGTCTTGTCTTAGTGCTTACGGAGGACTCCAGGCAAAAATCATCTATTCTGAGGAGCAATCTAGTCAACATCAGCCTCAATAATACAGCACTCCAATGCTCCAAGTGAAGTCCTTTCCCTAAGTGAAGTCTCATTCTCAATCAACCCTCCTCTTGTCCAGCCTCAAGAACTCAATAACTGTTGATTACTTAAGTCATTTTGGCCGTGCTGAAATAGAATCGTCTCGATAGAATACGAATTAGAATTGAATACGTCTGTGATGGTGGAAGCGCTAAAAAAAACAAACAAACAAACAAAACAAAAGGTTATGAGGGAGAGACTGAATTCCTGGTTCCGTGGTCTCTGGTGTAGAGAACTAAATGAGATCAACTCATTGACATTACGGCAAGAAAAAAAGATGTTAATACTTTGATTGATGAGCGATGGAACTGCCAATTATGTCAATAAAGAATATGGATATGCCAAGCTGTTGTGGGACTTTCAAAGCTTGACGTTCCCATGCGTCATTTAAGAGGACAGGGTGACAGTCTGATTGAACGGAGAAGGAAGAAACAATGCGGGCGTCTGAACCCAACGCCACATAGGCTGGCATGCGGGAACAGGGATGTGGCTCGTGCTCAGCGGGGGTCAGTCTCATCACTCAAGTCAGCTCTCCAAAATTAGTTTTACTGCCAAGCTGCAATTTTCATAATGTCCATGTGGCTTGTATTAGGCAAGAAAAAGCTCGGCAGAGGGACGCTGCTGCTTTGAGAAGAGTGGATAGGGCTTTGCTGGATGGACTTGGGGATAAAAGCCATTTCACTCTTTTCCTCCATCTGCCTTTGCTGCTATGGCTTTTGGGCAGGAATAAACAGCGCAAAGCCCGGCCAACCAGTCATAAACATAATGATGATGATGAGCATATGGACAGGTCTGGACCATGTCCCTACAGATTGCCGCAGCTCAGAGATGCCAATACTACTTCATATAGTTTGGACCTGAACACCAACACACACACACACACACAGTGCCCCAGTGGTGTAGCACTGACTTGAGAGGTGGGCATACAGTGAGTTTATCAAGAAAGTCATATGATATGGTGTATATAAAACATACTTCTGCATAAAAAGCTACCTGTAGGTACAGTCCCGTATCATAGGATTGCACGTTTCTTGCTGGCATGGCATAGAACTACTATTAAAAATAACAGCATGGTCAGGTTATCATGTTAAAAAAAATAAACAGGTAAGTTGATTATACTTCAAAAATGTATACTACTCTATACTTTATATACACTGAAAGTAGGACAGTGTAGGTGAAGGATTTGCTGTGAAACAATTTTCACCAAGAAATTGTTAGTTAACTTCATAGATAAATGACAAAGATATGTCAAGTAACACATTTAATTAAATGTGAAATTTTGAAGATGAAAGACTGAAGTAGTATTTTCTTGTAAAATATACTCCATTAATCATTGTTTTATTTACAGGTTTTTTTTTATTTTTTTTATTTTTTTTTAAAGTGTACTGATACTATACAATAAACAGTATAGAAAGCATGAAAGTTGTGAAAGCTATTAATTACATTAGGGCTGTCAATCGATTAAAATATTTAATCGCGATTAATCGGATGATTGTCATGAGTTAACTCACGATTAATCACAATTTAATCACACATTTTTATCTGTTCTAAATGTACCTTAAATTAATACTTTTCATGTTTTAAATACTCTAATCAACATGGGCAATGACAAATATGGATGCTTTATGCAATATATGTTTATTATTAGTGAAACCATAGTTAACAGAGTTTGAAGACTAGACATGTTTCAAAGATCATAGATGTGTTTCAAAGAACTTGCTCACGTCTATTATACACATGAAAAAAGAAATACCAGGTTCCCATTACTTCTCTTTCTTTGCACTGAGCAATTTACTTACACAAACCTGTTTACATTTCCGCATGACAGGGCATCTCACTTCTTCTGAACATGCAAAATGTACATTTATTATTTATTATTACATTTGTTTGCCTCTCTGTGCCCACATACTGTATTTTGATACAGCTAAATTCTCAATAAAACTGTTTTCATTGATATATTTTACTGTTTCTGTTGTCAGACAACGGAATGAATATGAAATAGTGACTGAAACGCGACCCATAGGACTAAATAACCAGCTCTCCCTTCCAAGATGTTAATCTGCACAAAAATCCTGATTTATAATCCAACCATCGTCTGATAAAATCAAATAGGCTATACATAAGATAAAGACAATAGCTGTGCTGTGATTTGGGCTATACTTGCATGTTAAATTAGAGAAGCAACATAATATCTGTTTTAACTGAAAGCGCTGTTCCTCTCATCCGCGCGCTGAACTGAGCAGACGCGGAGGGAGAGAGAAAGAGGTGTGTGCGCAGCGGGAAAGAGAAACCTTGCGCTCGTGCAGCAGTACCGGAGAGTCTCAGAAACTAAATAAGGTTTGGGAAAACCCTATAAAGATCGGTTGCTAGGTGCTTTTTGAAAAAAAAAAAATATAAAAAAAAATAAGGCTGCTAAAGTGGTCTGAAAAGTCGCTAAATTGGCAACACTGTCAGCATCTCCATCCATTTCCATTTCTCCAACTATAGTAGTACGGGTTAGGCCACTGGTCAAACAGAAAATGTGCGCTGCATTAATCGTACGTTAATAAAATTAGTGCCGTTAAAATTAATTTGCGTTAACGCGTTATTAACGTGTTAACTTTGACAGCACTAAATTACATCTAATGTAATATTAAAATAAACAAATGGTGCGGCATAATTAATCAATATAATCATCATGGTTTTCACAAAAATATTAAAACAGCAAAAAACTTTTCAATGTTGATTATAATATTATTAATGTTTCTTGAGCACCAATCAGCATATTTGATTTCTGAAGGATCATGTGACCCTGAAGACTGGAGAAACGATGCTGAAAATTCAGCTATGCTATCACAGAAATAAATTTCATTTCAAAATATATTTAAACAGAAAACAGTTATATTATATTGTAATAATAGTTTACAATATTATAGTTTTTACTGTAATTGCAGTCTTGGTAAGCATAAGAGACTTCTTCAAAAACAAACAAAAAAAATCTTCCAGGCAGCAAACTTTTGATCGGTAACTATACATTAGAAAGTGAAAGTTACCCATGTTAACCTACTTATTATAAAAATGAGCATCATAAACATATGATGTTTAACTAACAGGTCAGCAACTGTTTAAAACATTTAACACTGGTACTGTAAATAAGTGTATAAATGAACTAAAAGCACAATTGTCGCAAAAATGTTGTTTCAGCTGCCATGGTTACGTATTATTACTTATTTTTAGGTGAGCATAGAAAAAAAAAACATTAGAAAAACTGGTTTTAAACAGTGTATGCTTGCGTTTGCCCTCATCTACACTACTGTACCAAAATACAATGGTGTTAACCTGTATGTTCTGCACACTGAGGAATGAACAATATGTTCAAAGCATTTGATTTCTTCCCTAAAGTTTGTAGAGAGAGAAAAAGATGGAGAGAGATGGTGAGAAGGAGAGTCTAACGAGAGTAAGACACCCCATTGACAAAAGAGTTAATTCCTCACAGCCTTATTTCATCAAACAGTCGGCATGAAGCTTCCTTTGTTTCACCTCCCTCCTTCCTCAGGTATATCAAAAGTGTCACTAATCATTTTAAACTATGCACTTTTATGTTTCGTCTGTATCCTAAGCCTTCTACTCCGTCTGTTCTTTGATATAACAAGGACAGTTTGAGACAAGGCTTCAGTTCAGCTAAGACAAACCAAAAGATCTACTGAAAGAAGTGGAGGGAAATGTGTGGTATTTAAAATTTATACTTCTTGTGTCTTTGTGTTGAACTTGAACAATTTCGCAGAACTTTAACTTGGGTGTGCTGCTGTTTTTAACAGGGCTATCGGAGAGCGACTGGTCTGTATTTAAAGGCTGGGCATTAACATGGAGTGGTGTTTACAGGTCAGCTTCATCATCTAAGAACATGCAAGGCCATGTCCCATTCCCCCCGAATCAATCCTCAATCCATACACACTCCTCTGGGAATGAATGTTCCGTTCACCTCCGTGAGAGATGAGACAACAGCGGAGCTCTGGGGTTTCAAATGCTGATGTTTGTTCATGAAACGTGCCCCAGCAACTTCATTTTCTTTTCCCTACTGGAAAATGATCTTCCTTTCAGGTACAGACGGAATGATAATTGTCACAGAACATAATGCAAAAGCAAGCAAAGCAAAGGTTGTTATCAGGTCGAAAGACATGTCTCACCAGTCTCTTTGATCAGGAAAGATGTGTGTGTGAAAGTGTGTGTGTTTGTGGATGCATGGGTCCTGGCTGGGGAATTTACAGTTATCTGTCATTTTATTTTTACATGTGAGATACAACTGAGTCTAATGATTTCTCAGCTAAAATAAGAATTGGAGTGGCTTTAACTGGGATGGAAAGATCTAAAATAGCAAATAAATAAATAAATAAAAAATAAAATAAATAAATAAAATATAATAAAATAATAGTTCACACATTTACCCATTGTGTTTGCTTAAAAACATTTAAAATTAAGGTTAAAAACATTTTTTTTTATCCTTACCTTTTAAAGTGAATATTCATTCATTTTTATGACACTGAATTAAAATATATTATATGTAAATTGTTGTCTCTCATTGGGTTATGTTCAGAAATGTTTATTGAACATATTATCAGTACACACATTATTTCTTCAAAAATAAATTGTAATCATGTTAAAAAAAAACCTCATTGCTTACTAAATTACAACATTTTTATAGGCGTTAAATTTTTTTTTACAAAGACTAAAATAAATTTACTCGAAACACTTTGCTTTGTACAACCTTTACTTGAAAACATACTGTTACATTTACTAACAATTTCAATTTAATCCTGCTCCAATTTTTTTTTTCAGCGTAGGTCGAAACATTTATCACTTGTCATGTTGAGCCTGGTTATGATGTGCCGTAAGAGAGTAAGAAGGAGGAAAATATCAAACAAAATTATAAAGATGTATCATTTGCACTGAATATCCACCCTCATCTGAAGAAACACTGGTCCACTGACCCCTCTTTTCCAACCATTCCTTCCCACTGAACACAATGGGGGGTTGGGAAGGCAGAAATCAGTAAATTGTCTTTTTTTTTTTTTTATCTCCTCCATGGTAATTTACTCTTCGCTTAAACACATATAACCCAGTGCGTGTCACATGCTTCCCAACAGCCATTCTCTGTATAAATCAGCTTAATAAGTTCCCACACCATTAAGTAAAAGGAAGGATGGACCAAGGCCTATTTAACCAATGAGTTGTTACCTTCCATTTGCCTGAGAAGGTCGTAAAAAAGAACATTCTGGAGCCATAAGAGTCATAATTAAAATCAACAACAATTTAACAGTGGGAAAGTGTGGCTCCTTAGTGTGGCAATAAACTTATAGTGGCTACTCTTGTGTGCATACGCTCTTATCTGCCATTGCCATAGACAGGAAATGGCATGTCTTTAGATCACCAGCAGCGGGCATTGTTCTCTGTCAGCCAGCAGATGTCCAATGTCTCCCTGCTGGCCCCATACAAAGCAGCGTTACAGGGCCCGGAAGATTCAGCCTGATCAAACAGCTCGCTCTCTGCCCGTGTGAAGGCATGTGATTAAACATTAGAGCCTGTAGCTCTGCGTCAGATATGATGAGCCAGGGCTGAAGTTTACAGGCTGTCTGTTAATGAAGAACATGGCAATATTATGGAAATAGAGCGTTTCTAAATTGTATATGCGAAAAAAATACACAGTTTACTTATGAAGAAACGTTTTGGAAGGAAAAAAAAATCAGTAGCAGGTGATTGCATCATTTTAGTTTGTATACAAAATCCCAGTGAGTTACTGCATATTGATTTATAACTAATTGCGCTAATCATATTCTTGTCAGCTTTCTGGCAGATGTTGATGTTTCAGATAGTGGAGTTTATGAGATTTCTGAGGATCATTTAGAGTTCTTAACTTCCAACCTATTCCTATTTCATATTTCATTATCTAATAATTTTCTTGTCAAATACTGTAGATACATTAAGCCATTCTTATTTGAATGACACAGGTTCACGTAAGGCTTGATTTCATTTCTGCTTTCTCTTCCGAAGAATTTCTAGCTGTGTCAATCTTTACAATCTATATTCAATAAAGCAAGCACCCCTTCCACCCCAAATAAATAAAATAATTTATTAATTAAACAAATAAACAATACATTAAATAAAAACAGATAATTATATTTAATTTTTTTTTCTCAAAAATTTTATAATGTATTAAAACGTTAACAGGGAATTCATGAACTGATGAAATCTATACACCTTGAATAAAATGTCAAAATGTAAAAAGTCAATTTGTATAAAAGTGTCTGGTAAAAAAAAAATAAATAAAATAAAATAAAATAAAATAAAATAAAATAAAATAAAATTGTGTTTGGAACAAATGGTCATTACAATAATTATCTGCGGGTAAGCAAAGATCAAATCTATATAGCAAAAGAACATAATCAACATGTGGCGTGTGTCAGTTTACCTAGTCTGTGTACAACAAATATATAAATAGTGTTCTATTACAGAAAGCTGTGTTTGGTACTGACCTCCTGGTGGGAGAGAGACGCTGGTGGGAGAGCTCTCCACACAGCCCTGACTGTTACAGGCCTTCACCAGCACAGTGTAATTAGAATACGGCAGCAGTCCTCCTATGGACACCCACTGGCCCTCTTGACCAGTGCTGAGCAGCTCTCTCGTCTCTGTGTCCGGCGTTTCGAAACTGCTGAAGTTCTGACCTGAAACACACAGAGACACAATTTAACATCCATATAAAGGCCCATCAAAGGATCAGAGCCACGCTGACCTGCGGACATCTTCAGAAACTTGGATGATGATCACTTTGCCAATAAGCTCCTAAATACAGATCCAATTTTCTTGGATCATCGACAACGAGGTGTCAGCATGATACATGGCCATTTGGTTCACAGATCAAACCTATCCTATAAATTAGAGGAACGGTATATTCTTAAAAAAATACCTTTTAAGCCCAATGACCCTTTTAGACTGAGAAGACGCTGGACACTGTTTTACTCTGTGTGTGTGTGTGTGTGTGTGTGTGTGTGTGTGTGTGAACCGCAGTGCCCTGCTGACACAGGGAAGCCCAGGCTTTGGCTGTCTGGGTCTTAATCCAGAAATGGGGATTGATTGCTCTGCCAGCCCAGACATTGATTCAACACACAGGAAGCTGGATCTACAGAAAAAATAGAGCGGCAAAAATAGAAATACAATTTTATAAATAGTGGCAGAAAAAAATAATGAGTGAGCATATTGTCAATCTGGTAAAAGCCTTATAAAGAGCTGTATTAAAAATAGGAAACAAAGAAAATCCATTAAAAAATAACCAAGATGCTCACATACTTAGCTGTAATAAGCATTATCAAAATAAAACACAATGAAAGGATTCAGAAATTTCCCAAAGTGAAATGTGTTTGCATTACAAATTCACAACCCAAAACAGACTTAAAGACACACACAGACATCTGTAAATGTCTTAACTTTTCTTTTAAAATCTTTTACCTATACTACTTAAAGGGATAGTTTACAAAAAAATTCAAATTTGTGGTACTCTCGTGAACGCGTGGCAGAGACTGACAAAGAAGAGAAGAAATTATTGAATAAAGTTGTTATTTTTATTTTCTTTGTCCACAAAAAGTATTCTCGTAGCTTCATAATATTACAGTTGAAGCACTGATGTCAAATGAACTATTTTAACAATGTCCTTACTACCTTTCTGGGCCTTGAACGTGGTAGTTGCGTTGCTGTCTATGCAGGGTCAGAAAGCTCTTGGATTTCATCAAAAATATCTTAATTTGTGTTCCGAAGATAAACGAAGGTCTTACAGCTTTGGAACGACTTGAAGGTGAGTAACTAATGACAGAATTTTCATTTTCAGGTAAACGATCCCTTTAATATACAGATACAACTGTAAGTAAGTCAAATATTAGTTTATTCACCCAAACACATTGCTCTGTTTGATCATTTCAGTCAGCCTGACAACAACCAACACTGGCTCAAACAGTGGCGTGAGCTTGGAGATGGGGCTATCTGCTTGTTTGGCCTATGGCAGATGGGTGGTTGGGAGAACTGTTTGAAAACAGTCATTATTGTTTTTTATGTTATTAATCTTTTTGTGAACGTTTCATACCTGCCCTACATTTTTTATTTTTTTTTTTTCCTTTTTGATAATCCATTTCACTTGGATGTGTGACAATACAGAAGAAAAAAAGATATTTTACTTCCATTACATCGCGACTCTAGCAAAAGTACATGCTAAAGATAAGGCACCATAATTTTAATTTACAGCACATTACCATAACAGAAATTCCAACACATCTCTCAACACTCCCACTCATTGACTGTAATGCTTTCAGTCAGACCCATGCTTGTGTGCACATTAACCAGGAGGTCAAGTGCCAAGCCTTCAAGTCCCCAGCCACCACCACTTACTGTAATGCAATCGACCGCAAGATATACGGCCCTGCTTGCAAATTAAAAGGGAATTAATTCCCCCAAGTTCTCACCTCTCCTCTGGACCAGATAGACTTCTACCTTCGTGGGAAGAGGAAGAAGGGAGACGTGTGTGCAAGCTGAGTCCATAACCTCCACCCTTTCCCCATCTAAAGGGCTTGAAATGCAGCATCATAAAGAAATCAATAGGCATAAAGTGCTCCAATGACTGGAAACCTACAAATGTATCTCTCCTCCATTGCTTAAGTCTTTAGCTGACGTTTTATATTACTGTGCAAGTGGAAGAAGAAAAACACACTCAGAACTTGTAAAAATTACCTGTTTAAGCAAAAATAAACATGCTTAATAAATTTATCTGAGCTCCATGCCCTCAAAGAATCATTCACTGTCATCCACAAATACAGTAGCTCAGCCTTTTTTTAGTCAAATCTTATAATTGCTTCCAATTTACCGATTCTGCTTTTGGCGGTTTTTGAAATGAACTGCCGCAACAGCATTTGTCTCATTTTTTAAGGGCAAGAGTTTCCCCTCCACTTTTTCAGCTGGGAGTAAGAAATATGCAGCCAACACTCACTTTATTTCCACGAAGAGATAAATGGAAGAGTTTGGAGACTAAAGAATATATAACGGTTAAAAAGTCACTTTTTCCCTGAAGCTCTACATAAATCACAAGAGTAGTCAATATTTAATAATGCTAGCCTCGGTCCACAGTCCCTTGATCACCCCTGTTATGTGTAATAGCCCCCGCTCCGATTTTTTTTGACATAAAAGCTTGGTTTTACTGCAATACTAACATGTAGAGGGGTCATTACTGATCGACATTTCCCTTAATCTGTGATAGCCAGCCACCCGCCGATAAATTCTCCAGCAATCCAGTGAGAGAAATCGCTTAAACTTCTTTCCTAGCACAAAAGACAGAGCGAGAGAGAGTGAGACGCCTGTGCATCTGACCCTGCTAGCCTGGCGCGAACAAACCCTTCCTTCTCGAATTACACACTCCACAATAATACAAAAATAAACAGTGCTGAACCCTCTGGAGCCAATGATATAATCAAAGAAGCCAAGAAAAAGCATAAAAATACTACTTCACACTCAACGTAAGCTATCATCTCCATCAGAGGTAGCGTTGTGAAAACAGCAACAACAAATGCGCGCGTGGCACTGCAAAGGAAAACAGGAGTTTGGTTGGAAGAGTCCACTGGCGGTGATCTCGCTCTCTCAAATCAATCCCCCTGCACATCATAATCTTGCTCTCTCTGCTCAGAAGAATACTTCAAAGCTCTTGCTCTATGAGAGGGGGGACGTGGCTGCCTTTGTGAGAGGTCACTTCCATCTGCTTGTACTGGGAGATTACAATCTTGAGTCCGTAAGCTGCTCGTCCTGCTTGTCAGATAGCTACTTTTAAGTCTGGCTGGGCTGCACACTACTTCAGATTGGACTGCAAGCTGAGAGGATCCATAGCAAACTGCTGGTATATTAAGTTACAGATTCAGCAGTATACAACTCAATGATACAGTGAAAGAAAACAACGGGTGAATGGAAATGGTTACTTATTCATATGAGAATCAGAAGTAGACAAAGTAAGGCCTGTGTCCATCAAAGTTGCCATTTATTTAAGTATAATATACAGTTTAAAGTAGCTTGTTTGAAAATGTCTTCATACTTTATGTGCCATTAACCAATTAAGTTCTTCACAATATTTTGTTCTCAGAGTTTAATTAATTGTGCCTGATCATTAAACACTGCATTAAAGGAATAGTTCATCTCAAAATGAAAATGTTGTCATCATTCTCTCACCCTCATGTCATTCCAAACCTGTATAAGTTTCTTTCTTATGTTAAACACACATAACAAGAAGATATTTTGAAGAATTTTGAAGAACCAAACAGTTGTTGGTCCCAACTGACTTCCATAATAGGGAAAGAAATACTGTGGAAGTCAATGGGGACCAACAACTGTTTGATTACCAGCATTCTTCAAAATATCTTTTATGCTCAACATAAGAAAGAAATGCATACAGGTTTGAAACAACATGAGGGTTAGTAAATGATGACAAAATTTTCATTTTCATCCAAAAAAAAAAAAAAAAAAAAAAAAACCCATCGGAAAACCCAATTGTCTTAATCAGTTCTAAGCCACTGTGAACTCACTATGAGTTTAAATAAAAATTCAATTTAATCAACAGAAATATTCATAATAATAATACTTTAACCTTCAACCTGAGAGCATCCACAGCAAACGGCTGGTATATTAAGTTACATATTCAGCAGTATATAAGTCAATGACACAAAGAAAAAAAAAAACGACAGCTGAATGGCAAATCTCTGACTAATTTGATTCTTATTTATCCATACTAATAGCAGAAGTGTATACACAGTAAGGCCTGCGTCCATCAAAGCGGCTGGCTGATTGCTTTGTAAGCGATCTCTCGCAAATATTAACGATCAGGTGAGCTCAGCTTAATTAGACGCTGACGGAGTAATATGGTGGTCTGTGAATCAACCTCTGTTTTGGTATTTTTTTTCACAAACAAGCACATTATGGGTTATAATTTGCTGATCGTGGACGATTATGCAGTATAAAAATGTCAATGTATTCATTTAGGGTAGGCTATAGTAAAACACACATACTGTAACACACACACAGGTCTGTTGGCAGGATTAAACGTGTAGAATCTGTAAGCTGTACAGATGAACTCTTGATTAATGGAGAGAGACAATCTATTCTATTGGCCTGGCAGAGAAAAAGAAGTGCTGACACATAGAGGTGCAGGTCAGTCTTTTCATCTGAGACTGGCTGGACTTTGACCAGGAATACACAGAGTTTTGGATGCCTACCAGCAGGATATGTGAAAGAAAGAACGGGGGACACAGGGCTCAGCATTACACTCAATTCATTCACATACTGACAGTATATGAATGCAAATTGAATCTTAAAAATAGATAAAATCAGCCCTATGGAGCAATAAATGAAAAAGGTTTAGTTGTGTGCTCTTTTTTATATACACTGCCATTCAAAGGTATGTTGTTAGTATGATTTTAAATTTTTTTTTTTTTAAATGAACTCACTTATGCTCACCAATGCTGCACATATTCGATCAAAAATACAGAAAAAAAAAAACAGTAATAATGTGAAATATTACTATGATTAAATTTTTTGAATACAGGTTAAAATGTAATTTATTTCTGTGATAGGAAAACTGAATTTTCAGCAAACATTACTCCAGTCTTCAGTGTCACATGATCCTTCAGAAATCATTCTAATATCCTGAGATTTCATGCTCAAGGAATATTCCTTATTTTTATCGAAATGTCGAAAACGGTTGTGCTGCTTAATATTTTGTAGAAACCATGATTCTTTCTCAGGATTCTTTTGAAGAATACAAAGTTCAAAAGAACAACATTTATACAGAAATTATAAATAAACGTATTTACTTTCGATCAATCTAATGCATCTGTGCTGAAGAATAGTTTTAAATTATTTAACTGATCTCAAACTTTTAAATGTTAATGTATTTTACTGGCCTTTTGCCACTTTAACTGGATTTGGAAATGTTGTGAGCTGGATTCGAACTTGCATTACTTGCACAAGCACCATAGCTCAATATGTACTAACCATTAGATAATGGCACCAGTAAAGCTATATACATCTAATAACATAGACATTAAGAATGCATGCTCAGTATTACTGTACAGCGTGACCACACTTGTAATGTGTTTGACAAGCATTCACATCTGCATTTCCATACCTCCATAGGACCTGATTCATGAGCTTGACAGAGAACGTGTGTTTGCACCCCTCACCCTCTCATTATGGCAAACGTTTATCCTCTAACCAGCATAAGGGAAGCTCCAGCAGAGATCAGGGCGGCAAGCAGTGGGAGATTCCTTCTGAGCGTGCCATTACGCTTTATAACAAACCTGTCCTCTCTCATCCGTGAAGAACGAGAGGAGAAGAGCGCGGGTGTCCTCCCGCAGCCCTTCTGGCCCACGATAGCACCTAGCAGCCAGCCTGAGCAAAATGGAGGCCGACAACAATTCATTTAAGCCATTACTGCGCAAGCAGGGTGTGCTAAGGTTCGCTGACCTTTCAGCATTTTTGTTTGTAAACAAACAAAGGGAAAAACAGTAGAAGTCAATACAAGGAGCAGAGGCAGCATGCAGGGAGGCAGTGTTGCGTTTACTCGAAGGAACTGAGGGGGATGTGGAGGGGTGAAGGGAGCAGTTAAGTTTGATTTACCTGGCCCGGTGAAGAGGACTGTGTAGGTCAGGTTGCCGTTGGGTTTAGCTGGGGCCTCCCACTTGGCTCGCACTGAATGTGGAGTCTCGCTGAGGACATACAGGGTCACGTGACCAGCGGGAGGCATCTCTGAAGTCCTGCCTTCCACCTGACAACAGCAAGAAAGGTAGCAATGTCTGCTTAAAAGTAGAATTAAGCATTTAGTTTTACTCAAAGTCAGCATGAAATCTAAAGAATTCAAGGATGTTTTAAGTATTTCAAGGATTTTTATTGTCATCCCAAAACATGACGCATGAGCTGGAATGAAATTAAGCACTGATGTCAAGTTAAAACCACTCACACATGAATACACATGCGATACCCAGTCACACACACACACACACACACACACGCACACACACACACACACACACACACACACACACACACACACATAAACACTAGAACCTGAAGATTAGCAGCATAGCAATATAAAGCAACATATCTGAGGAACATTTAAGTAATTTAGAAAAAATATTATATCGATGAAATGCATTATTATAAAGTGACCCTATTTACTTTCTATTCATCAGTGCATGTTAGTCAAAAATAGTCTTTGTTCAATCAAAGTGTAATAATTAGATCTCTTTATGAAATAATTTAGTTTTTCTACTGATATTACAATAGTCCATGTGAAACGAAACGAAATGAAACAAAACAGGTTTTGTTAAATATTACAATTTACTTGAAAAAAAAAATCACATTACTGTAGTAAAATAAACTATTCAAAGGTTTGGGATCAGTAATTTTTTTTTTGATGTTTTAAATTTAATTAATAATTTTATTCAGCAAAGATACAATAAACTGATCAAAAGTAACAGCAAAGACTCACATTGTTACAAAAATATTTTTTTAAATTAACTTTATATTTATCAACAAAATCCTGAAAAAAAATAGAAAAATTTTATTTTAAATGTTAATAATATTTTACTTTTGTGATCATAAAATACTTTTTTTTTTTCTGTACATTTGATCAAGTGCAGCCTTAATAAGCAAAAGAGACATTTCAAAAACATTTAAAAAAAATCTTGACCCATAACTTAAATAGTAGTGTAGGTTGAAGCCACAATTCACACTGTCTGAACTGAAATTTTATATTAAACTCGCTTATAATCCATCCTTTGCAACAGTGTTGAAAGGCATTATTTTATTAAAAAACAAAACAGGAATTAAAAATAAATAAAAATTCACAGCCTGCACTTTTTTTCCCACCATCTGTCCACTAAATGATCAGATACTTCTTACCCCGACACCACAGCCTCTCAACCTCTCGCTGCTTGCTCCAACTTTTGCTGTGTCTGCAGAACTGGCCATTTGACTAAATATTGCACACATATTGGAAAAATGCCCAAATATGGCCCATCAAAGCAGTAACCAGCCCAGAGTGGCATTTATACCAAATGTCAAGCGTGAGCAGAAGGTGCTTTATTGAACAGAGTGAATCGATCACCTTTATGATGTTGAGCTGCCATCTGACACGCAGAGGAGGCATTAACATAATGTAAATGTGGTGGACTCTCACCAGGGGCCCCAGAGCGCAGCCCTGAGCCGTGCAGGCCTGCACACGGAAGCTGTGGAGGCTCCATGGGGACAGATCACCGACCTCGAAGCCCATAAGGGACGAATTCTGCACCAGCATGCCATCCATCCAAAGACCATAGCTGCTAATCACACCTGTGAGGAGGAAATTAATACACGTTTAGCATATGGGCGATAGCTGTGTGATTGCGTACATGGGAATACAGGTTGTGCTAGACATGTAAACCTCTCGCATAATTGAGAATGCAATAGATGTCTCTAAAGTACCAAAATAATTGTTGACTACAGTCAAACATACATCGCCTTTAAGGACATAACCTAAACATCAACCAAAATAAAATGAAAAGAAATTCATTAATAGCTAAAAATCAAAAAGAACATGCAGCATTCACTGTAATTCTGCTATGAAGGCAAAAATTCTCCCTCCATCACGAACCCTTATTCCAAGACACGTTTTTATACCCAAACACTGTTTGCTCTACTGATTTCCTCACATGCCCTGATGTAAACTGGCCATTTTGTTTAAAGCCCTCTGTTAAAGCTGACCATTAGGGAAAGAGTGCTGTAAAACATGTAAACACAGCCGTATACTGCTCCTGCTCTCTTTATAGCTGCTCACGGGACACACCCCTCAAGCTGGACCGGTCAGTTAAAAGGTTCAAGAAGGACAACTCAGCCTGGCCCAGTGCACAGCGAAATAATATGAACAATTACACTGAGCATTAACTAAGCCTAAAAATGCACAAATATATTTATTTAATATATTATAATATCTGAAATAAATACTTAATATTTGTGCATTTATTTAAAATTTAATTTGTAACAATTTCATAATAACACACTGAGTAGGCCTTGAGATGGAAAATACATTAAATAATAAAATCTGTGTGATTTCTATAGTCATTTCCAAAAGGAGATTTGATCCATACTTTTCAGATTGTGTAATTAATTAAGTGCACATTAATTCTGTGTTTTTAAAAATAGCATGTCATTAAAATGTTTATTTTAACATTTAGCATTTAACATTCAGACGAGATCAAGTTTTTATTTTAAAGAATTCTTTAAATTTTTAATTCAGTACTTGAAAATGTGGAAAGCTTTGAAAATTCCTCAAAATATACAATGTAAAAAAAAGAATTATTAATTAAATAAATAAACTACATAATCTGCAGTGTTAAATCAATTGTGGCTTACTTAATCATGCTTCATAGTATTATATAATATAATATAATATAATATAATATATATATATATATATATATATATATATATATATATATATACATATATAAATTATTACTGTGTTTATTATAACATTTGTCATTTAATATACAGTTTATTTGGACTCAATTGGACTGAAATTACAGATTATATTTGCATACGAATAGTAGGTATAATTAAGTATAGTAATTTAATAATAATAGGTAATAATTTTTAATAATTTTCTCCACAAAATTTCTGAAAAAGTTTATATATCATATCAGAATATATCAGACCATATTAGAGGCCCTTTAACTGTCTAAACCAACACCACCTCAAAAATCAGTAGAATATTGTAATAAATTAATCAAGGGATTAATTGAAATAAAAAAATCAATGTCTTCTTTCACTATCTATCTATCTATCTATCTATCTATCTATCTATCTATCTATCTATCTATCTATCTATCTATCTATCTATCTATCTACCTATAAAGATTTAGTTCACTAAATGACCCTTGATGAATAAACAACAAATAGTAAATCATTTATTTAACATTTTCTGTACTGTAAACTGTTTTTCTTTATATAAAACAACATAATTTATATAAATACATACGTAATACTTATAAATACAGTAGATGTTAATTGCATGGCAATTAATGTTCACCAAAATGCAAAAAGTAAAGGATTGAATTCCAGAAGCACTTCTTCTAATCTGCATCTGCACTCAAACACAGGGGCCGCAGTGGTGACCCCATCCGGTGCTCAGGCTGAGTGAATGAACCTGCTGCTGCGCCCCTGCCAGCCGCTGCTAAAGCTGCAGTTCACAGCATCAGTCAAAAGGGAGCACTTTTCATCCACTTAAAACGCAGCACCCTCCTTTCCTCTGTTTCGCTCTCTCTCGCTCTCTCACACGCTCCCAGTCGCACCACCACACAAAGTGCTCCTCTTTTCCTGTCCCCTTCTCTATGTGCTAACCCATCATTAAACATGAAGCACCCTTAACTAAACGGCCATTTGGAATATGAATTCACCTTTGCCGGGCACTAGTTTTAACCCCACTCACCATTGGGCTTGCGAGGGGGGGTCCAGGACACATTGAGGGAATGTGGGGAGAGTGACAGGATGTTGGGGGCAGGCACTTCCTCCGGTGAACTCTCCTCAGTGTGGGCGACGCTAGGGTCACTGAGGGTGCATCCACCTCCCGTGCAAGCCTGCAGGTCAAAAGACAAACTTTGAGTGGCATCATCAGTCAAACATAAAACATAAACAAGCTTTAAAAAGATTTCAATTGAAAACAGCTCTGTAATAGCTCTACATATATCTCTTCCTTGTAAGTGTATTTTTTTATTTGGTTAATTAGATTATGAATTAGAAGACTGTAGTACTCACAGCTCCATTTAGCACATTTATCAAGGGAATTCTGAGATATTCCCTTAAAATCAGCCCTAAAAAATTTGAAAAAAATTCAGCAGATCCAGTCTAGTCTTGCTAAGTAAGTATTAATACTAAATACTACATAAATACACAAGCAAAATTTATTTTTATATTCTCTAATAATTTAAATGATTATTAAATTTACAAAGTTGAAAATTTTATGTCTGTATGCTGATTTTAACACATTTTACCATGTTCAAATCTTATTTTTTTAAAGAATGTATACCCAGCATTTCCAAAAATAAGCACAGAAAATATGAAAAAGTTATAACACTTAAAATTGACTTTTATATTGTGCAATAATTTTTATATATATATATTTTTAAACTAAACAGACAAACAGAAAAATATAGCAGAATCAATTTGAAGTAGAGTATAAAAATAATAATTAAAACAAAATAAAAAGTGATATAAGATGAGAAAAGAAAAATAAAACAATAATAAAAAAACAGGTGGTATTCTGTAATAATTGAAATGATTATTAGTTTCTTTGGCATATAAATAATACATTAATAACTTTTTGAAAATTATTTTTATATGATTTTCAAAATTATATTTACATAAAATGTAAATAATATGAGTTTCCTAAAACAAAAAATAAAGGTATGATATGTTTAAAGGTCTGAATCAGTGAGTAATGAAAGTTTAAAGTTACAAACAATGTTCATTTTATACAAAATTCAATATGCCTATTTAAAATCTCATTCTAATAACTTTACTAAGGACAAAATTAACTGAAAGTCACAATGACATCATATTCTGCTTTTCTCATTTAGATGTGTGTAGGGTGAAAGAGTGAGCAGGAACGCACTGCTATCTGAAACAGGTAGGTTGATCCAGGGACGAGGTTCCGCACTGTATAATCCTCAAAAAGCTCAGAGCTGTTATAGACGATGGATGGCTCTTCTCCTAAGGCAGACTGGTACAGCGTGTAGAACTCCAGCAGGCCGTTCACCTCCATTGGAGCAGCCCACCTGAAGAACACCAGAGACAAAACACTGAGTCTGATATCCTGTCACATGACACCTGTACTTCCCCTGTGAGAGCTGCATGTACGCCCAGCAGCAGCAGCAGTTGCAGGTAAACCAGTGGACCACCCAGAACCCGGACAGAGTCTAATAAGCCTGATCATGATAACTCTGTCCGAGGATGTGCGGACAGAAATAGGAAAGCCTGGTGAGCGTTTCACTCTCTAGCTTGACTTTCTAATAGCTAAATTTAGAACAGAGGACAATGCTATCTACTGAGGGATCTATCTGAAAGACAGAATCACACAGGACGACTGAGAGGAGAAAAGAAAAACTTAAAAAGAAAGAGTTCTTCATCTTTGTGTGTACTTTGTCGTTCATGTCTGATTGTTTCAGATGCATTTTCTGATTGGGTGATTATTAAAGTACAATTTTGTAAATATTCTTCTATTAGGTAACAGGGCTGACAGATTTATTGTTTGACATTACTAGCCCTGTAAAAGGTCATGAAACTGTTCAGTAGCTTTAGATATTTCTACAAAAATATACTTTTCAGTTAGTGGTTTACTTTATAAAATCAAGGTAACAATGTTGACATTTTATGACTGTTCTCTACTGACACTCTTAACAAAACACAGTGGTAAAAAAGAGACAATTATTCACTTAATTTAATTTTATTTAATTTTGAGGAGTTCACTTCTAGAAAAAGCGGATTACTAATGTTTTTTTTATTTTATTTAGTTTTTTTATATATATATATATATTATTTTACTTTATATTACTTTAAAGTGGGAAAAATATGGAAAAGTTAGTAGGATAGCTTTAAACTTTTAAATACCACATTGTCGACTAAAATCTAAACAAACAGAAAAAATAAAGATAATATACTAGCATTTTATTTCTATGTATTTCACATTAATTCATATATAAATAGAAATTAGAAACACAATGCAAGGACAGACCCAACAAAATACATTTACGTTAGTTCATTTGTATTGGTGTTTTGAGTAAAATGCCACAGTAAAAGTGTTTATTGTTAAGATTATTTTTTCGCACGCATATGAGGAACACAAATAGCACCCATTTTGTAAAATGACCCTTATATCTCTGTCAGAATTGAGTGGCACATCTGTCTGAATCCTCAAACGAAGAGTTGAGTGTCTAGAGGAGACAATGTCCCTGTTGAAGATAATGGTGTCAAGACTGAGACATGAGCTTAAATCATCTTTGTTGTTTTTAAGAGGGAAATAGGACAGTAACCTCCTGTGTGATGAGAGGAATCATCAAGCGTCTAAGTACAATGAGTTTGACCTGATGTTTCTCCAACCCTCTTTGTTTCCTTAATTTAGTATGAAGCTCACAAGGGCCTCCTGGTCCACACGGAGCAAACACACCCGCAGGTGACCTTATTCATTATTGTGATTAATTTAGTTTAGGCATAAATTAAATGGCATTTTAAATGGCAAACGACAACGGCCATTAAGATATTTCATTGCATAATTGATAAGCAGTTGGATATAGTATTAATAATATGGCATTTTAATAAATTATAATACTTGAACAAAGCAAACATTATTTTTGTAACAAACTGTGGGTATAATGCAAAAAATACTCACCATCACATGGTGTCTGTGTATTTCTTTAAATTCTGAATAATAATAATAATAATCAAAAATTTTAATAATTTTTGCTTACACTTTGGGACATTATTGTGCATTATTTATTCACATTATTTTAACATTGTATACATGCACTATATAAAATATTTACATATACATGTTCTGTGGCTAATGTTCTTTTTATATGAATCTAAACTATTTTTGCCATTCAGTTATTAAGGCAACACGAAGAAGTTTGGTTAATTTTGGTTTGAAAATAACTCTCAGAACCTCATAAACATTTCCAAATTTTGAAACTCTTCTTTTGAACATCACTTTAAAGGTAGTGAGAAGTTAACGTCTCACTGAGAGCATTATTCTCATTTTTTCAATACATTTCAATACAGTATACGTTCACGCAGCGTGTTTCTGCTGATATTCTGTTTGTGCATATCCTGCAATCCGGGGTCTCGCAACCTTTCTCACAGGCAAATCACAACACAACAAAAGAGTATTGAACACATATGATCCTTCACCCTCTCCTATTACGATTCTGCTAACAAGGCAATACCTTTCAAAGGCACTGTATCCACAATTAGACCCTGAGAGAAAAAAAGAGAGAGGGAGAGAGATATCATCTGTAATGTCAAATTACAATGCTGCCTTTCTCTCTCTCTCTCTCCCCCCAACCTCTCTCTCTCATTCTCCCTCTATCATCATTGCAGCTTCTCGTCCTATTCAAATTGAAATATCCAATGGAAATAAAGCAATAACCATTTCCCCCTCTTGGCGGATGAAGACAATAAATAAGGTGAGTTTCCCTCTGAGGCGCTGCTGTCAGGATAGAGCAGATACATAATGAAGTTATGAAAATCGGTGATGAGACAAATTGGGTCATATACATCTTTTTAATAAATGGCTTACAGAGATCACAAGCTCTCCACTGCCATTAATACAGAGGTAGCAGGAGAATAAAAAGAAAGGGCTTGTATTTTTTTCCTTCTTCAATGCCTGAAACGAGCATAATTGAATGAAGGCTGTTGAGGTGGGCTGCTACACTGCCGAAGACGAGAGAGAGAGGGAATGTTGTGGATCCAAGGGGTCAAGGTTTTGCTGGTTAGCTTGGCCCCCATCAACCCCTGCTGGAAGATGCTGTTACTACACCATGACAAACCCCCCATTGAAAACCATTTGAAAGTATTCTGATGAGATATATTAAATAATAATAAAAAAAGATAGGGTTGATAGGATTTTTAATGATTTTGAAAGAACCAAGGCTGCATTCATTTATTAAAAATACCATAAATCCAGTAATATTGTGAAATATTACAATTTAAAATAAATGTTTTCTTTTTAAATATATTCTACAGTGTAATTCATTCCTGTGATGGCTAAGCTGAGTGTCATTCAGAAATCATTCTAATTAATTAACCAATTAATCAACCTCATTAATAAACTAATTATATAAATATTTAATATTATCAATTTAGAAAACAGTTGTGCTGTGTAATATTTTGGTGGAAACCATGATACTTTATTTCAGGATTCTTTGATGAACAAAAAACCTTTGTAATTATTTTGTAACTTTTTAACATTAGAAATGTGTTTATTGTATTTTTTGATAAATTTTTAATGCATGCTTGCAGAACAAAAGTATTTTTTTTATCTCAATCCTAAACTTTTGAACAGTAGTGTACATAATTAATATTTTTATATATTTATTTAAAGATATCTATTTTAGTATATTATTTGTAAACAGCAATTACTTAATTATTATATAATGCATTACATTTATATTATATACATATATTGCATATTATAATATATTCTAGTAGAGTTTTTTTTTACCAGTTCCCAGTTCATTTTGAAGCCCCAGATTCTTTATAAAAGCATGACTTTCACAGCTCAGGATAGTTGCTAGTGAAGGGTTTAGGACACTGCGCCTGCCAATCACAGCTGTCATGACATCATTTGCCATATTTACTGCTCAGTTGATTGGTCAAAACATCCTGAGCACCGTTAAGCAAAGATGGCAGATTTTAAATTGCGTGCTTTCGGGGAGACAACCGAGCGAATGCCATTGAGATGAATGGGAATACTAAAGGATAGCTCTCTCTCTCCAGGTATTACAGACCTCCTCGGGCGGCCCGGTAAAGGTGGAACGGTGTGAGTAATTTAATCGCCGCTTTCTGATGGCAGTAAACTGGTGGTGGATTTTGCCACGGTGTAGGTGACAGCTCAAATATATATTCTTCTCATGGCCCTCTCCTTCTCGCTCTCTCCCCACCTGTGATCATTCAGTAAAGTGATGACATTTTCTTTCTGATGGGAAATGCGCCGGAGCGCTTCTGTCATCTCTCTTGGCCTAAAACAAAGTGTACATAAGTTCAGTTTCCCCATTGCCCCTTAACTCCCTTACAGTTCTCTCTCGCTCTTCTTCTATTCTCTCCTTGTCCCCTTGTATTGTTGTGTGGCATGGTGCCCTCTCCGGATAGTTCTTAAGTGATGGCGACGGGGCAGCTGAAGATGAACCTCTAAAGGCTTTCATATAGATTGCTATAGGCCCGGGGTGCAAGCAGCTGGGAAGAACCTTGTGCGGACTCTTTTTTTCCCCTCTTCTCTCACTAAGTCAAGTGGTGGGGGTCAAACGCTAGAGAAAATTCTGCATGCTAAACAGGCCGGAAGAAGGTCGGAGTGTGCGTTTTCATACAGTCCAATGAGACGGTCCAGCGTGGGTGCAGGAGTTGAGCATTAGCCCCTAAATCAAGGCCTGCTCCGTTGCTCCGTTCCCCTGGTTGCTCAACTGCAGCCAGAGGACACGCAAAGACAATAAGGACAAACAGCCAATGGCATGACTGGCGGAAGGGGCGTACTTTATGATTATATGGAAAACACTCAGTTGATTAATGCACCCACGCTGTGGTTAGGGACAGCTTCTCAAATTTGACATACGGGTTGGTCAGATAAATCGCTCTTGTGTGAGATTTTTGTGGCGTGAACTTTTTTTTTTTAAACAGGGGTTACATTGTATCTTCAGAGGGTTACGGTTTGACATGCAGAGCTTAGTTTTAGTATAATGGTGAGGAATAACAAGACCTGAGATGTGTTTCGTCCTCTCACAGAGAGCAAATGTCCATCACCTCATTAGCGTATCTCTCTGATAAAACATTGTCATATTAAAGGTGAGAACGACCACCTTCACTCCCGTTCATGCCTCGTTAGTGTGCAAGTGTGTGTGCCGTCCAAGGACGGACCTCGTAAGGGTGGAAAACAGCCTAAAAACTACTTTGCCCTAAAACACGCCCTAAAAATGCTTTAAAAATATGACAGATACAAAATAGATACAAAACTAACCTTTAATTATTGTAATCTCATAATATTAAAAGTACTTTACAATTTTTTTTTCATACTCACTGTATGTGGATACTGCGGGCATCCAGTACAGTCAGGATGGGTGGTTCTACATGCGTGGGAGGCAACTGACCTGTGAACAGGGTAACCTGGGAACTGTTGGTGCATCCTGCCTCAGTACAGACACTCAGCATCAATTTATGAGGAGTGAATACACCAACACCTGGACAGAGCAAAGAAAACATCATGATTACTAATTATTACTAATTATGAAACACTGTAAAAAAAGATTACAAAAATAAACAAACAACCTTCCACAAGAATCGAATATATATATATATATATATATATATATATATATATATATATATATATATATATATATATATATATTCCACAGAAAACTATTATTCTGTCTTAATGTTAGTAAAATAGGTTTAATGCAGTCTGCATTAAATGCATCTGTTTGTCAGAGTTGAATTTACTTCTTTTTTTTTTTACTTTACTTTACTACTTTTTTACTACTTTTTTTAATGTGTATTTATTTATTTAAGGGTTGATAAGATGTTTTAGTCTAGTAGAGTTTTCACAAGATGAACCAAATGAATTTAAATAAACAAAATGCAAAATTGAACTCGACAGCAAGTGATTGCCATGCTTTTTTGAACAGAAGGATATATAAATTGATATTTTGATAACTTCTTATGTGTTCGGAAACAAAGTCATACAAAACAATCAAACAAAAAATATTTAGGGACAAGACTATGGAAAAATGTTTAATGCAAATGATCTGTAGAATGTGCTACATATTTTCAAATTTTAAAACATAAATGAGAATTTTTTTCCTTTTTTTTTTACCTTAAATAATTATGCAATTTAATTACCAATGAACTTAATTATACAAATGAATTATAAATGAACTTAAACAGGGTATAATTTTAAAATCAAATTTCAGACTTTTTAAAGACTTTTCAAGACCTGCACAAATAAAATTAACACCATAACAGCGAGATGTCTATGCCTATGGTAATGTCTATGGTATCATATTAAACTGTAAAATGACTGTAAAAAGCATGATTTACAGTTCAGATACAGGTTTTTACAAAACAAAAAGTTTTATAAAATGATAAACTTTACATTTCAGCCTTTAAACCATTTTTAAGAAAAGTGATGAGTCAAAAGTATGAATTATTATATTATTTTAAACACGTATTATCAATCAATTGGATTACTTTAGCAACATTAACAAAATATGTCTTAGTATCTTAGTTGTTTAGATTTTTATAGCTTCTTGTCGATCCACCAGTTCACATTTCCAACTGCTTGTTTGCTGGCTAAAAATGGGGGTCGATTTTCACTTTGGTCTGAACAAAAACAGCCGACAGGCAAATTCATTCTCTGCCAGCAGATGGATGGCACTTTCAGAACGGCAGAAATATAGAGTTTCCCATGCAAACTCCCTATAATCAATAAAGCTCTGCAATACAGTAAATGTGATAATTACCAAAATATTAGAACCTTAAACTCCTTGTAAAATGACCTACAATTGTAAACAAAGTATGATTTCATTATATTTAGTTGGCATCTGTATTCCAGCTGCCTGAATTTGTGTCACTTTGTATCGGTCACAAACCTACAAATGTCAACCACTTTCAATATGACCTGAAAAATGTGATCTAATCTGAACTGAAGTATTTTTACATGTTTGGGTTCTTTATGTTGTTGTGATGATCAACAAGCTCATGGCACTCCCTTCCGCACACATAGCAGCCCCTGCTTCCACATGGCTGGAATCATTTGTTAATCATTTGGACTGGGAAACCAGAGTCGCAAACACTGCCTGAGAGAGGTGCGTTTCAAAGGTTTCTCTTGACAGGAAGGAGGATCTCTCCTTGAAGCGTCTGAAAGCAGTTTACTATCAAGGAAGGAGGAATAAAAAAGGTGAGATATTCCAAAATCACAGCGGGGTCAGCTTGGAAGCTGAGCTAAGATATCCTGAAAGAAATTGGAATCCCCGGGTTTGTGCGTGGTGGGGTGAAGGGGAGGGGACGGCAGCCGCAGCAATGCAGCGCTCCATAGCTTCTTATCACATCAGACCTCTGCCTTTACAACGACCCACAATAAATACGGGATACCCCACCGAGCAGACTGAAAATAACATCTTGCCGCACAATGTGTCTTATGAGAAATGCCCTCAAAGCCTTCAGTACATTTTCTGCTTTGGCTTGGGGTTGTAATACATATGTAGTCAGGCATATCTTTAGCCATTCAGGAGAGAAGCTCAGGCTGATCAAAAGGAAGGAGATGTAAACGGAGACCCCGGTGCGTTGCCTCTGAAGGCTTTATGGCTCTTTACACAGACTCAATGTGATATGCGCTCAGGTATTTTTCTCTGAGCGTGGACTGAGGGCATTGACTTCAGCGTGACCTTTTTTTATGTGGGTTTGCACGGGACCAGCAGAAACAAGACAAGGTTGAGTGAAAAGAGAGCTCACATCGTGACAACATCAGCATTGGTTAGGTGCTGCAATAAAATGATATTCGGATACATGGACGCCCCAATGATTACACTCAGGCAAGCTGTAATTTTCAATCTGGATGTGGAATAAGACCCTGCTCTCACTGATTTGTTGGTAGCATTATAAAAACACATGATTTTTTTCCTAGAAAAACAAGCTGAATATTTTGTTGAAGCCATGAAATGTTTGGTTCTGATCACTCTTTCTAATAAGAAAATCTTGAATCTATACCGGATCTTTAGAAATAAACTCTGGTTAAGCTCAGATAATTGCACTTTTTATTAAAATTTGATTATTTGCACTTGCATCATTATAATATATACACAATGTGTTTTAATAATTTTATTACATTTTAATCAGATTTTAATGTAATTTTAACAAGATGGAATGTTTTAGCGAGACAAACCAATAAATAAAAAAGAAATGAGATTAAACATATTACACTGTAAAAAAAATTTTAAAGTTGTAAATAAAACAAAATATAGTTGTAAATAAAACAAAAAAGTATGTTTTATAAGACAATACTATTTTTTCTACTTCAAAATTTCATGTATAATTCAAGTGTTACTTGCTCTTTCTTTGTAGTTGTTTTTAAAACTGACTAGCAATATCTGAGTGAAAATTGTTTCTACACCAATTTTTTTTTTTTTTACCAAAATTATGTCACTTCCTAAAGGACGATGCCATTAAATATTACTAAATACTTTTATTTTATTACAAAATATTTCTATTTCACATAAATGTGCTTTTGAACTTTCTATTCATCAAATAATCCTGAAAAAAGAAACGTATCTTGGCTTCCACTAAAACATTAAGCAGCACAACTGTTTTTGTCATTGATAAGAAATGTTACATTTTATTTTAATGTGTCCTTGTTACAGTATAACTATACAATTAAGTGTTGACAACATGTACTTACTATAAGGTGTGTACTTTGTTGAGGACCAAATCAGAACATTAAAATTTCAGCTTTGACTTCAAAAGAATAAATTACATTTAAGATATATTAAAATAGAAAACAGTTATGTTAAATTTTAGCAATAATTCCCAATATTAATATTTTTACTGTATTTTTAATGAAATAAACCCAGCCTCGGTGAGACTTCTTTTCAAAATTAGCTATTTATAATAAGTAAATATATAAGGAAAAACAAAGGAAAATATGTATTTGTAAAAGTCACAAGGTTTCCTACATGCTTGAGAATTCCTTTCAATCCAGTAGTGGAGTGTCTATGTGTGGGAGTGTGTGTGAGGGGAGGAGGGGGCTGACATTCTGAATGATTCATCTCAGTGAGAATATACCTGTCTTGAGTGTAAATTGGCCTTTTGGGGGCTCCATATCATTTAGGCATGCTTCTCACCCCGGGTCAAACGGCGGCTAGAGCATTGGAGCCTTTTAATAAAACATCTCACAATGTTCGTGCATTACCGCTAAGAGCAGGGGCTGCCGCTACTCACAAAAAGAGCACACAGGGAATAGAAAAAAAAGAAAACAAACAACAAACAATGGCTGGCTGTTGGCCCTGTCTCCACTGGCAAGATGAAATACAGCTTTAGAGTCGAGCATCTGCTCCACCTTTTCACTGCAGGATTTGATTAAATCAAGAGGAATATGGACAGCCATTCCCCTAGTTCATATCTGGCCCATGCATCCACCATGTGCTCTGAATGTTTTTTCTTCTTACTGTCATAAAAAGGTGGCTTGTGATTTCTGCATTCCATTTTTTTTATTTCTGTTCTATTCTCTTTTATTTCTAATCACAACTGATAAACTAAAGCAAGAATGGTTTTTGAGTTGCTTAAAGGAGACATATTACATGGATACAGAATACACTTTTTTTTCTGTCCTCTGAAACTTTACTTGCAAACTAATTTCCCCAAAAAAATCTAAAGTCGCTTGGTGAACAAGAGCGTGAACTAGGCCAGTACACAGAGGTTAACCAGTCATCAGAGAGGTCACTTACATATACTGTAGATGTCTTAATGGTACAGTACCAAACAACCTGTTCAGTTCTATGGGTGAAAAAAAAAAAAAAAAAAACGTGACTGGTTGTGTAAAATGTTTCTGGCTAAATATACCTTTAACATGGACTACAGGGGGGTAAAAATAACAAAAAAGTGGCTTCTTTAAAATGCCAGTTACACATCGAACAGGACTTGCTCTGTGCACATTTTTGTTGAAGATATCATAAGCAAATTCCATCCGGCTCTGCATTTGATCTTTACAATATGACCGTTATAACATGTATAACATCGTTCAAAGAAACTCCCCTGGGAAGGTGCGAGTTGCTCTTTTGTCTTTCAAATGCTAATAAACCTCTTATTTTTGTTTTCTTTTTAAATTCTTGCATTTAATGTGTAAACATGGATAAAATGAAGCAGCAAGAGTATTTCCTGGAAAAAGGATTTTGCTGTGGTATTCAATGTAATGGCACAAATGCTGTTTATATAGTTTAGCTTGTAATGAACCCAGAACATTTCTTTAATGAATGAGTAAAGGTCACAAATCAAGTCAATGCATATGTGACCCTGACTGGACACTTTCCATTCAAGCAATGGATACCAGGTAGCAGTGGCAAGTCTTGCATTTCAAGTCTTGCTTACCTGTGATATTGAAGCTGGTCATGTTGCCTTGGTACACAACAGTATTGTCTTTGTAGAGGATGTATTGGGTGATGATGCCATTGGGTTTGAGTGGAGGGTCCCAGTGGACGGACAGAGAGTTGGGGAAAGAGATCGCAGCAGGTGAAGGGACCTCCTCTGGAGCTATTAGATATAAGATATTAATAAAATAGTTAATAGTTAATTAATAGTTAACTAGTAGAGACAACTATGTAATAAAATAAAAATTAAATTAAATTAAATTAATGTATAATTGCAGAAAAAATATATACGTTGTATTGAACATTAACGGAGCAACAGATTTTGTGTGAAAATAAATCATTCAATTTGTTTATTTTGTTTAAAAATCTTATAAATGTATGAGGTGGCAAAAGGGGCCTTTTACCCCACACACGGGGTAAAAAGCCCACCAGCATGGGGTAAAAGGCACACGGTATTGATACAAATACTTCAGCTGAAATAATGTTTTTTAAAATAATGTCTAAGTTAATACTTGTTCAAAACAATCACTTTAGCAAAGTTTGTACTATTTTCTGCTTATTTTGAAAAATAAAAGAATTAATTTTTGTTCAATAAATATACTGTCATTAAAATATGTTAATATAAAAAATATATTTTAAAATACAGAAACAAAATCATTTTAATAAGTAAAGATTCTGAAAGTATTGAAGGAGATCCAATAATAATTGAATATATATTTACAGTAGTAACAACAAATGATATTTTATTATATGATATGATTAATATCTGTGTTTTTAAATATGATGGTTTCATTCTAAACATGGTGATTATCTCTAATATGGACACCCAACATAATATATTATATTCACCATCTGAATCTAACCATGTCATGTCAACAAATGGAAAAGTCAGCCATCTATTAATTATCATGTTAATTACTGTGTGCCTTTAGCCCCAACAGCAGGGGCGCTTTTTACCCCAAATACCATACTTTTACATATTCTTTCGTTATTTAAAAACTGTTGCTTTAATTATCTTAAACAAAACTGAAAATCATAAAGAAGACCTTTGTCTCAAAATATATGCATTAATTTGAGTGATTCTCATTTACTACTTAAATCTACAACATTTTAAAAAACATAAAATATTAGATCAAGTAAGCACAGAATCAACTTTGCACTGCTGCGTGCGATCGTGTCAAAGATCAGACAAATATACACGTGTATCTTGAAAAGCAAATGTTTTGGAAAGTGTTATGCACTTTTCAGATGAAAATAATATCAAAGGCGCCTTTAGCCCCCTTGTACCCTATTAATTATTTAAACAGGTCAAATAACAAATAATAATACTAAAGATTTTCATATTTTACAATGTTTTAGAAATAATTAAAGAAAACAACAAAATAAAAATATATTTAAGGTTCTGCACCATTTCAGGTCGCTAATCAAATGAAACATATTTGTTACAGACAAAGACTGCCTCAATGAGCAATTTAGGTCAAATGTGTTCTGATCAAGAGTAAGTTAAGAATGAAGTTGCTTTTGTAGGTGATATTAAAACAATGTTAAAATGTTCCCTCATGGAGAATCAATACTGTAATTTGGGTTAGTAATCAAGTCCACATCAGATCGATTTTTTCACTCCGCGATGACCCATAATGTCATACTATCCTTTAAACAAGGCTATTTAGCACAACTTAGATTAAAAGGCTATCTACATTTTTCAACCTCTGTACTCACTGCCAAAAGAGAGAAATCTGACAATATCAGCCTAAAAACGAGCTCATTTTGTTTTAGGACTGGCACTATTTCTACAATCAGACAGAGAAAATAATTGCTGCTGACAATTAATCTGTCTTTATTCTTGCCATTTCATGTAGGAAAAAGGCTCTCGGTCAATAGACATGACATTTTTTCCTCACTGACTGAGGAAGAAGGTTCTTTGTCTTGCCTGTGCGGTCAGACAGATGTGAAGGCAATAAAGAATGAGCCTGGAAGAGCTGAAAGAAAGCGAGAGGAATGATGTTTGCCGCGGTGCGCGCACGCCACAGGAGCAAGCTTCGCCGGATTGAACGAGAACGATGGAAATGGGCCGCGTGATTCTTGATTTCATACTTTTCGGCTCCACGATCAATTCTTTTTAGCCCAAACTGTCTTTAGATTTACTTCTCTGCTTGAGTGAAATGAAGAAGCTTTCATTAATCTTTCAGATGCCTTACATTAAAGACAAGGCTCTCGCATGAACAATGTAACAGCAATTAAAAAGTCCATTAATCTGCATTACAGCTATTAAAGATGCATATCATTAAAGGGGAAAGAGTTCAATCCCGCACTTACCCCTGTTCCTAAAACCACTCTCTCCAAAAACGGGCATAAGAACGAGACGGGGAAATAAAAAAATAAATAAGACGGAGCAATTACAGCCTGGCATTGCACTTTGTCATCAAATTAGTTTGGAGTTTTCAAGCAAATGGCTCGGCACTATTTGAGCCCCTCTCGTCACTTTTGTTATTCATCAAAGAAATGTGGGAGTCAGGACCTTCTAAATGACTTTACCCTCTTGTGGAGTGCTGAAGCCAGTGGCGAACGGGCTCTCGCTGCACCCGGCCTGAGTGCACGCCGTTAGGGTAATACTGTAGCTGCTAAAAGGAGCCAAGCCACTTAAAGTGCCTGCGAAAGAAGAGAGGAAGAGAACGTTTCAGAGAGCAAGAGGCAAATGTCATTCTTTCTTCTTCCATATTTCAAAAAGTGGGCCTCCCTAACTCCGCTTCCTAAAAGACTTAATGCAATGGCTTTTCAAACACAGCATAATATAACCATCACTTCTGATAATAGGTCTGGATTTAAAAAGGTCTTTATTATCAAACAGTAATATCTCCTATTAATCAGACGGATGGAAAGTGATATGGCCTTGCTATTCAGGATATGGGACACTAATGATGTTATTTAATGAATAAAGTGGCTGATGCTATTTAAAGGGGGTTTCTTGCACGCTTTGAAAGTCACTATCCAGCCCTGCTGTGATCAATATGCCTCTGACTTTAATTCATCGCTCAGGACTTTTACCCATTAGTGATTGTTTTGGAAGATGTTAAAGACGTGGCCTCAGTTCAATAATGTTTGTTCTCAGCTGGTCTGTTTTGATAGGGTCACATACATCCCAATCAAATTATATTCTGACACATGTTCACCTACCATTTGGAAGTTAGTCAAGTTAGTCCCTTATTTTTAAGTAAACAGCACATTAACAATGAGAAAACCTGTTTTATGTAAAACACAATTAGTTTTGCACTTTGAAATGTTAGTTACAGAGTGCATGAAACCATCTAAATTCAATTGACATTTAGAAACCAAACATTCAAACTATAAATATTGAAAAAAAAATAACAGTTCTGTGATGATTTATGAATCAGACCTCAGAAAGTACTGCTTTTAATTCATTTGTTGACTTTAAAACTGGATTTATTTTTTTAAATTTGTCATCCAAAATAAAGTCAGGATCCTTTAATGGAGTGTATGAGTGAATCTTTGGCTAGCTTCCACTGTATCCATGTAGCAGACAGATCTTGGAAGAGTTGGAAGGTAAACACCCCAGCCGAGCTATAATTGGCCAGGTAAGTGTAACTTTTTTTTTTTTTGTCAGACGTCTTTTAATTCAATTAAGAGCCTGACCCGCTCTCATCTCGTTACCCACTCATTTGCTTTCGGAGTTTTTATCTGCCTGTGTAATTCTGCTTTTGGTGTCACGGCTATCATAAATTAGTGCGGCTTAGGCTTGCGCAGGTTGAAGCGTGCCAAGAACAAGGCAAAAAAAAGGTCTTGTTATGCTTTGCCCGGAGACAGAGTATAGCCACAGTGATTGGTCATCTGAGAACGTAATCGTTGTTTCAAGATCCTCATTTGTTCTTTGAAGTAATTTCAAGTAACCAAGCAGATTTTCAGTCTATAAACTTGCAATGTCACATAGGGAACACTGCCGTGACTACAGACTGTCTGGAGCATTAATGCATTTTGCTTTTAAAGGGACAGTTCATCAAAACAACAAGAATTGTATTTACACACCCTCTTGTCGTTACAAATTTGTATGACTTTATGCTCTCCAAAAAACACAAACTAATGATGTTCAGCAGAATGTTTGGGCTGTTCTCTTCTATACAATGAAAGTGAATAGAGACCAGGGACTGTCATGCTCCAAAAAGAACAAAAAAGTAGTCCATAAAACTTGTGCACTCTATTCTGAGTCTTCTGAAGCCACACAATGTTCCTCAGAGGAACAAACTAAAATTAAAAACCTTTTTATTTATTCTCTGAAAATCTTGATTTATAGTCATGGTTACCATTGACTTACCATTGAATTGTATAAAACAGCCTGGACATTCTGTCACCCTTGTTAAAAAGAAGTGTGCTTAATTGTTTTTAATGTGCACTTGTAGGGTACATTACATTTTAAAGGTATATTGTAAAAAGACTGCGCATAAATATCCTTAAAGTCATTTTCATGACTATGTTTTTAACACACCTAAGTACACTTAAAAAAATGAACTTTAATGTCCAATTAAAAGTTTTACTCTAAAGCATGACAAAAGATTAAAACAATGGTTTTAAAACTTTAAAGAAGTGCACTTATTTTGATGTGACTAACATAGTACTTTATAATTTTAAATTAAATGTACTAAATTGTAACTTTACAAATGTGTAATTACAAATATATTTAAATACATGACATACAAGTTTCAGTAGAAATTACATTAAAGTGTATTTATAGAAAGAACATTTGACAGTACAACTGAACCATATTGCAAAGACAATATAAGTAATAATGAAATTGCATAAAAATGTATGCTTAAGTCCTAACTAACTACACATTACATTCATTTCACACTTAAGTATGTTCTTTCCGTAATAAGCACTCTTGTTAAAAGTGAAAAAAATATGACAATTTCCATTTTTGGATGAACAATTTTTTAAAGATATTTTAGACATTTTGCACAGGTTCTGGTCAGCTAAAATAACAGAAAATTCAGAATCAACATGTTATTTTCCCATCAAATTCATGACATCATTAAGAATTAACCTGATAACTTGATGTTAAGTATGTTTTTCAAGCTATTAAAATGGCCCTGGGGTCTCTGAGACCCCAAACGGAACATGAGGGTTAAAAGGTGTCAGAGCCAAGCTCCAGACGGGAACGGCGTGGCCCTTACCTGTCAGGTGCTGAGAGTGGGGGAAGGTGGCGCTGATGGGGGGCGAGGAGGGACGGTCCCGGCTGTACGCTTTCAGTACGTACTTCTCAATTACACCTCTGACCTCCGCCGGCTCCTCCCAGCTCACCTCCACGCTGGAACCATTTACACTCCCAACTCTGGAGGGAGGCAGCACACTTTGTGGAACTGTACAGGAAATAATAGGTGAGAGAGACACGTGGAGAAGCAAAGCAGGAGAAAGAGAGAGAGAAAGAGAGAGGCAAAGTAAGGGGGAGGAGAGGAACGAGAGTGTGAGAATCCAATTGGGAAGGAGAGAAAGTGTGTGTCAGGCCAAAGAAAAGCAGCACACACATTCCTCACTTTTAATAGACACAGTAAATCATATCTAACCATTAGCATAAATACAATTTATTAGAGTTGTAACTTTTTCAGCACTGATTTAATATGACTGTACATCCAGCGTTCATTCTGGGCTATATTTCACGCCCATCAAGCGACGGCTTGCTTTCTCTCCAGGATTCACATTTTAGGGGGCATAAATAAAACAGTCAAACATATGCAGAAATGCAACAAGCATCATTTATGATGTGTCACAGACTACAGAATCTCTTTAACACTCGTTTATACAGTCAAAACAAGCCAGACAGCAGACGTGTGTGATATATCCACCACTGGAACGCTGGTCTGACCTATAATGTGGTGTATACACATTTAAGTAGGAAGTCCTTGTGATTCATCATCTGTACCAACAGGGCTGCTATTACAAATTACTGAGGTTTCCTTAACCAAATAACACTGCTATGGAACGGCAGGAAGTAAATGAGTAACTATACAGAGAGTGAAAAAAAAGCCTGACAAAATATATTTTTGATCACTGGTTTAGAAAACTTATTCCTGATGGATAAAATCAAATCCTGTTTTCTATTTTTCATTCAGTATCTTTAATATAAACCAGAAAATGTATCAATTTACATAAATAAAATGGGTTGCAACAGGCCATTTACATTGTAGTAACTGTCAAATATGTCATTTAAAGATACACATTTATAACCATTAAAATGAAGCCATACTTCATAGCCCAATGTAGCATGCAAAGTCTACTGTTTTTTTTTTTGTGCTTAATATGCACAATTAAATTAAATTAAATATTTAACCATTATTTGATATATCTAAGCCTCTTTGTCTCAATAAGGACACCACCACCATCTCTCTCTCACTCTCTCCCAGACAGCATCTTCATCTGTAATAAGGCAGTGTGTGTGATGCACGCTCTCACCGAGAGCTTCACGATAAGCTATCTTCAAGCACATCTCATCTCCTTGACTGCTACATATATTGTGCAGATAAGAATACAATGGGTTGGCCTGAAAACTATGACACAAACAAATATCAGTATGGAGCCTGTAGTGCTGGCTAAGTTGTAGGCTTTTTTGTCTCAGATGAGGAAGTAAGAGTGTGTGTGTTCAGTATAAATGACTGCGAAGAACAAATAGTAGCCAGAATACACTGTATTTTTTGGGAACATGAACTGTACTTTATGTATTTACCTAATTACGTATTAGATTACTGTAAATTACCGCTCAAAAGTTTGGGGTCGACACGATTTTTTTTATGTTTCTATAAGAAGTCTCTTATGTTGACCAAGGCTGCATTTACTGCATTTGATTAAAATTACAGTAAAACAGTATAATTAGGACATTAGGACAAACATTATTTTTACAATTTAAAATAACTGTTTTCTATTTGAATATATTTTAAAATGTAATTTATTCCTGTGATTGCTGAATTTTCAGTATCATTACTCTAGTCTTCAGTGTCACATGACCCTTTAGAAATCATTATAATATGCTGATTTGATTTATTATCAGCGTTGATTATATGTATATACTGTATATTTTACCCTTATTAAGGCAAGTGCATACATCAAACCGTAGGATTTTCCAGTAAGATCCAAAGCCTAACTGCTGACATTTGACTGCCAATTGCCACTTGTCCTACCAGTCTCTCTGCTGCGCCCCCGCTGCCACGGCCCGGCAGTCCAACCTCCTTCTCCTGATGCCATCACTCTGTACAAATACTCTGTACACAAAGAGAAAAAACAATTTAAAAATAAATTTGCTTTCTCCATACTATTCAGTATACCATTCATGCTCATGTATTGACAATTTGAGTTATTTCCCTGAATGTTTCCCTCGTTGATGCGTAACCCTACTCACAGTAACCCACAAACTGTTTCTCGCTCCATCTCCATCACTCACAAGAGAGGTACCTAGGCTATATTTGTCCGTGCGCATTAGCTTAGGTGCAGTTCTCAACAGTTTTGCAGTATTGCTGATGAAGGGGACAGCAGTAGCAGTTTTAGATATGACCTCCCCGCGCCCCTGGTGTCGTGCCGTGTCTGCGCCCATCGCTGGGCTGGACATATTATGTTGTTCTTCTGTTTGGACTTTACAATAACAAACCCCAAGCAGAAAGGACAAATCAGGCCAAACAATCGCCTGACACAGAGACAAGGCAGGCAACGCGAGGCCAAAATAGCTGCGGGTCAATGAGGCTTGGCTACCGTGCTGGTGGGGATGTGCTTGCGAAAAGGGGTCGGATGCTGCTTTTACCCGTGAAGGGCTGCAGTGTCAGGTCCTCTGTGCTCCTGTCTCTGCCCGTGTACACCAGAATGGAGTCGTTTCCCCTGCAGTTAACGCTGGTGTCAGCTGACAGGCATCCATCCAGATTGACTCTGACAGCACTGCTGGACACGGCCGCCAAGCTTACGACAGGCCTGCGCGCGAATCTAACATCCCTGATGCAGCCGCCAAAACCTGCAGCGCAGCACAGACGAGGATGAAAGAGAGACAAAGACAGAAGGAGAGACAAAGGGAGAAAGATGTTTAAGTCACATTCTGAACTGGCTGGATTTATCTGAAACAACAAAAACTGTCAGTAAACTCCAGACAGATCGAGTACATTAACATTTTTTTCAGTTATGTCATTTTGATACACCATGATTCTGTAACTATAATGTCTCAAATAGAAATCATAATGAAGAATTAAAAGAATTAAAAACAGAGCTCACACTCCAGTCAGAGAAATATATCAGAGGGTGCTTCCAACTTTTTTGAGGTTTGAGTTTGACGTTTTCAGGATAATAAACCTAAATAACCAGCAAGTGACTCACCGTGCAGAAGGCTGTGTTTGTTCAGGGCTGGGTGCTTTACACCAGGTGGGACTCCCCCTAGATAGAGTGGAGAGCTGATGGTCAGAGGGCCGCCCATGCCCTTTCTGTCCTGTTCATATATGTCATTGAGGCCAGCGCTCGCTAACGGGCCTCTCTTCAGCACATTTACAGTGTTCCAGCCCCCATCACAGTAGGACAGGCCCACCCATACGCTCAACTCTGCCGTCTGATCACCCCAACGCAACACCCAGAAGAGAACTCCGCCCTGCAGCTCTGCCTGGATGCCATAAGGACAAAAACAACAGTTACAGCACTGTTTTGAAACACTGTACATATGTATTTCAGCAAGCATATATCGTTAATTAACTGAATTAATTGCACTTAATCAGATATCAATACTTGCAAAATCTTGCAACACTGAGCTGGTACTTGCACAACAAAATTAAGCACAAGTCATGTGCCATGTCTAATTTAAAGTCATGAAATCTAAATGTATAAACTTTACGATCAATTTTTTGTTTAGTTGCACTATTTTTGTTACTAATTAATTGCACTAAATTAAGTGCAAGGAAACTTAGGTTAGATTTAAGCAAACTTACCAAAATGAAATCTTTCCCATCTATATCATAAGCGAACAAGAGCATTGCATTTAGCTGATCAGTTTTGAACTCAAATGATATTTCAAAATAATCTCCTCCAGTGAATATTTCAGGCTTGACTTTCAGAAACCCTGAATATAAAAATTAAAGAAATAGACTCAGTTATAAAATTTCAACATTAACACTACAAATTATCAGACCATGTGAAAGAAGTCTAAAGTAGGACGTACCGTGTCCTAGGAAGTACGCCCCATCTTCAGAGACAGCAGGACAGCCCTCCCAGCTTTCATAGGTCTCATGTTTTTCAAGTGCTGTGTCCCAGTCCAGAGGCTCCCATGCATCAGTAGTGCCATTGGATTTCTGCACCATCACATCCCTCAAACACCCAGCAAACCCCTGCTGCACCAGCTTGGCTGGACCTGTATATATACAACAAGCACTTGCAACTCTTTGTAGATACATGGACATTGTCAATCAAAATATTTAGAGATAACTTACCAGCATCTTGTCTAAGAATGGTGAAATTCTCTGGAATCCCTCCTATGAAAACACCTGTGTTCTGACCGATGATGGTGCTCCCACTTGTAGCTGATGCTGATCCTGTTGGAGGAAAAAAATATGACCTGATACCCCTGAACACGTGCCAATGCTAAATCAATACAATAATGTTCTTCTGAGACGGTTCCTGGCTGGTCTAATAATCAGAGTAGGGCGCAGCAGTATTTTAACAACTTTATTGTTATATTCCAATGGTTTCAGTTGGTGTTCTAGTGCAGATAAAGTCATATTACTCCAAAAGAGTGACTGAGATAAAGCAATCCTCCCTCTGGTGGGAAAAATCCCTTGAGACCGCTTTGAGACAGGAAGCGGGAGACTCCGCTTCACACCTCCAGCCTTAATTGAAATGTAAGTTCAGGAAAGGAGAGGCTTCTTTGGCCTAATTATTCTAATCACACAATGAATGGCAACGATTAACCTTGATAATTCCTTTGCTAGAAATCTGTTCAAGTGGGGGGCTTTACAAGCACTGAATAACAGAACAGGAAAGAAGTGAGGGTGCGAGGCTCACCTATGAATATCATATGTGTGTGCATCATTACCGCTGTATTGATTGTCCACAATGATTGTTCCCACGGCCTGTTTCCTGGTAGCGATCAGATGGTGCCACTGGTTGTCATTATAGCGTCTACCTCCATCATTGCGAGGGCTGAGGGCCACGGCTGAGGCCTAGCATCAAACGCTGAGGGTTAATCACTTGCTCATCATGAACACAACACACACACTGCACAAATTATGGCTCATCAGCAGCTTTAGGAGGAGGAGACGTTCCCCTCCCTTAAACACTTTCAATAAAACAGGATGCAGGGATGCAATTTGATCTTGAATGTAAAGACTGTAAAATGATTTGAAATATAAAGAAATTCATATAAGTAAGGTTTTGAACTAGAAAAACTGTTTGCCTGGAAAAACTTTGAATGGTTGGCTAAGCCTTGTTGGAAGGTTAAAAAAAGTTTATAAAGCATTGAAACACATAAACAAACAGACAGAACGATAGTTCTATCATGACAACACTTGGAAGATTTTAGCATGTTAATGGATAAGACAATGTTAATATATTTGGTCTTGGCGGAATAGATCTGCTGTGGTGTTGAATTGCTGCTGTTGTTGGTTATTGCTGTTGTTGTAGATTATTGCTGCTGCTGCAAAGCAAGTACAGGAACTTGCTACTGCCAATACGTATGCCGATATGGTGCCATGAGTATTTAAGACATAATGCTGCTGCACAAAAAAGTAAATAAATAAAATAACCCATAGCAGATCTATACAGGTGGAGCTGGGGAAGGTGAAGGGTATCAGAGGAACTCTGAAAGCGTGCAGTGAAATGCTCTAGTGAATGCTAACCAGCCATTTAAATGTAAAGCAGTAAGCTCATTGGCTGGAGATGCAACATGAACCAATCAGCTTTTGCCAAGTAGTTTAAAGCTGTGAATATCAACAGTTTGCAAACAACAGGTAGATAGAATGAAAGATAGAACTATAGATAGATAGAATGACAGACAGAACAACAGATAAATAGAACGACAGACAGAATGACAGAAAGATAGAACGACAGACAGTCAGAATAATAGATAGACAGAATGAAAGACAGAACTATAGATAGATAGTATGACAGACAAAAATATAAATAGAACAACAGACAGAAATATAAACAGAACTACAGACAGAGACAGATTTTTTGGATTAAGGTTTGAAAACTTTTCTCAGAATGAGTAATGAAGAATCAGTAAATCACACTTCCTGTCATACCAATTCAAATCCCAATTCAACTTCCTGTGTGCTGTGGTCAATTCCATTCAAATTCTTGAAAGTGAGCCAATAGTTTAATTCTGAATTTTACACAACCCTGGTAGATACTGTTGAATTCACAGAAATTCTTCCTTAAATTTTCGGAAGTAAACACATTTAACTCCAGAGTCAGCATTAAAATAAGCTTCAAGCTCAATAAAAGTGCAAGGTCACTGGATGTAACAGGTAGGCATACTTAATAGATAGGGTGGGGAGTAGATAGTAGATAAACTGGACACAAACTGGTTACACTGACATATACCCAAAGCTAACTTTGACCATTTACACTGCAATATCAGAGTATATAGAGGAGAAGTTGGAGATGAAGTTGAACTAGCAGCAGAATCCCTCTTGGCACAGAACTCAAGCCACTGAGGAATTCTGCCCAGAGATAGGACATTCCCCAAAAGCAGTAAATTTCATGGGTTGGCACCATCAACATAAGATGGGGTTATTGTCCTGCTAAAATATGACATCATTCAGGTTCATACACTTAACAGCCTGACTGAGTGCTCTGCAGTGAAAGCACCGAGACACAAAGTATCGCATCTCCTCTTTGTAATGAAGATTTAATGATCAAATCAATATGTGTGTGGATGCTGAGGGAAGTCAGCCCTGTGATATGCTTACTGCAGAGAGAGAGAGGGAGAAGAAGAAACAGCTTTAGGGAGAAGTCAGGACAGACACAACACTGCATTCCTATCCCTCCTCCCTTTGAAAGCATTCAGTGGGGCTTCTTTACGATGGGAGATCAATTCTGTCACAACAACTAAAAGCCTTTCTGAATAAAATCATCTGCCAGCAGTTTAACACCTAACTTTAATTATGCCAGACCAAAATGTGTTTACTGAAATAATGTTTATTTTAGATGTTTGGAAACTAAAAAAATCACATCAGTCTTGTTCAGTGAGAAGCAGACCTGTCAACGACATCACAACCTGAACATCTGATGCAACGTATTCACGTTTCAGTCACGTGCCGTAAGCATTAGCTAGGGAGTCCTAATGACTGAACCCTAAACGATCAGTCACAGCATTCATCAATTTTAAGAAAACATTGGAGCAACGCTAGAGGATATTTACACCACAAATCATCTACTTGCATAAATTAATTGCTAATTGCACTCATGAATTATCAATTAGGTCTTGTTTCAAGGGAATTTTTTTTGAGATAAACATACAACTACTGAGATATGCTCAAAGAAACAGCTCAGCCAAAACTGAAATTCTGTTTTCGTGTATTCACCCTCATGTCTTTCGTCCTTCATTTCTTTCTTCTATGTAGCACAAAAAGAGACGGATGGATGCGCTGGTCGTTTTCTTTCTTGTAAGTGCATAGAATTTGTCCATACTACCCCAAAGAAAGTGTACACTTCTATATAAAAAATCATATAATAGTTTTATTTTAGAAAAAGACCAAAATTTAAGCCATTATTCTCTGAAAATCTTCTTCAGCAGGCTGGAAACCACTACGACTGATTCATTGAGACCACGAGTTGAACTCAAGAATCTGTTGAGCAAATCAGTCAGACCATTTTTTTTTTTTTTTTTTTACCAGAACAGTGATTTAATAGAAATATCCAACTCATTTAAACTATTCTATTATACCTTTTTAACTCAAGAGCCAACACATTGTCCAACACATTTTTTTTTTTAAAACACTCCCCCATACAGGCTAAGATATTTTCTTTAGTTTTTCTAATGTAATTTTTAAAAGGCTGCTTGTTTTTAATTTTATTTGTTTATTTTTATTACAGAAACTAGGTGTTTGTTCACATACAAAATTAAATTAATTACCAAAGTTCATTTTGTGATTTTAAAATATCCAAAATTCTTATTCTGTATGGTTTTCATTAAAAAATGCATTGAGGGGGAAAAAAGAAAATTATTACCAATTTTCATAATTTGTTTCTTCTTATTATTATTAGAGCCCGACCGATATATCGTTTTGCCGATTTTATCGGCCGATATGAACCTGTCGCAGATATATCGGTATCGGCGAATATGCCGCCGATACGCCACCGATATGAACATTTTTTACAGAACATAAAACGCAGATAAAATGCTTGTATATGGTGTAATTACATAGTTTGTCCAGCAGACAGCAGATGCTCCATTGTTTGCTACTGGCGACCTGGATGAAACGCTTTAAAGCTTAAGTGTATGGAATCAGTGTTGCCAATTTGGGGATTTTGTCGCCTAATTTAGCTACTTTCTCATTGTAGCTGCGACTTTTTTTAAAAATTTTTTGCGACAAGGAGCTATTTTAGCTATATTTAAATAAAAATAGTGATTTTTTGGAGATTTTTTAATTTTTCATCACCCAGACTCTTTCGTGTGTACAGAATGTGAGGAAAACCTAAGGCAGAAAGGATACTAGTACTTCATAGATGATGAACTGTACTGTGAAACCCACGCTCATGCCCAGGCAAAACCACCTGAGAGTCGAGACCTTTGATCTTCTCAGTGTTCTTCTGATTACATCAGGTCACCAACTACTCAGTGCATGAACATCTTGTTTTAACCACGGACACAAAAGTTATACCACAATTCATGCACAGTCATGTCAACCAGATACTGAGAGAGACAGTGCATCATCGTGTCATGTGTGCTGGGATGCAGTATTTTGCTCTTACTTTGAAGTAATAGAGTGTGTTGACTGAAGTTTGTATGAATAAAGTTTTTGTTTTTGGAGAATCATAATATCTCTTATCTGTTGTATTTGAGCAGGACAGGGATGCACTTTGGTGATACATAAAACAAATTCCCAACATTATGTGTCTTTTGTATCTTTACATCATTTCCATCATGTCTGATGTGCTTGCAGATCACAAGCATTTCCTAATTTCACTACAGAATTTTTTGTTATACTTAATCTTTTGTTAATCTTTTGTTATATTTTTTATACTGTCATCATTTGTAAAGTATATATATATATATATATATATATATATATATATATATATATATATATATATATATATATATATATATATATATATATATATATTTACTTTCCTTTACCAAATTTACCTGTATTTACTTTGTTTTCATATTTGGCAACTTTTTGTGAAAAATGGAGACTTTTGAGGGTGGTTCTAGAGATTTTCTGAGGGAGGGGTTTGGCAACACTGTATGGAATACCATTGAAAATTTGAACGGCCATATCTCTGTAACAGCGCGGCGGATCCGCATCAAATTCGGGGGATCCCTTCAGCTCGAGGAACCCTCTCGAACGCCGAATTGAGTGTACGTCTCGAGGCCCCCTTTCGAATGAGACCACCCCAGCGTCGATTGCCCCTGGGGTCCAGGAGTTATGGGCGGTTAAATTCGCGGTCAGGCGCCGACTGATCTGGCGATCCCGGGGACTACCAAGGTTCGAGGGGGCTCCTCGAGCTGAAGGGATCCCCCGAATTTGGTGGAGATCTGCCGCCGCGTTCGCGAGATAATGAACATCAGCCAACAACTTAACTTCAGTAAAGAGGTCTTTTGTTCAGGCTGCAGCATTCAAGCGTTGTCTTATTCGTTGTCTTAAGTGCGAAGTGGACTTCACATGATATTCCGCCATGATTCCAGTTCCAAGGGAACGTACACGTTACATTCAAAGGGCATTAAAGTGCACAAGATATGAATTTAAATTGTATTTATTTACAGTGGTATATTATGTCACACTTCATACTTCTCTAGTAAGTTTCATCTGTGTGTGAAGACAGTAGCGCAAATCCGTGAATGAATGTTCTGAAGTGAAATAAACTTCAATGGAATAAAGTTGAATGGAATTTAATTGAAATAAAGTTAAATAAACTTCACCTTTATTGTTCAGTGCACTGATGTCAGAATCATTTTGGATAATAAAGTTTATTGTTAAATGCTCTGCCTCCATTACATATCTTTTTCACGTCATTATAAGTGTTTGATCACCACATTTGAGTGATCATTGCAATAAATGTATTTATGTACTGTATATACTATAGTATTCTATATATAGTACCAGTCAAAAGTTTGGACACAGGAATGGGAAAGTGTCCAAACTTTTGACTGGTACTGTACTATAATATACACAAAGAATATCGGCCAATATATCGATATCGGCCTTTTTTGCACGGCCTAATATCGGTATCGGTATCGGCCCCCAAAAAACCCATATCGGTTGGGCTCTAATTATTATAATTTTATTTTTAGCATTCTTTTTTTTTTTAATTTTTACTTTTAATATCCAATTTTTTTATACAATTAAATAATTTTAAGTCATCCTGTGGCCCCCTTGGAAATTTGCTGATACCGCTCAGTGGGCCCCAGAACCACTGCTTTAAAATGATCAAATTCACAACTTCAAAGAATATAAACTTATATAAAAATATTAAAAAATATTAAAAATATTAAAAACTAATGATTCAGTCGATCATTTAGAACAGGGCTGTCCAAACTCGGTCCTGGAGGGCCGGTGTCCTGCAGAGTTTAGCTCCAACCCTAATTAAATACACCTGAAGCAACTAATCAAGGTCTTACTAGGCATACTAGAAGCTTCCATGCAGGTGTGTTGAGGCAAGTTGGAGCTAAACTCTGCAGGACACTGGCCCTCCAGGACCGAGTTTGGACAGCCCTGATTTAGAAGATACTGAAAATTCTCCCTTTAACTATAAAAACTAATGGTCAATGGAAAACAGTGAGCATGGCGAAAAGAATTTACGCACTAACTCTCCAAAGAGTTCATTAAAGATCTGTTCCACAACAGTCCTATGGAAGCTGCTATAGGTTTTGGTGATGTAGTGTGTGTCATTAACATAGTGAGCAGCGTACTCTTGCTTAATAGCCCTTGAGTTTGTTTAAGATGAAATGGGCGCTGTCCATGCAACTAATGCAACTAATCATGCCCATGGGCTTTGGAGAGACCTTCTCTCCTCACTGTATGCCTGGAAACCCATCACTCGCTTATCTCTGAGAGACTCCGATAAGGAGACATCGGGAAAAAAACAGCATCATTTGTGACAGCCTTTACAGGAACTAAATACGCTTTCATGAGACAGTGTTTCATAAAATGCTCATTAATTTCATCATTAGAAAGAGCGTGTGGGGAAGCATACCAGTTCCCTGTGTCACGCTCAATTAGCATCCCATGGTGCTAATCCCATTAGAATTGTTGAATTCGTTAATGGGGGAACTAATGGGCATGCTATCAGGGGACATTAATTGGGCATGACACCACTTTTAGTTATAATTATCAAACTACCCCGACAAAATGTGTTTACGAATGCAAAACCGGCAATATTCGGCAATGGCGCTTATTGGTGGGGAGAGTTTCTCGGTGGTCTCCTGGACACTAATGTGAAATCATCTTTCATGATTGCTTTCATCATCAGAGCAATAGACTCAACCTCGCATGCTAGTGCTGCGGAGTGCATAATTAGCATGCTATTGCTGTTCCCACCCAATGTCTGCGGGTAACGAGTTAATTGGTCTCAAACACTCTTTTAGCTCAAGTTTTTAGCACAGAAGAACTTGATAGTTCATCCATCAAGATGCACAAATTTCTGTCTAAACCAGGTAAAAAGTAGATATTAAAGTAGATATTAAAATTCTGTCCGATACGATAAGTTGTTCATCATATTTTTTACATTATTACTAGGGATGGGTACATCAATACTGCAGTATTGATATATTGATACTCACAAGCTACTTATAGCAGTATAACAGTATAAAAGTATAAAATTTTCCACAAAAAGCTACTTATTTGGTATCAATGCTTTTAAAAAATATCAATGTTAAAATTAGATTAATACAAAACGTGGGTTTCTGCATCACTTTCAAATGTTTTCAGTACTTCTGTTTAATGTTTGTGCTCACATATTTAGCAGATCTGTGTCAAGTGACTGTGAGAAGCTTGACATGAGAGATGAAGATAAATAATAAATTATTACTTAATCAAAATATGGAATTGTTTTTACACCTATCAGTACTAAGATTTTTTGATGCTTTGTAATAAATTAGTTAATAATGGCCAGTATTTATCATGTAGATGTGATGATCTTTTTTTTTAAATACCCATTTAAGAAATGATCAGAATCTGTTTCGGTATTGTTAAAACTGTAACAAAAAGTATCAGTATCATATATTGGCATTATTGGTATAGTCAATAAATAAATGTCAATATTAAATTAAAATTAAACATTAAAAACTAAAAACATTGTACTGTAAATAATACAATGTATCAACACTACGGTGTACTTTACAGTATGAAAAATTATTTGTTAAAAAATTGCTAAAGTCTACATTTATCAGTGTTATTAAATTTAATGACTTTAAACACTGACTGAAAATGTAATCTAAATGTAAAAAGTGAACATGAGCATGCACTATTAAATATTCAATATCGTTAAATGAAATCGCTAATGTCAGCCGATAAACAATATGATACTGATATATAATACATGCCTGATGTAGAGGTTGGGATCTATTACATTTGAAGGTTTGAAGCCTTTGGGTAGCATAAACAAACACACAGCGGTCCATGACTATGATGTACCTGAGGGTCAAAGAGGAAGTATGGACGGCCGTTGCGTATTTGCAGAGCGACATACTCCTCCTGTTCTCCAGGGGAAACCGCAAACAGTAACAGCCCCTCCTCGACGCGTGTCCGGAAACTCAGCTGCAGGCCTGGAGAGACAGTCAGTGCATGTTGCATATTGATCAACTGTTTGATCAAAATATTGTACAGGAAACATTATAAAGCTGTACGAAAGCATGTCAAACTGCATAAACAACAAAAATTATATTTATAAGAATCTAAGAGTAAATGACAAGATAAAAATGCCCAGAAGTGTGAGAAACTGAGCTGTAAGGAGCCAGTGTGAATGTGTGTGAGCGTGTAATGCCTGTGAGAACAAAACATTGAGCAGTGCCTGAATGGTCCCACAGCGCCTGAGCAGATCTACTCTCTAAAGACTTTATCCTAACCAAAAAAAAAAAAATCCCCCAGAACTGTTCTTAGTAAAACCTTCCATCATCTGACCTAAAATCAGACGTAAAAAAACACCTTTGAAGTGATATCCCTCTTCAACATAAGTTCATTAATATGTTGAGGACTGTGAGCACAAACCCACTCAAATACAGACTGCTTAGATTAAAAAGATTCCACTTAATCTATCTTTGAATCTCCAGTGGATTGAAGAGGTTGTAAATCTGGTTGACCTCATGTAGAGCAGCAAGATGTTTCTTCAGGCTTCAGATCTATACAACTGATACAGGGATTATACCATCTGAATACCAACCCTACAGGACTGACTGACCATATATTTATCAGTGTTAAGAAGGGGTGACCTGTTTGCTCTCTGACAATTAAAGACATGAAACAACATATTTTTTTCAGCTTAGATTGTGTTAGGTTTGATTTTCAATTGTTACAATTGTTGAATGACTGATAAAACTATTATACATTGCATTTTATAGGACATATGAAATGATTAAAATGACAATAAAGTCATTATGTTGCAAAATATTTCTACTTCAAATAAATGCTGGTCTTTGTATGTTCTATTCACCAAGGAATTCTGAAAAAAGTATAACAGTTTCCACAAAAATATTAGGTAGCAGAGCTGATTTTGTAATTTCGACTGTTTTTTACATTTATAATAATATTGACACAAGTCACACAAAAAGTCACATAAAATGTGAATATATATATAGTGGCATATGTGTGATAGGTGGATACATATACATAAAATACATTACATAAAATAAAAAATAAATATATTTAAAAACCCTCATTAAAAATGTATTTGAAATGTGAATGTGTGAATTATTTTGCTATCACATATTTAACATGACAAATATATGGTTGACTTTATTGTGAGGATAGAGCACCTTAATCAAGCCCTTAAGAAGGTGTTCTGTAAAGAACACAGAGAGATCTTGTCTCATGTTGACCAGACAGTCTCAGTCCTGTGGAGGGAGAACCTGGATCAGAAGTTGTAGGTTCAGCAGAGCAGATCTCTCTGGGGTGATCAGCTATTTTTTGACAAGTGCTTCACATCCATCAGAACGTCTGGTCCATTACAGGAGAGGGAATGTGGAGGCTAAAGGGACATCTGTGGGATTTGAGATCCCAGTGGAGCAGCGTGGCGCTGTACGCACTGACAGGCCTGTCCAGAAAAGCTGTGGTCAGAGGTCTCTCAGGCGCAGGGCCGGTCTGAGCGGGCTGATGAGGAATGAGATTCACCTCTGTGGGTCTCAAGACTAGCGCTAAGACATGGGAAAGATGTGAAGCACTTTTACACGGGGACTGCATCAGCACTTTAGGACGCAGTGCTCAGGGTAATGCACCCACCAAATATGGAGAGAGACTAAAAGAAATATGTATATACGTGTGTGTGTGTGTGTGTGTGTGTATATATATATATATATATATATATATATATATATATATATATATATATATATATATTTACATTTTACATTTAGTCATTTAGCAGATGTTTTTATCCAAAGAGACTTACAAATGAGGACAATGGAAGCAATCAAAATCAACAAGAAAGCAATGATATGCAAGTGCTATAACAAGTCTCAATTAGTTTAACACAGTATACATAGCAAGGGTTTTTGTATATGTTTTTATGCATATGTATAAGTGCTGTCAAATGATTAATCGTGATTAATCGCATTCAAAATAAGTTTTTGTTTACATAATATATGTACGTGTACTGTGTTTATTTATTATGTATATATAAATACACACACATCCAATATATATTTTGTAAATATTTACATGTATATAAATTTATATATTTATATTATTATATTTTATATTACATATAAATATATTTAATATCTAAACAACATATTTTTCTTAAATATATACATGCATGTGTTTGTATTTATATATACATAATAAATATACACAGTACACACTCATACATTATGTAAGCAAAAACTTTTATTTTGGATGCGACTAATCGCGATTAATCGTTTGACAGCACTAGGGTTGTTCCCGACTAAGGATTTACATAGTCGAATCGGAATTTTCGAATCTTACCGATAGTCGAATCATTTGTTTGGGGGTGGGGCAAAATACATTACCAAGAGATTCAAGTCAGACATTCACACACATGGAAAATATGTAAAGGCCGGGTCACACCAAGCCGCCGACGGCGAGCGACAGTCGGCTTAGTTTGTTTGGTGTGTTCCGCTCATCAGCTCTCGTCGGGCTCACGTCGGCAAGGGTGAGAACTCTGATTGGATGTTCAGTTTAGCGAACAAGTCAGTGCCCGAGAATTAAAGCGAAAGTGATGAAAACAAGCATGTAAATGAAGGCGGTACAGACAGAAGGCTGTTTAAATGTTACCTGATCTTTCTCAATCATTCTAATACTCGAATGTCTTCATAACAACATGAGCCGCTTAAAATGATTTTGTATATCTGCGTTTATCTCGTATATCTTTGTTTCGGTTTCTCCTTTTGAATGACGAATATATACTATTGATAGCTGCTGATATAGACAGTTAATTCCTCTCACGCATGCGCAGAACGCACGTGTTAGTTTGCAGTCGGCTGTAGTCTGTGCTGTTTGTTCGAGCGCAGCTTTTTGATCCGACGCTGCCGACACGAGGCGACAACACCGTCGGCTTTCATCGCCGCTAGTTCTTTGAAGTCGGCTTGGTGTGCCCCGGCCTTTACGAACGCCTCGCAGATACAAAAATAATGTTTTATGTTTTGATTAAAAGTTAGTTAACATTAAACGTCAATGAAACCCAAAGAATTCACAGCATTTTTTACAATAGTGCTCTCATTATAACGTTATGTTCTGTATATCACAGTAGTTATTAATGTTCTGCATTTCTGTTTTGAGCTGCGCGCGCTGAAGATAACCAGTAGAATGAAACATTTGATTTTTAATCAATGGTATTTCATTTATCTCATATAGAATAGGCTTCGTTATTTATACAACATAACGTTAATATTACGACTTAGGCTATCTGCATAAAATCCCCCAAATGCAGAAGTGAACGTGTCTGCACGGCTCTGAATGAACTCCTTTTGTGGATGCGTTTTACTTAAAGTGTTCTCATTATATTGTTATGTATATGACAGTCATAGTTAATAATATTCTGCATTGTTGTTGGTCCTGCTCGCGCTGCGCGCTGAAGAGATAGGCCTAATCACCGTAGTACTACAATGAAGCGCTTTACTGCAGCGCAACTCAACCAAATGCATCTTACACGAGATAAACAGGCCTAATACACAATATATATAAACCAGCTGAAATGTTTTGAAATCACTTGTACACTACCTGATCGAAAAATTGTAGCCTTTCCCTCTGTCTGTGTCAGTTTGAGTCTTGTTAAAGATTTAAATCCCTGCCGCCAAGATGCTCCTCTGTCGGTCACGGATTATGGAAAGCGAAATTTAAATCTATAGGGGTGGTTGGATTTTTTCACGCACCTTAAAATATGTATTTAAAGCTTCTTTTTTTTTCTTTTCAGATTCTTATTTACAGCATTATCTTAATAGGCTGTATATTAACTTATTGAGAGAAAATGGTAGTTCTATGTGGTGGACTGGGGCCAAAAAGTGGCCCTGGACTTTTTGGCACAGAGTGGCCCACTAAACCCGGTCCGCAACACACCGCACCACACCAAAAATGACTGGCATTCTTTACATTATAATTTGTCTTGCCTGGTGTATATGGCAAATAGTACATTTTTAAGAATTTTTATGAGTGACAGTTTAATATCACTATAAATACCTATATTATCAGTCCATATGACACAATGCTCTGGTATCGTCTAGAAGACTTGAATAGTGCAGAATGCGGACTGTTTTTGTGGTGCCTTTCTATTGGTCATATAGAGTATTTGTCCTTTTGCAGGAGCTTCACATCTATCATATTAAGGAAGAGAGCTCCAATTGTGGAAAAGAGTATACTAATTATTTTGATGATGAAAAATACAGTAAACAGTACTGTGAAATATATAATGTTACAATTTAAAATAGCTGTCTTCTATGCGAATATATAGTAAAATATAATTTATTGCTGTGATCCAAGCTGCATTTTCAGCTTCATTACTCCAGTCTTCAGTGTCACATGATCCATCTGAAATCATTCTAATATGCTGATTTGCTGCTCAAGAAACATTTCTGCTTATTATGAATGTTGAAAACTGTTGTGCTGCTTCATATTTTTGTGGAAAATGTGATAACATTCAGTCTTGGGTAAGATTAAAAAATATAAATTAATATTTTTTCTTCAACAAGGTTGCCTTAAATTGATTTAAGTGACAGTAAAGATATTTACACTTATTGCAATCTACTTATATTTCAAATAAATGCATATTTCAAATAAATGCTGTTCTTTAACTGAGAACCATTATACCAATAATAAAAACTATTATTAATAATTGATCACAAATAATAACTGATAACAATTAAGCAGCACATTAAGCAGCATTAAATGATTTATGAAGGGACACTGAAGACTGGAGTAATGTTGCTGAAAATTCAGCTTTGATCACAGAAATAAATTACATTTTAAAATATCCTAAATAGAAAACCACTCTTTTAAGTGTAATATTTCATAATATTATTGTTTTTACTGTATTTTTGAACAAAGAAATTCAATCTTCTTTCAAATAAATAAATAAATAAATAAAAAGCCTTAATTATTTCAAACTTTTAACCACCAGCGTGTATATAAAATAATGCATGTGAATTAATAAGCAACTTATTTTTATTAGGCCTATAATATAAATCACTTTCCTATGCACAGCACTCGAAAGCAAAAGTCTTCAGATTTACTGTGGTCTAGAGTAAGACTGAGATTGATTTTTATAGATTTTTAAACATTTTCTTAGACACGTGAAATCACGGAAGAAAGCCTATATAGAGATATGCATTAACTCTTGTCTCATGTCTGCTGAACACTGCTATGTTATGTACATTGTGACGAATAACATAAATGGCATTAAAATCTGCGTCATTCGAAAAGGCCAGTAGTAGTTTGCATTCCTGAAAATTAATATCTGTCGTTTAACATTTTTTTAATTTTTTTTTTTTTTTTATCGTAAACGGTTGGCAAATATTGCTGAATTGTCTTGTCATGTTTAGCTGCTTACATCTTCCCTCAGCTCGCATTCAAGTCGCACGCAGTTCAGCATCTGTGAACAGTAAATCCAGCCTTCTACACTTTGATTGGCTATTTCTAACATTTTGACATTGACGAGCGCTTTTGAGCCGCTGAACTGAGCCGGAGCGTGCTAAATTAATTAGAATTTTTGAATCAAGCTGCGCGGCCCATTCGTCTGGGCCGATGGAAGGATATATGTACATTTACTACAATTCATTTTTTATATATATTTACACAAAGGGCCGGCCCACATTGTACAGCGGCCCACCGGGTGCTCCAGATGGCCAGTCCGCCCCTGGTTCTATGTGAAATCAGATATTTGAGCACCCCCATATAGCCAAAATGGCATGATCATAACACCTCAGCGAATATTCGACTGTGAGATTGGTATTCGAATCAGGCTCCTCCTATCAAAGCATCGAATTGTTGACTATTCGGGGCCACCCCTAATATACACACACACACACACACACACACACACACACACACATATACATGCATACATATACACATTATTCCAATTTTTTTTTCCAAATTCTACATGTTTAATGAATCATTTTGTTTGAACAATTTTGAAAAATATGAAGCAAGAATATATTTGGCAGTTGGTGGATAATGGGAATTGATGGCAAACATGTTCATCAAAAAATATTTTTCTCTGCCAAAAAACATATCAGCTATAAGTAAAACAAACAGCGCTATTTGGATTTAATCTGCTTAGTACATAACCTGAATAACTTCAGTCATGTTAGTATTATTGCGGCATTAATCAAGTTGTTGCGTATTAATGAGTTTTCAGGAAATGCTAATTACTGTCATAGATTCTGCAGCACCCCATTAAATATACAAATTACAGAATTAAAGAGCCAGAGCTTTTCATGATTAATCTTTAAATGGGGAAAAACTAATGATGTCTGTACAAAGTTTCCCTCTACTTTCCACTGACTGAGGCCGTTTGACAATCAATCAAATTAATTAAGGAAAATAATTTGTATCATTTAACATTTTGTGCTACAATAGCATGTAGTCTTTGAAAATTGCTTCATTCTCATGTATTACTGCCTCCCATTTTGGGAAACTGTACATTTATTCAATGCCACTCAATGCGGATACGAAAATAGACTAACTTAAAAGGAAAGAAATAAAAATGAAATAGATGAATACTATAGACAATGAGCAAATGAGACAACCCTGAACTACAATATATTACAAATAATAAAATATAATAAAAAATTAAATAAAATGAGACATTAGCTGAAATGTTCTGATAGGATTTTCACTGTTACCTTAAAGCACGCACATTTTACATAAACAGAAAAAAAGAACACGACTGCTGTTATTTCAATGACGATCAAAACTCAAGTCAATTCACCTCAACTATATTGCATTTTTAATCTCATTTTTACTTTGATTTGTTGGGACTTGCATCCTTTAACAAAGTCATTTCAAGCACAAGATTAGATGACCATTGATTTTGCTTAATTTATTGCTTTGGCTACATTTCAATAATAAACAAAGTATTTGTCCCTGAGCATGCTATTTGTTCATCGCTTTTTGCTGTTGTCATTATGGCTCATTTCAGCCATTGAGCTTTTCAGTCCGATTTATCCAGCTCTCGAAGTTCAATAAAACAAGCAGCTTGTTTTCAGCAGGGAAATCTTTGTGTGCATCACAGAAATCAACAACACAAACATTTAAGCCGTTTAGTACCTGCATTTGAAATAACATTGGAAATAAAATCAGATGAACTAAAGGTGTGGAAAGCGTAAAAAGAAAAGTCGGCTAAAAGGGGTGTTGTCGTTCTGGTTTGTTCTTTGGGTTCCCTCATTAGTTGGTGGCCATTTATAATCCCAGCAGGCCCAAGGACGAGCTCACCACTTTGACTGCAGCCATTGATCAATTAGGGAGTGAGCTGAACTCAACTCAGGGCTTGATTTATAAAGATTTATCCGTTTGTCATTATTTAAGGAAAAAAACTAGAAATTGCAGTGCTAAATGTTAATAGAGTTAGAGGGGGAAATGGCCATTCATTTCCTGAAATTGCAAGGTCACAAAGGGTCACCCATTTATATGCACGCTCCTTAAGGAGGCAATTTAATGTCCCCGACTTCTTAGGGAGGATCTACTAATTGCCTCGTTTTAATATAAATAAAGTCAGATTTCCCAGATATCTTAGAGCATATGTCCAACAAAAAAGGGCTCGCGACATGACATGGTTTCATGTTCGTTTTGTGGATTATGCAGCACAGAGAGGCTGGGGAATGGAGAAGAGAAAATGGCATAAACCTCTCTGAAGGCAAGAGGGCCTCATTGTGCCGTAAAGCACTTCTCCACTGCACATTCTCACCTGTGAATCACTTTTCATGCTAAAAATGTATCACGTCACATGCAAAAAAACTCCTAAACCTTATCATCGTGTCACTCAGAGGAGGTCATCTGATGTTTGCCTCCTCTGTCACATCACACTGACCAATCTGATAACTTAAAGCAACGCCTTCCGAGCTTTTAACGCAATTAAAGCGCAAGTAATCTAAACAAATGGCAAGCTGAAGGATTTTTGCATTAGTAGATGAACCGGAACCTGTATTCATTTGGAACTCAATTCTCCAATTATGTTTGTAAACAAAAGTATAATTGCCCTTTGTCTAATCATGGAAGTCATTAATACATCAATATGGGGAAGAGTCAGGAATGGAGTGAGGGATGAATAAAGAGTGTTTAGGGCGGAGCGATGGGGTTGGAGTGGCCCACAGGAACATTTGAAAATGCTTTAGGAGTGGAAAGAAAAGTTAGTTTGGAACCAACACAAATCAATAAAACTGTCAAGAGAGTTTACATTTAGTCTTGATGGTAATAACTGTTCATGAAGTTTTAAATGACTTAACTGCTCATTAGCACCAGCCTGAAATACAATTGTAGGAATGCAAATTAAGGCACTTGTACATTTCCACATTACAATGGACACACAGACATGTGATTGTACTCTATTTGTCCCTGGAAGCCTTATCTTGTGTTAACAGTAGAGCAATCTACATTCATTGAACGATTTCAATAATAATTTCATATTCAATAATAATTTGTAAGTTCAACAAAAATTTATATATTATTTGCCAATTTTCATAATTTCCTAATCACATCAACTAAATTTGTCACATTTACCTTTATTTGGTGAAATTTTGAGTTCGGAATATAGTCATTTCTATAGGAATCGATGTGGGCAAAAACTTTCCCACATAGATTTCGCGTCAGGTTCAAGTTAGTTCACGCAAATTCGCAGTGTTGTGATTCAGCTGTGTGAGGTTTGCATTGCTACTTTATTGGCAACCAACATTTTTTGTTTTCTAAATTTGCTAATGTGACCACACCTTAAGAAAACTGCTTTTATTCTGTGTTTAGTTTTGCACCAATCAGAGTACATGTTTGTTGGTTGTCTACTCAGCATCAATATTTGCTCTCTACAATCAATATGAAATCAAAATCTTCCTATTTACATGAATACACATTACTGGTCTTATATTGAATCTCTTGATTGCCCCCCCCCCCCCCCCCCCCCCCCCAAATAAATAAAATAATAATAATGATTAAATACATTAATAATAATAATAATAATAATAATAATAATAATAATAATAATGAATAAATACATTAATAATAATAATAATAATAATAATAATAATAATAATACTGAATAAATACATGAATAAATTAAATAATAATAATAATAATAATAATATAATAAGTCTTCTTGTAATCATCGATCGATCCCTGAAACAACTCTCCTTTTTGGCCAACTTCACAAATCCTTACTTTTCAATCCCTGGCTTAATTCTGAGAAGTTACACCCATTTTCACAATCCAATCAATCCCCAATAGAAAAAAAATGGCCCATCTGACCATTTACTGGATGAATATCTGAATTTTCCTGGAAATAAACCATATTATGTAAATATAATGGGTACTGATCTGCATTTCACAATCAATCGTATATTTTGAGGCACATACAGCATTGAAGAGACCCCATACCTGTGAAGTCAGTGTTGACAGGCAAAGCAGAGCTGGGAAATCTGAAGTAGCCACTCCCTGTGAAGCGTCTTCCTCTTATAACTTGACCCTGAGCATCAGACAAAGACACATCTGTCCGTTCCACGTGGTACAGAGGTGGAGGCCCGTTGAGCTCGGCCGGGGCATCCCAGGAAACCTTCATCGCAGTCGTATTCAGCGGCCTTAATGCAGGGGCCCTCAGACCTGCCGGAGCTATCATAACAGAGAAGAGGAAAGGATGGAGAGATATGAGAAAAGAGATGTGCATTTATAGTCATCACTCAGTTTCATGCATGCTGCTGTAATGATCTAATGGGGCTCTCATGTTGGCAGAGAGGAGGTAAATTACCTCGGCCTGACATATCCTCTGTGCATTTAGCCCACTCTGCCTGTCAGGCCGTCCACACCAGCAGCGCTAATAAAAACCCTCCATAGGGAATGGACGTGTTGTCTTCCAAGGCCCATCATGGCACACAAGTCATAAATTACACTCAATCAATAGCACTTGAGTCTATATAATTGAAACTCTGATATCATTTCAAATCCCTCCCGCTGATTTAATAGGATTTGTGTGAAGTCTCGCTGGACATTTATCGTTTTTGCCTTAAAACATAAGGCGGTAAAAATGAAGTGTGACTGACGTGGCTTCACGTGCCCTTAAGTACTACAAAGGAAGTGATTATTCATGCACAGTCTGCACGTGGTGGACAGTTCACCCAAAAATAATAACTCTGTCATAATTTACAGAAGCAGCAATTTGTGAATGAATTGTTCTTTTTAGTAGCATCTGTTTAATAAATCAATTGATCCAGTTCACAAAACTGGTCATAATATTTAAAAAAGCCCAGGATTTTCTTCAAAACATTTATATTAAAAAAATTCATAAAGGTTTGGAACGAGGTGAGTAAATGATAACATAATTTTCATTATTGAATTTTTAATTTTTTTCCCCAGTAAAACTCTTGACAAAAATATTTTTTTCTTAATGTATTATAGGCAAAATGAAAACAACACAGTAGTGCAGCCTGTTTAAGCAGTTCATCTTTTCTTTTTCAAACCAGCGCATTTAATGTTTTGACATGGCTCATGGGCTCCACAAAAAGGTTAATATTGTCTTCATCATATTAATGACCAAGTCAAAGACAGACATGTCTAGCACCAATTACAGCCTGGCCTGAGTGTTTGCTGTATTTAAACAGCCTGACATTTTCCGTGGAACTATAATACTTATTTCTGTAACAGGAAAAGTATTGATTTATGCATAATTGTCTAACCCTCTCGGGTGGGGGGAATATATGCACGCCGTATTTCGAGTCAATGCGATGTGTACAGGCGGGGTACACTTGTTCTGCTTGTCTTTATGGATGTAATATACATAAAACATTACCATCAACTCTTGATTAGCTGTTCACATTTCAACAAGATCAATAACGGCAGTGTGCTTCCTTTTTAAAATGCTACAGGCTTATGTCCTCATCAGAGAGGGCATGTGCGCTCAAAAGAGAATTATGGTACCTTTTACATAGAAAAAAGGAGAAGCTTTTTGGAGGGATTATGGATATTTGTTGAACATTTTTGAGCAGTATAATCTAAAATAACAAACACACACACACACACACACACACACACACACACACACACTGCATATTCAAAAAGAAAAGTTATTTTAAATTGTAATAATATTTCACATTATTAATGTTTTTACTGTATTACTGATAATAAATGCAGACTTTGGAAGCATAAGAGATTTTTTTTTTTTTCAAAAAGCAAACAAACAGAAAAAAAAAAATCACCTTACAATTCCCACTCTTTTGAATGGTAGTGTACATAAGAAAATTATCTTAAAATGAATCTTGCGTCAGACAGGGCTATAAATTGTGTATTTTATGCATTTGAACCAATCACGGCAGCTTGCCAACCAACAATTAAATGGATTGTGCACAATGATTTTAAATAGTTACTCTCTTGCTATGCATGCAGAAATTTCTTTGATCTGTGTCACATTCTGCCTTGTTGATTAATGTAATTTTCATTGATTTATATGGAACCAAAACCTTGACCGCAACCAGGAACACAATATCAAATATTGTGTTTGCTGAGATCTTTCCGGTCTGTTCAATGAAACCTGACATTGCAGTGCATATTAGTAAAGATAAATCAAAAAACAATTAAATATTGCCTTAAAGAATGTGAATTAAAAGACAAATCTGACTCATAAAGTTCAAATTATTGGAAACAAACTGTTTATCTCCACTACTGTGTTCTATAGCTATGAGAACCATTAATCTACAGTTTAACCATTCTGCTATGAAGATATGAATAACTTAAGTGTCTCCGCTCATTTCAGTGGTGTGCTATTTAAAGCAATTTGATGTCATTCCACTCAGAGAAAGCAGATGCTGACTTCTCGGTTTGAACAGATGGTAATTCTGTCTAATAGTGCATTGATGTAATAGTGATGTGCATTGTGTATACAGACAGTCATAAAACGGAGGTAAAGCTCAAATAAATTGCAATCATCAACATTAAATCCTGGCAGAGAAGTGGGCGAAAACAAGGCTTGAGGGAGACATAGTCTTGAGTGGGTCCAGACAACAGGTTGTGTTGGGTTAGTCAGAGTGCTGTTTGTTCAGACATACGGGAGGTGTGTAAGGACGTTAAGAGCAGCTTGTGTGGGAGCAGAATATTAATGAATTAGAAAACATGGCAAATTCAGCTTAAGTGGTCGTAAAATGAGCTTTCATATGAAAAATAAAGAAAAAAATGCAACACAATGGCATTAAAAAAACACATACACACATACGCAATGAAAACGAAAGTACAAGTCCACGCAAAGATCAACAAGAATCAAAGCAAAATACTCATTTATGTCCTTAAATATAACTACCGATACCCTATGCTGATGAAAAAAACCTTCAGTAGTAACCCTATAAACAGAAGTAAAGCGTTAAATGTCTCCCGCCATAACGGAAGAGCCGATGACATCGGCAGCTCCATCGGCTGCAGCATATTGAGCTGACCATATGTTACAGCGGCGCTGCGAGCCTGACTGATTCATGCCCATCACATTCCACTGTATCAATTAAAGGCCCTTGAAGGATGCATGATTTGTGCCTCTGTTATTAAACCCTGCTAATTCATCCTACTTACATATTCCTTATAAATCTCCGGGAGTGTGCGGTGATTCATGGCAATCGGGGAGAGCGCTACGGCACATTTTTCTCCTTGTAATTAACAGTAAATTGTTTTTACTGCCGCACAATGAATTTCTTGGCTTGGGCCGCAAATGAAGTAGTAAGAAGCGAAGTGGAGAATCTTGACTGAGGGGTTGGTTTAACTCATTAACCAGTCACGTGAGCCGATGTGCAAATGGCAAAATAAAGGCAAAGGGAAAAAACTGAAGGGGGAAATGAGGCTGGTCATTGTCAAGAAGTACACTGCCTTCCTGTACAATTAAGAAAAGGACAAATCTGGAAAGGCTAAGATGAGAATACATATATGGGGTAAGATGGGCCAGTTTCATGTGTTCTACAAATGCGTAGTGTAACACAGGGGTTTTTAACTGCCTAAAACAAGACTTTGCCTAATCTTTAATCCATGTGTTATGCTGGAGGATCACACATCTACTATTTATGCATTTACAAAATTGCCAGTTTTCAGTTTATACCACATTAATAATTGCTGAACATACAGTATGCAGTTCATTGTAATACTGGTGTTTGAGCTTAAGAACTGTTTTTAAACAATTTTGTACACTTTTGTTACTCTGCAAATTCTGGATCCACAAAACAAAACAAAACTAAGCAAAACAAAACTAAGCAAAACAAAACTAAGCAAAACAAAAACAAAACAAAACAAAACAAAACAAAACAAAACAAAACAAAACAAAACAAAACAAAACAAAACAAAACAAAACAAAACAAATTATAACACACACATAACACACAAATTTAAATTACAACACAATAAATAAAAATAAAACAAAACATGAATCAAATAATGTCAAAAACAAAAATAGAATTCTATTTTATATATGAGTAAAAAATAAAATACAGTATATAGTTACTATATAAAAGGTGGCAGCAAGAGTGAGAGAGAAAAAAAGAGAGTGAGAAAGAGAAAGAGAGACAGACAGAGAGAAAGCAGAAAAGCCTGATAAAAAATAAAATGGTGTTCTTGATGACACACTTTCAGAAATTGCGCAAGGAAGGTACCTTCCTTCCTCTGACTGCTTGACTATTCAAAATTCATCAATTTTAAAGTATGAAAATAATAGAGATAACCTGAGAGTGAATCTAAAATAGCTTTAGTTTGTATTCCTTTGAGATAAAAGACTTCCTCTCTCAATTGAGAGCAGGGCAGACCATATGTGCTCCAGTTCACCGATGGGTTTACGTACACAATTAAAGGTGGTTTGGTCTGGCCTTCACTGAGGGAGACCTATTCAACAAACTGACTATGAGCAATGACAGACACTTTCCATTAAAGGCACTTCATTAATATTAACATAAGAATTAACACCTATTCAGGTTTTTCTCCTTTCAACGACAACATATATCAGAGTGCTCACACGTAATTGGATGTTGAGTGCCCACACACGCATACTGTGTGTGTGCTCCATTATAAACCGTGAATTAGAACAGTTGGGATAGGTTCTTATAGTTTGGATTGGATTGGTTCTTATATCAGGGATGATATAGCATTGCTGAAAGAGAATTTTAAACCAATCAGTAAACGACATAAATGAGAATAATAGATTCAGAAAATTAAAAACATAACATCTAAGGCTGCTTGCAAGGTACACTGAATGTAGATTATAGGGATGGTACTGACCGGAGGGCAGAGTTCGGCCTGACGCAGGTAGACTGCTCACGCAGCCCTGTCTGTTGCACACATTAACTGTAAAACTGTACTCCTCATAGGCCTTCAGTCCTCCTGCCGTGTAACTCCGCTCCTGTGCTGATCCACTGTACAGCACCTAAAACATGAAAACATACAACACTGAGTACAGTTTAAAATATATAGAAATAAATATAGATAAACACAGCACTAATCTCGCAAGCAGACAATTTCACACTTAAAGATGACCTGAAACTGTTTTTTATGCACTTAAAATAAGACAACAAAGTCAGAGCCAAGGTCTATTTGTCATCATTTAAACCATGGTGCTCACATGGACACTGCAAGTTTGAATCAAGTTCACATCATTTGTCTCCTCCCCATTTTCTGTCTTTTCTCAACTGATCATACAACAAAAGTGAATAGCTAAAACGGTTATTCATAATAACAATTCAACTACAATTAAGCTATCCTTTATTCAAATGTAGTCAGTTACACTAGAAGACAGTAATAAAACCTGTCCTGTAAAAAAAAGTATTCTGTTAATTTAAGGTTAAAACACACACACACACACATCACATACACACACACAAACAGGCAGCTGTGTTTGCCAGAAATTCACCATAAAACACTGTGACTACAAATTTGAAACAAACACCTTAACATGCATTACTGATAATAAAATTATTTATACAAAATATAATCATATGTGATGCATTAAGCAGAGAGTTCAGGTAATGTCCTTTTACTGTTTTACACCATAAAGTATACTGTAATTCATAGTTTCACTTCCAAAAAACTATACATTTGACAATATTTTACCGTAGAATTACATATAATGCGATGTTAAATCAATTTACACTTTTACAGATTTTGACTTTAACATTTTCATAATTTTTTTTTTTTTTTTTTTTTTTTTTTTACAGTTTAGCCATCTATTAAAAATAAAAGGACTTTTGGGCATACTTTTGAGTGGTGATGTACATGAATTGGTGAATATACTGTTTGAACCTTTTCACTGAAAATTTATTCATAAGAATGAACTATAACAAACCATTTGAAACAACAATTTACTAAATAAATAGTTTTTCCCAATTTTTCAAGATAAAGAGAGGAACAACCTAGGAAAGCATGTTTGATTATTTCCTCAGATTGCTCAGCTTTATAATAAGGCAGAAAAAGCAGCGATGTAGCATTTAGAAAAGCTGTGTACTCGGTAAGTACATGCAATATTTCAGCAATTGATCATGTCAATGGGAGTTCTTACAACCGCTCATAAGAAGAACACATGTAGACACGCACTGCAAAGATCACACATTCAGAGCTTTCAATACCTGCCTGACCTGACATATTTATTAAAAAAGTTCATATCTGCAGGTTACTGATTGAAAACATCATCAATGCTAACATACACTTATCAAACTAATTAAGATATTGAAATCCAATTAAAAAAGAGGGTTGTTCAGGAAAAGTAAGCTCAAAAACATCCTTGAAACATTTGCCACGAAGACAGGAAAGGTGATCCTGATATGGAAAACAGTGTTTTAAATACAGACTAACATGCGGAAGACAGCGCTACTTTAACCTTTAAAGGTTTGCTACCCGAACGAAGAAAAAAAACACAAAGATTCACATGAGTAATAGAGGAGACCTTTTTTGTGGACAGTTCAGCCCACGCCACATGCATACTGGGACACAAGGCACAAGCTATGGAAATATAAAACTGGACAGAAATGAAGGTTACTGGGGACAAAAAAAATGGCTTTTTTCATTTCAACTTGCAGCTTTACAGCTTTACAGCTTTACACTTACAGCAACACAAATCAATGAAAGAATGAGAAAAAAAAAAGGAAAAACTGAAGCAACAGGAAGTGTTCTGTGTGATGCATGAAGCAAAGTACAAGACAATATAGCAATAGAAGCTTCAAAGCTGTGTGCCAACACATCAGAATATTCTGGCAGTGGCCCTTTTCTATCAAAAAAAAAAAAAAAAAAGTTGAATGTGCTGAAATGGATACCTGTGTTACTATAGGTGGAGCATATGGGTTGGACATTTGTTCTTGGTGAAGGTTGACTCTGTACTCAGTCACTTCGCCCCTGACGTCTTTGTCCTGTGGCGTCTCCCAGCTCACTCTGAGTGAGGACGAGGACACAGGGGGACACGTGAGGAGAGGGCATGTACTCTGGCACTGTGGAGCAGCACAAATAATTCATCAAAATAATAAAACCGTTTCTTAATCAGCATTTTTGTCTTGCTATCCAGCAAATGAATGTACTTGAGATGAAAATGTATGTAATTTATTTATCTGTTTACATGTTTGCTGTGTTTGTAGAGAATATTGCGACTAAGTTTCTTAATTTTTTTTTTTTTTTTTTTTTTTTTAAGCATAAGCCTAACAAGAGGTAACAAACAAACAAATAAATAAATAATAGCTGTTGGTTAGGGTAAAAAAAAAGTCATATTTTATATATATATATATATATATATATATATATATATATATATATGTAGTGGACAATAATGGAAAAATAATAAACAAACAAACAAATAAATACTGGGAAAATACAGATAAAATATTATTCAATTTTTTTTTCCATTTGGGAAGCATAATTTATAAATTATTATTATTTTTTTTACTTGTTAATACTTACAAAACTGATTCCACTCTACACTGTTTAAACCTGACTTATTTCAAACAGCTGTTGGGTTATCCTCTTAACACAACCTTTGACAAGGAAATCCGCAAACTCAAGTGCATCTCGTCAAACAAAAACATGGCGAGAAATAAAAATAGTAAAGTACACCTCCCTTCAAGTGTCAAAATATAGAGAGGAAGTTGACAGAAACACTACATGGAACTTCAGCTGTCTTCTTTTTAAATAAAATAGAAAGCCTGGACGGGCTTCTTCCTGTGAAGCACTTGTGGTGAAAATTTATCCCACATAAACAATCCGTCACATCTTTATGCTAATTCCCAGTTTCCGTTTTTCAGGAACTGTCATTCTATGCTGTAACACTAGCCACCGATTCTTTCTCTGCTTAATAAGCATCTCCTAAAAATCTATTCTCCAGGGCTCCCATCTAATAAAGCCCGAAGATACAGGATTTTCTCTACGGAATTGAGCCGTGTTTGTGGCCTATGAAATGCAATACTTGTTATTTCAAACTGTTTTGAGTGTTGTTCAAGATAATTTGTTTCATAATCTCTTCGGATATAAAACAAAATGAAAAGAGCCATCCCCAACCAAAATTGAATACACAGTTTCATATCATTTTATAGTTATAATCACCACAGTTTAGTAAAAAACAACTTTAAATGCTTTCTTTGATAGCACAAAGTGTGTTCGACTGACCTCCTTCTGCAGTTCGCCCCATGGCCCACTCTGACAGGGTACTGCCGGCCATGTTAACCGTGAGTACTCTGAAGCGGTAGGTGGAAAAGGGTTCAAGATTGGATACAACTGCACTGCTCTCAGGCGGGGGTTAGAGCGTTCTCATTGGCCGAACTCATCGACGGCCGTGGGTTCAGCCAGCCACTACTGACGAAAACTCTTTGCTCTGGACCGTAACTGGTGGCGTTTCTCTGCGACTCATTCAGCAGCTGCATAAAAAGCTCATACCTGATAATTATACCTGGAGAGAGAAAGAAAGAGATGCATGAAACATACATATGCCAATACCTTCTTCTACAATCCCTTATTAAGCCTCAGACAGAAGCAGATGATATTGAGATGTAAAACTGGCCATTGACAATACACAATTACAGCTGCTGCATGAAATTATGTAGAAAAGAGAGGCAGACAGAGAGAATCAGATAGACACAATTAAACGGAGAGGAAATTCATTGAGAGAATCCTCTAAGGCACTTTATAATGGTCCATGTTAATGAGCTAATTTGGCAAAAAGCGTGATAACTGGCATTAAAAGTCATTGATATACAGAGAGCTATTTTGCGAAGGCACAATACATAATTGTATGCAGCAATCAACTGTTTTAAATGTGAAATGTTCTTTGCGGCACGCAGTCCCATCAGTTTATATTGCGAAATGAAGCATGGGCTGAGCCTTAATCAAGCCTCTTGGTTGTAGATTAAAGTTCGTAAGGAATTAATTTTCATCCGGCTGAGATCAAATGGCATCTCTATAATAGTATTTCTCATTATTGTAATGATGTAGCTGGAGACGGCTGGAGAGTGGAAGAGCATTTCTGCTCTGCTGTATGCATTTAAGAATCACTGTTAAATAAAATCATGTCTAACAATATTACTACTCCCTATAAATAAAACAGGAGAGTGAAATTTGGGGACTGATCTGAATATTTAAATGAAAAAGACAACGTTACTTTCAACAAGTTTAACATTTAGTACTGTTTCAGTGTGGGGTTAGGAAGTCAAAAGCTTTATTTTAATTTATTTAATTCCTTTCATCATATTAGGTCTGGTGGAAGACAAAATCAGATATAAAATGGGGGGGGGGAAATGCCACAAAAATATGTAAAAATCAGGGGTAGTGATCATTTTAACAACAAGAACATAACATGTATCCTATGAATATTTGAAACAGTTTGTATATGCCAGTGGTTCTCAACCAGGAGGCTGGACCCCACTGGGGGGCCTCATCAAACAAGGGAGCCACAGGATGACTTAAAATGATTTAATTAAAATGTAAAAAAAAAAAAGCAAATAAAATAAAACAAATAAAAAATGAGGTGTAAATTGAATATTTATCTTTTTTATCTCAAAAACTATTGTTTTATTAAAGTACAAACTGTTATTAAAACTTTTGGACCCAAAAATAATTGTGGTTAATTAATTTAAAGGGTTAGTTCACCCAAAAATGAAACCTCTGTCATTAATTACTCACCCTCATGTCGTTCCAAACCCGTATAACCTTCGTTCATCTTCGGAACACAAATTAAGATAATTTTGATGAAATCTGAGAGCTCTCTGATCCTCCAAAGACAGCAAGGATACTATCACAATCAACGCATAGAAGTGTAGCAAGGACATCGGTAAAATAGTCCATGTGACATCAGGGGTTTAACCGTAATTTTACGAAAACAATTTATTTAACAATTCTTCTCCCCGAGTTACCGTCTTCTGCCATTTTGGAGAGTACCCCAGAACGTAATCAGCATTGTTTACGTTCAGTAGAAAGCGCGCGCATGCTGATTGGTAAAAGAGCTTTCATGTTTAAAGGTCCAATAGACTGGAATAATTTACCTGCTGATATTCGATCTATTACATCATTTAAGATGTTTAAGCAAACTTTATACAGATATTGTGTTAGACAATGGGGACTTCAAGTAAAAAAGATTTTAGAACCACTGCACATATGCACATGTCTTAATGTGGGCCGCCTGTTTTTCAAAGTGCCCTGTCAAAAATGATCTAAAATAGTGAGAAATGCTTTAAGTGTGCCAATACCATTAGGTAACACTGGAGGTTCCCAGTCCACTTTGAGCTGAGAGGACCCTAAGGCTGTGATTGTGGGTGCAGGCTGCTGATGGGGAGGTATCTGAGCGGTAAGTACGATCAGACTCTCGCTGCGAGCGCAGCCTCCGTTAGTGCAAGCCTGCAGACTGAAGTTGTATCGAGTGAAGGGTTGCAGCTCCTCAGCAGTAGCCTCTGTTTGAAGTCCTGTGTAGTGGATCCTCTCTTCTCCGGTCAGATCATGTATCGAACTCAGGGTAAAGCTGTCCACTGAACCAGTGGTGTTTAAAGGCTCTGTCCAGTTAAAGGAGGCACTGGTGGGCTTGGCTCGGCCCACAAGGGTTAATTGGAGTTCTTCTTGCTCAGGTACAGCAGACAGAGTGCGTAAGCTGACCGTGGCGCTGCTGGTGTTAGCACGGATATTACTGGTGATGAGCTGGTAAGAGTACGCCGTGTAAGGAGACAAATCAGCATCTGTGTAATGCATAGTTCCTGTGTGAGAAAGAGAACAAGGAAGCAGTCAAACAAATTGTGGTACTGATGACAATATGTTAATTGTCAATTAATTAACAATAATGTTTAAAAGTTGGGGGTCAGTAAGATTAAAAAAAAAAGTCTTTAATGCTCATCAAAGCTGCATTTATTTTATCAAAAAATACAGTAAAAACAGTAATATTGTGAAATATTATTACAATTTAAAATATCTGTTTTCTATTTTTAATGTTATTTATTCTCATTGCAATATGCTGATTTGATGCGCAAGAAACATTTATTTTTATTATTAATGTTGAAAAAAGTTGCTGCTTAGTATTTTATGGAGAGTGAGATTTTTTGTTTTTTTGGATACTTTGATGAATATTACAAACAAACAGTAATTATTAGTAATACAAATTTTCTGTAATGTTATAAACATCTTTACTCTCACTTCTAAATTTAATGAATCCTTGCTGAATAAAGGTATTAATTTTAATTTAAACCACAAATTTTGAAAGGTAGTGTATATGAGTGTTAAAAAAAAAAAAAAAATCAATTTTAAAAAAATCACTTTTTAATGCACACGTGCCATGATCTTAGAAATGTACTCTTTGTAGTCATGTTTATTGTTTTATAGTTAAAAAAAAAACTTTCAAACGTTTTTTTTTTTTTTCGTTTCAACTGAATTACATTTTTTAAAATGTCATGAGGTGTCATCAAGTATTAAGTAATAACATATTTTCTCCATATTTTTTTAATATTTAAAAAAATATATTTTCTTAACTTTTTTTTTTTAACAAATATCATTAATAATTCATAAAAATCATTATGTTTTTGGGAAGTCGCACCACATGACATTTTGCAACTTGAACTAATATTGCCTTGTCATAAAAAGGTCAAATCAACACAGTCATGAGGGTCTGCAGGGGGTCTTTTCAATTATATGATTTAAATCTTTCAATCTTATTGTGGTACAACTGTTTAGGACATAGAGTTGAAGTATCATTTAATTCCAGAACACAATCATATTTTATATACTCAGACAAAGACATTTGACACTAACTGAATGGGTGCTGGCTGTGACTGATGTGGATGATCTCTGAGTCTCGAAGCACTGTGTACATCAGTTCATTGCTGTTGGGGGAGTCAGGTGCTCTCCAGCTCAGCTCTATAGCTGTGGAGTTCAGAACCCGGCCGAGGGGAGGAGGCTGCTGCTGGGGATCTGAAGAGGAGCGGGAGAGTGTAAGCCGATATATATTGGTGATAAATCTGCATTGTGAAACAGAACTAAAGAAGTGGAAGACACAAGGTTAAAGCACCAAAGCTGCTAGCTAACATGGAAAATGGACTATGAATATACTAGAGCAACAATCATTTGTTACATGTAAAAATGCTAACTTAATAAAAACACTGCATGGAGGGGCACATTAGGGCTTTAAGTGTCTCCGTAAGGTTAAGTGCTGTATGCTCTAAACACATACAGACCCATAAACAGGTCACCTTACAGTATACATGCTGAATGTTTATAATGTAGATATGCACTGAACCCAGGAATGGAATAAGATCATGAGAGAGAGATATATATCTATATTAAATAGAAATGTTCAGCTAAAACTTAAGGATGCAACATGATTAAATTTGAGTGTCAGCTCCTGGGCAAGTATTTTGAATAAAGTATGTAATAAATTCCACAGTCCAACGTAAATACCACAGCAGTTGAGTGACGGCAGTGAGTTCTGACCTTAGGTATGCCTTTCTTGCATTAAACTTACAAAGCAATTTGACTATATTGGGGAAATCTGCATTTAAATTACAGTCACTACAATAAAGAAACTCTGTGATGTGATCTATAAGAAGCATTTTCCTATTTTTGAGCCAAATGGAGTGTTGAGCCAAAGGATTTAAAAATTTAATTGCTAAAGCCGGGACTTTAGTTCAAATAAAGCTTCTTAAAATTATATGGTTTGATTTTTCTTTTCTATGTTAAAATATTTCCTACTGAAACCGTAGGCTAGAATATATCAAAGGGCTTGTCTTTTTTTTTTTAGATGACAGCATTTCATGAATGCCAAATTTTGATATCACGGGAAAATGCTGATTAGAAATAAATGTTATCTGTATACATTAGTTAATATTGAAAAGTATCAGTGAAGAATAGTTCAGTGTCATTTAAATGTATTTGTATTGCTCTATGTATCATTATGCTTATATATCCACATGGATAAATATTCTTTTTTTATTAATCAGTGTTTTTATTGTTAACTAAAACTATATAAAAAAAAGTATTTAAATAAATTAACTAAAATAACAAATGTTGCCTTGGCAAATAAGTTAAATAAAATAAACTTAGGTTTAAGTAATAAAATTACTATTATTGAAGTAATAAAAAAGAAAAAAATATATTTTAAAGAATTTTTTTTAAAATAATTAAAAAAAAATTTAAATGGAAACTGAAATGCTGTAATATAAAGAAAATCTAATTAAAAAAATATATATATATAATATAGCAGCTATTAATACATATTTAAAGTATATATTAATTCAGACCTTTACTGCAGCCCAGGTAGTTGTTTGGATCCATGTGACTGGCTCCCTCCACACAGATGTCACATTTCCCTCCAGTCACATATGGCTTACACAGACACTGCCCTGTCTGGGGGTGGCACGTGCCATCGAATCCCCCGACAGGATCACATCCACACGGCTCACACCTAGACACATGGAGATCACAAGAGACACAAAAACCATTATTTTCATAAGATAAAAAACAGTATCACTTCTTGTGACATTGTCCCATGTCTGTAGAGGACATGAAATCAGGTAATTAACCAAGAGTAACAAGTCCAGTTCTATTTACAAAAAACTGTGAGTCTCTCTCCGACTAGCTAAGAGAAGAAGAGTTGCAAAAAGTGAATGTGTGTGTGTTACTGTGAGGGAAGGGGGGGGGGGGGGGGGGGGGGGGGGGCACTTTGACTAAATGGAGGCATTCACAGATGCACCTGTCAGTGACACTTCTGGGAGGGGGTGTAGGGGATGGAGGAGGAAAGGCCCTGAGGGGCCAGCAGCGGGTGATGTGGGGGCCAAGCGCCTGACACCCTCGAAAGCAGCTGATAAAAGCCACAGACTCTTAATGAGCTGAAAATTTGTTCTGTCAACTACAGGGGCGTTTTGGGCTAAGCCACCCGTTTCCCAATGTGGTTCGACCTTGACTCCTCGGAAGGAGACAGTGAACTTTTTTTCTCTTCGTCATGCAAAAACGAAGCCAATTGAGGTATCAAATTCTGTGATCAGTACCAATATTGCTAAGTTCCACATGCTTACATTCTCCATATTTCAAATATACCAATAGCTTGCAGCTATCAAAGTAAATGACTCCAGATTGCGCCTCGACGTTTGTCTGCAACAGGTGTTGCAAATAGAGCTGGAAAGTTTGCAGTCAAGGAATTAAGCAATTAAGCAAATAATAAAACTTTCTTTTCCCCACCAAGGTTAAACGATTAGCCAAGCACCACTTTCCATGTAGCCTATGCCTGTCATTTGCTGTGATGGCTAATCTTCCCTAACCATATTGTGGGTTTTTAACTACCTCTATTAGGTGGTCTGCAGCGAACGACCCAATATAAGAAAACAAAATAAGATGCATCGTCTTATTGATTCTGGGGCGGACAAATGAGTTTATAATATTTAGATAAAGAAATCTTTATTGTGTAGGATCTCCTGATGCAGTTCAAGCTTCCCCTCTAATCAGTTTAAATAGTTCATTTTTCATCCTTACCGGGCGAACGAGTGCAGCTGGATGGATTGCGTATGCAGTGATTCTGTCACAACTCGTATGGATTAACAATTTGTGGATGTCCGGTAGCCCTGTTGTTGATGCATCGAAAACACGCGCTCATGCTATTTGCATCTCACCAGCCAACAATTAATGTTCTCCCTGCCTACTGTGCATCCCAACATCATATTTTTATTTTGAGGGGGAAACGCTTAAAAGGTAAACGATGGTTGATATGGGAAGCGCTGATGATGTCCCCCACTGTTCCTTTTATTCACCCAGCGTGGCTGGAGTAGTTAAATATCTCCTGCAAGCCTTCAGGAAGGTCATTCAATGAGACTTCAACCAAACCAAGACTTAAATATACAAATCATCAAAAAAAATCTGCCATGTGTAGGAAACGAAAAAAAAGAAGAAGAAAAATAATTTTCCAATCTACTGAGTCCCGAGAATGCCAAGTTTTCCATCCCCAACTTAGGCCATATGTTCAAGCTGGGGAGCTGCTTTGGAGTATATCATTAAGACAGCTAACATATGATGTATTTACAACCTAATTGATGTATCAAACAAATCAACTATGCAGAGAGTATTAAAATGCAGCCTCGTTTAGAGGCGGGAGACTTTAATGGCTAATTTGACCTTTGCTGGCTCTGTCTGAACCCGTGGGCCAGTAAGCAGCTAACTGGCTCAAATCGCTATGAAAAGTGATGTGCATGATTTTCTAAATGGGCTTTATTCACTAGTGTTCAGTCTCGGTGACGGGAGGGAGGTCTGGAGTCATTTTCAACGGTGATTTACACTGTTCTTTTTTACTTGAAGATATATCTTGCTGCATGGTAATAAATGAAAACGTCTTTCTCGAACATAACCGAGATAAAGGTGTTAGACCATGGCACTGACCTGCCAACACTTGGATTAAAGCCAAAGAAGAGATCCTGGCACTGGTTGCATCTGCGACCGGTCAGTGATGGGTGAGCACACACACACTGCCCTGAGTGGGCAGCACACACCTGCCCCACTGCTCCAACCGAGTGACATTCACACACTTCACATTCGCTGAGCCCCTCCTCAGACAGGAAGAAACCTGCAATGACACATGATGCGAAAAAAACAAACACAGACTCATTACGCATATTTTATTGTGAGCTCTCTCATTTACTTCCTCTTTTGTTATCACCATGGAAAAAAAAATAAAATAAATAAAGTAAAATAAAATAAAATAAAATAACTCCCTTAAGAAAATAAGTACTTTAGCATGGCTTTAAAAAGAATTATTACGGAAATAACATACTTTAAAAGAATATACTTAAATGTGAACTGAATGTAATGTTTATGAACACTTAATTTCATGTTATTTACAAATAAAATAAAATGTATTTTAGTTTAAATATTTGCTATTAGTTGAACTTAAAAGTTTTTGACCAACCTTTGACCAACCTAAATATGACATCTTACATACTAAGTACATCTTAGTATGTAACTTCAAAATTACTTTTATTGTCTTGAAATATACACTTTTGTGTATGTCATGTATTTGTAATTTCAAATTTTTAATGATGAATTTGTAATTTAATAGTTTTAAAATATATTAACTATAATTGTAAAATTGTAGTTATTCAAAACAATTAACTGAACTTTTTTTTTTCTTTCTTTCTTTCTTTTTTTTTATCAGTTACTTTCCTCTATGGAAACACAAAGATATATGTGACCCTGGACCACAAAACCAGTCATAATGGTAATTTTTTTTTTTTTTTTAAATTGAGATTTATACATCATCTGAAATCTTAATAAATAAGCTTTCTATTGATGTGATCTACATTGATGTGACAATATTTAGCCGAGATACAACTATTTGAAAATCTGGAATCTGAGGGTGGAAAAAAATAACAATTAAAATATTGAGAAAATTGCATTTAAAGTTGACCAAATGAAGTACTTAGCAATGGATATTACTAAACAAAAATTAAGGTTTGACATATTTACGGTAGGAAAAATATCTTCATGGAACATGATCTTTACTTAATCTCAAAATGATTTTTGGCATAAAAGAAAAATCAATAATTTTGACCCATCCAATGTATTGTTGGCTATTGCTACAAATATACTCGTGCTACTTAAGACTGGTTTTGTGGTCCAGGGTCACATATATATATATATATATATATATATATATATATATATATATAATATATGTGGGGTCCAATGTTGTTTTGAACCCCACTGACTTTCATTGCATGGACAAATTCTTTTCATCAGTTCCATAGTTCTACAGAAGAAAGTCATACCGTTTTGGAACGATATGAGGGTGAGTAAATGATGACAGAAATTTCAAGTTTGGGTGAACTGTCCCTTTAAAGGAATAAGTACAGTACATTATTATCGTCTTGTTGTGAGAAAAACACCTGTTCAGATATTTTGCCTATAATCTCCTTTTGGCTTTCACAGAAAAGTCAGGTAGGTATTCATTTTTGGGTGAAATGTTCCTTTAAGATTGTCCTGGTCCACTTTCCATCTATATCTTCTTAAGAATAAAGTACGAGTTGAATCTCAAGGGCTCTGTCAGGCTCCTGCATGCATCAATCAGACAGGGGGCGCTGAGTTTGAGATGTTTCAATCACAGGCTGCTTCCCCTCCGGTGAAATACGACAGAGTGGCTCCGTGAGGGGAGCCGGGGGAGGGCCTGCAGAAACACAGTCATCAGTCCCCTCACCCTCCTCCAAATGGATCTCCCCCCGCTCCCTGTGCTTTCAATTTACTCCTGCCAGCCCCACTCTCCGTACACATGCTTTATGTGCTGGCATGGGCGGCCGAGGCTCTGGCGAGCAGCAGGTACGCCTGCATTATTTCATCATGTGTGGAGGGGCACAAGCAAGGGGAAGGCTGGCCGTACATCCTTGTCTGGTTATCGTGCGAGCTTAGTGCCCTCATATCTTATGCATGGGCTCATTGGTGGATGTTGGGAAGCAGCATGGTTTCCCTGCTGGAAAAATAGCCTAGACCAAATACAAGTTTAAAAAAATGTTTTGGGCATTTTCATTCTGGTTTGACTGGTTACCCATCATGGCTAACTTTGAAAAAGAAGTGTGCTTAGCTGTACTGAATACACACTTGTAGTGTACTTCAGATCTTAAAAGTATTTTTACCAAAAATTTACTATTACTATAAAGTCCACTTAAGTGTACCTAAAGACAGTACACTTTCATACTTTCACACACTTAAAAAATGCACTTTGTAATATATAAAATTAAAAGTTTTACTGTAAAGTACTTTTTAAATCATTGTTTTATTAATCTTTTGTTTTGCTTTAAAGAAGCAAACTTATTTTGATGTTGACTAACATAAACACGTAAAATATTTGATTACAGTTTTAGCTGTAGTGTTAGTACAATATTACATTTAAACTGCAACTTAATTACAAATGCATATGTCAATTTCTGTTGACATATTCCGTGTTGAACTAGGAAGTGGATGTGGGACATAGAGTCCTAAAACCAATTTTTGCTTTTATTTTCCTGAAGTCAACAGGTTTTTGGTTATAATGCCTGAAATAAGGTCTTGGGTTAACAGAAGCTTAAGATATTGTCACATTTTATTCTACAACATAAAATCCATTAGTAATACCCACAGGGGCTACAGAGGTTGTCGGGGATTTAACTCATACTTTCTAACTTGTAGATTTTAAATAAAGTTTAAAAGAGTTGTTTGATGCTTAGTGGTAGTGATGTTGAAGTCATGCGACCATGGTGTAATTCATTTATAGCCTAACTTTAGCTTTCTACTTCTAGTAATTGTATTTAGACATCAAAATTAATAAAAGTTGTGTCAATTTGTAAAGATCATCTTGATGAACAAATCATGTAAGAATCATAAGCGTTTGATGGTCAGTTGTTTTCAGCAAAAATCCAAAAGCCAATGGAAAAATCATATTGACTTTTTGTTGAGGGAACCAGGGTAATGCAAACTACTGCATTGGCCTACAAAAATATATCATCCCTGCAGCATTCCATTGAAGGGTTTGTCCTGTATTTATGTATTTATGTCTTTATGAACACCATGTCAGAAGCAATGGCGAAAACGTAATAAATAACAAGTCATATTATTATGAAGAAGCTATATAAGCCATTTAAGGTTAATACTAGACAAAAAAAATCTAAAATAGATTCAGGTGATACTTTTTAAATACACCAGTTAAACATATCCCTGAATAAAATAGTTGTCTATTTATGTTAAAAAACGGTACAATCCAATAATAAAAAAAAATGTTTAAGAGTGATTGCAGTTTGACATGGAAGGCATAATGGTGGTGGTTCACCTTTTAATAAATAACTATGTCTGAGTCTTGTATACCCAAAACAGAACCAAGCAAACAACTTGATCATACTTAGAATTGAAATTAAAGCTGGTCTAAACTAGTCTAAGTTGTTTTATCTGCAGGGTTTAAGGGTTGTGTTCAACTTTTTTAATGGACAATACAGTATTAGAATAGGACTATCAACTATCCAAATTACTATAGGGACTATATGTCTTCACAGTACTCTAAAGGAGGAGTAGCTTTTTGGAATTGAAAGACTGTGCTTGGCGTGTAAAAGTGCAAGTTGGTTTTACAGTAAACACTGAGGGTTAATCTTCATTATGAAGACAAAAGGGACCAACTGGTACAGCTGGTCTAGCCACACTGACCCTTGAGCCCCTGGCAGTGCACTTCTAGCACTTACTATGCTGCAAAGAATAAGGGAAGTGCAAACATTTCCACCCCCTGAAGAGCACTTGAGTCATGAGGCCAGCACTGGCCCAACAGCCAGTGAGGGGGTTGATTGAGGGTACATGAGGAATGGCCTGTAGCTATGCTAGATAAACGCCATCGGCCAAAGTGACTGCCAAACACACTCAATTCCCAGGCACAATCTAGGGAAAAAGGAATAACAAAACAATCCAGCAGCTTGCAGAGCCAAGAACAAAATGCGAGGGAGTCATTAGTTAAGAAAAAGAAGAGAGCGCTTTGTAATTCAAAAGATGTTTACGCAGATACTTCAAATGCGATGCGCAATGGCTAGGAATCATGGTAAACAACAAAAGCGATGACTTCACTGGCATTGCCAACACAGTATAATGAGCTTAGAAAATACACCATCTACCTTCTAAATACACACATGGTAAGATCTATTCAAATCAGACTGAAAGCACCAACCTGGTTTACAGGTTCCACAGTCTCGGCCATAGCGCGTGGGCAGGCAGACGCATTGACCGCTAACAGGGTCGCACATGGTTGCAGGCACGGTGCCCCTGTGGTCACAGTGACATGGTTGACATCCATGCGTGGCATTGGCAGAACTCAAGTTGTAGGTGTGAGAGGAGCATCGATTACACCGCAGTCCCACTACGTTGTTTTTACACATGCACTGGCCTGTGGTCTTGTCACAAATATCTGAGCCGTTCACCGTGCCCCTGAGCTCACACTGGCAAGGCAGACATCCCAAAGAGTTTCTGCCGTCCAGACTGTGGTATCCATCCCGGCACATGTCACACCGCCGGCCCTCTGTGTGAGGTCTGCACTTACACTGTCCGGTTACCGCATCACAGGAGGTACCAGAAACAGATCCGTTTGGACTGCAGTCGCAGGGCAGGCAGACTCCACTGCCATTCAGACTGTAGAAGTGAGGGATGCAGGTGTCACAGAGGAAGCCTTGTACGCCATCTTTGCACTCACACTGGCCGGTGAAAGGATTACAGAACTGGTGTAGAGAACCCCGTGGGTCGCAGCTACAGGGAATGCAGCCATCGGGATCTGTGCGATTGAGGAATTTGAAGCCGTAGTTACAACGGTCACAAGTTAGACCTAAGTATAAAAAGAGGAGACCACTATCAGTGCTATTCTCAACCAGGACCCCTGGAGGTACGTAAAGGGATAGTCCACCCAAAAATGAAGATTTTGTCATCATTTACTCACCCTCACATCATTCCAAACCTGTAAGAATTTATTTCTTATGTTGAACATAAAAGAAGATATTTTGAAGAATGCTGGTAATCAAACAGTTGTTGGTCCCCATTGACTTCCATAGTATTTCTTTCTCTACTATGAAGGTCAATAGGGACCAACAATTGTTTGGCTCTTCAAAATGCTTCAAAATATCTTCTTGTGTGTTCAACATAAGAAAGAAACTTATACAGGTTTGGAACAACATAAAGGTGAGTAAATGATGACATAATATTTTGGTGAACTATTCCTTTAAGCAGGTTTCAGGAGCTACCTAGAAAGATTTAAATGATGCTTTGTTAAATTTATAGAACAAAAATAGTAACTTTAAATCTTTAAATTTTAAGAAGATAATAGCTGTGCCCATAGCCAATGATTTTGCATTTCATTGGTTATTACTACCAGTATTCCATTTCATTTATTCCTTGAACTATTTTTTTGCAAAAATAATTTAAGTGTAATTGCAAATTTCAAATTATATTTAGAGATTTACTCAATTTCACTATAAAAATGAAAAAGCCCACATTTACTTTTTTTCCAGTCTGAGGTGGAAACAAACGTCCATTTCCAAAAGAAAACGTGATGTGAAAATGTGCAAGTCAATTTATGTGGACCCTAGTAACAAGAAAATATGGGCATATGTGTTTTCTTTTTGCAGATTGCTGCATTTCATTTATCTTTGTTCAACTAAAGTTATTCAAATTTGCCTTACCATCCACAAACCATCAACCTCAATATCTGAAATTATTTGGTCTTGGCCTTTACATCATAACCTACATTTCACTGTAGTACATAGTAAACAAATACATAAATAAATAAATAAATCAGTGAAATATTACACAAGGAATAAAAAACGAAATTGGTAATGTCATCATTAAGTGAGCCCTTTTCCCAATGATGAATGACTCACCTCGGGCATAACACTTAATTTCTCTAAAAGGAAAATAAATAAATTAAGAGACCCAAGAAAGGCAATGGAAGGGAAAAAAGTAAAAATAACTATGAGGCTAAAAAAGAATTACAGCTCATTTGGAGACCCTAAAAAGTGGTCTACATGGAATCAAATCATATCAAGTTTTTTAAAATGTGTGCAGTGCTTATTTGAATACGCCATACATATTCCTGACAGGTAATCTATTCCTAATGTTGCTGAGCAGAGCCTACAGGGCAAACCGTTTACAGCTATAAGTACTGAGAACTCCACTCTCCTCCACTGCTGTTTATTCCGCTACACGGCTCCACTTTAATGAATTTAGATATTAATATATTGCTCCCTACCCACAGTTAAACCTCATTACAACATTATGTTAAATGCACAATATGACACAGATGAATACCCCAATAATATCACGCCAAAGGTGCTGCAATTTGTCATTGTGTGCATGGCTTGTGGATGTTGGAAAATTTGTGTAACTCTCAAAACGCTACGGTAACTCCGCGCCATCCAACTATGAATATAATAAGAAATTAATTAATAAATCTAACAACAAAGTGCAGGTAAAAATAAGCAAGCAAATCTTTAAGCTTAAGATATTATTTTTGTTAAATTGAAGCGTATTTGGTTTTAACCAGTATGATTTTATATATGTGCATTTGACTGCCCATCGGTGCACTCATGGAGTGGGACGTGTACCAGCATAGCCCACATTTTATCAGTAATGGTTTTCTGCATAATATTCTCATACATCAACATTTCAAAGCACATTGTGTACGCAGAGTACTTTGGACGCTTGATAAATTTTGTCCTTATGAAGCTGCGGCTGGCCTCAAACGCGCTGGAGGTAATAAATTGCCTTAATCAAATCTAATTTCTGAAAAATACCTGTGGGAACTACAAACAAAGAAGCAGGTCTTGTAAGAAGCGTGAAAAATAAGGAAGACAGGGGCAGTTTATTATAATCAACTTGGCATTGAATTACAAAATTAAAATGAGGTGGCCCTTGATATCCTGGCTTTGCAATACACATGATCTTCTAAGTAACATTCTTTTGCATTTCATAAGAAAACGGTTCAAAGGTACAAAGAAGAAGAAAAAATGGAACAGATTTATCGCAAAGGACCTGGAATGCCTGGAAAAGCTGGAAGAAAAATCCTTTTGGCTGCTGCTCACAATAAATTTGTGAAGAAAAAAGAAAACCAGGGCTTTGCCAAAAAAAAAAAAAAAAAAAAGAGCCTGATGGTAAACAATTTAATCATGCCATTTACATATGCAGCAGAGCAGAGTGATCACTGTATGCTTCATATGTTTGTATTTCAGAAATTAAAAAGTGCAAACAAGTAGAAAATGAATCATTTCTTATTAAAAAAAAAATGCATATTAACCTTTGTCAAAATAATTTGGTAATATATTTAATTTAAAACTTACTGAAAGACAACATGGAATTTTTTTTAACAAGTTTGTCCTACCTCAGGACCATATAAAATTAATTAGATTAAGAAACAGTAGTAATAAACTTTAAGAAATAGTTTACCCAAAAATGAAATTTCTGTCATCATTTACTCACCCTCATTTTGTTCCAAACCTGCATGAGTTTCTTTCTTATGCTGAACACAAAAGAAGATATTTTGAAGAATGCTGGTAATCAAACAGCTGAAACCGCTGACTTCCACAGTATTTTTTTTCCCCTACTATGGAAGTCAATGGAGACCAACAACAGTTTGGTTCTTCAAAATTCTTCAAAATATCTTCTTTTGTGTTCAACATAAGAACAACTCATACCGGTTTGGAACGACATGAGGGTGAGTAAATGATGACAAAATTTTCATTTTGGGGTGAACTATTCCTTTAAAAGAAGTTAAAAGCAAGGTTCCTTTACATTATTATAAATTTTAAGATAAAAACCTAATGTTGATCAAAATGAACATCACGGCTGTTTCGTCAAATATTACTTATTAGTTTATTTACATAGAGACAGTACTATATTTATGATTCCAGGCATACTCATTCATGTGTTTATGTATTTATTTTTTGCCCTATACAGCTTATCAATTTTGTGGGAATTAACAGAGAGAAACAGAGAGAAAGATTGAGAGAGAGGAAGAGAAGGATGGGAGAAGAAAGCGAAAGAGCGATGGAGGGCGCAATGCTGCTTGATACGTACCGATTACGTTTGCCTTGCACTGGCATTGACCTGAGTCCTGGTGACAGGTAATATCTGGCTGCACGGTCCCGGCGGTATTGCAGCTACAGGCGCGGCAGCCGTCAGCCAGCGCCGACTGCAGCTTGTAGAATCCGTGTTGGCACTGATTGCACTGTCTGCCAGACACATGTCGCTTGCACTTACACTGCCCCCCGATCTGCGGAGGAAGGAGAGCGTCACGTGACCAGGCTCCAATTAGTCAAGTTGAGCAGGGCAGTGTGAGCGTGTGTGAGTCATGGATGGGCAGCTCTGCTCTGTCTCTACCCCCCACCCTGACGATCCCCACTGGGCTGCTGGGATGCTTTTTATCTCCATTACAGAGAATGGAGTGGTTTGGCATAGGGGGGGAAGAGGTCACAACACCTGAGCTCAAATTCTGCCATTGTGCAGAGGGTCATGTGGCTTAACAAAATGGGTCTCTTCTTTGGGATGGATTGAAAGTACCAGCTGTTGTTTTTATGAAAAGTGGGAATATTTGATACTACTGACATGAATATCTACCATGATCCTTGTGGTAAAGTTATATATGTCAGAACTTTGGGAAAGAGACTAGAGGGCTCAAATGACTTGAAGCTTAAAGGGAGCGTCCACCCAAAAATGAATATTTTGTCATTGTTTACTTACCCTCAAGTTGTTCCAAACCTCTACAAGTTTTTTCCCCCCCTTCTGCTGAACACTGAACACTACCAACAACTGTTTGGTAACCAACATTCTTAAAAAAATATCTTCTTTAATATTCAAAAGATAAAAAAATAATAATAATACAGGTTTAGAACAACTTGAGGGAGAGTAAATGATGACAGACTTTTCATTTTTATGGGGAACTATCCCTTTAAGTCTTGATACAAAAGTCAAAAAACCAACGCTTTTGAAAAGTTGACAAGTTGACTCTTGGAAAAATCCTGCAGTGTGACATAATATACTACTAATAAATGATTTTAACCCGCATTTTAGTATAATATAATATAATATAATATAATATAATATAATATAATATAATATAATATAATATAATATAATATAATATAATATAATATAATACCTGAAGTAGTAGTAGTACATTAAAAAAGAGCACATATTCCATTTAGTCTAACTAAATGTTATTACTATTATTCTTATTTACATTTTTCCCCCTCACTTTAGAGACTGCTGGAATATTTGTGTTTTTTTTTTTTATCTATTACACAACAGAGTTAATATATTATTTACTCAAATAAACTATTTCAGCATTACTTGTTGGAAAATGAAATCATGCATCATAAAAATACTCTTAAATCTTGAATCATCTATAATAATAACAAAATAAAACAAGACATAAGCTACATAAATTCCTACCATGAGCTGAGAATACTCAATCCCTACCCAGCACCCAACAGAAATGGCCCAACTAACAGTGTAAAGTCATTACCATATGTGAGAAAATAATCATTCTGATAATTTAAATAAGGTAACAATCTAACATGGGGCTGACCCAGCCATTGATTCTGAATTTGTCATCCAGTATATCTATCGACATGGATCTGTTCCTCCAAAATGGCTTTCATGATGCTAAGATAAAGGAAAAGGTGGGGGAGAATTCTCCTGAGAGAGGCTCTCATGACGACACTTTTACATACTCCCTACTGATCAAACCACTGATAAATGCTGTTGTGAATACTAAAGTTCTCAGCCAATACATCAATGCAACCCTCTCGAGAGGGACTGGCCAATATCGTTATCTGAATCTACAATTCTCAGGTCCGTCACAAAGCCGGGGATCAAAGCCTCAGATGTCTTCCTTTGTAAATGCAGAGCTACTGTTGCACCTCGAAATTTGGAAATGTGTCTTAAGTCTCAATTATCAGATATAGACCAGAGGCAAAAAAATCTGCATAGTGTTAAAAATGAGCTTTAACTAATCTTAACCGTTGTAGAAATTATTGTTAAATGAATCAAAATATTTAATATACAAAATTGTAAAGAGCAGGAGATAAACGTGGTGAATTATGGGGTTTCATTATCTGCTTTGCTTTCTATGGGTTTTTATTTATGGGAAACACATACATTTTTGTGGATGAATGTATTTGTGTGCATGTCTACACTTACCGGTTCACATTCTGAACTGCCATTAACAGTCCCAGCGCTGTGGCACTCACATGGTTTGCACACGTCCTTGGCCCACAGGAGTGCACCCACCTCCCTATAGAACAGACTCCGACACCGTTCACAGTTCCTGCCTTTAAAACCCAAAGAGAGTGAGTCTGCTTGTAGAAGGAAATGGGTGGGGGGAGGGGGGGAAATTGATGTCATCCTATTAAAATTCAATCATATCATAGGACTATGATTTCAAATTAAAAAACTGCAGTCTTGAGAGAGGTCCGGCGAGAGATGTGTAATTTTCTAAGGTGTCCACTTTAATGTCCTCTTTCATCCCTACCTGCCACTGTGCCTGATGCCCAGCATATGAAACAATGAACCTGTTAGCATGGCCTGATTTACTTCATTAAATGTCCATCTGTTTTCGCTCTGATGCATTATTTCGATTTTTTCTGCTCTGATTTTTGATGCTTTCATTATATCACTACTATTTCTCCAGCTGTTGTAATGAAAAATATTTGGGTAGGTAAAATTTCTTTTAGGTATGGCATATTGGAACAATACAAAATTATTTTATAAAATATATGACAGAAATAGGTCTTAGAGGTTGACAAATATGGGCTTTTCAATATTGACTGGCATATCTAGAGAACAGGATGACTGATAGACAATATATTTTAGATAATATATATATATATATATATATATATATACATATATATATTATATGTATATATGTATGTATATGTATATATAATTTAATTATTATTATTTTTTTCATATTGAATAATTTGACATATTTGAGTCCACTAGGGAGAATTACTCTATTTTGCATTTTTATTATTTTTTTATTAAATACATTTTTTAATTCATCATCATTTAAATATATTTTCATATTTAATTCACAAATTATAAGCAAAGGTCAAATTGAGAAATGAACAAAAATTTTAGAAAGTCTTTGTATTTAGTTTGTCCCTTTTTTAAATGATAGCAATTTTAATAAATCTATCTATCTATCTATCTATCTATCTATCTATCTATCTATCTATCTATCTATCTATCTATCTATCTATCTATCTATCTAGCTAGCTAGCTATCTATCTATCTATTTATAGATATAGATATAATAGATATAATTTAATAATTTAATAATAAACTAATTTAAAGCAGACGATTAAAAAAAGGTTTTAATACATTTCCAAATTTAATTTTTCATTTCACAAATAGGAACATTACAATACAGTCATACTCTGAAAAGACATTAAATGGTGCTACCTGTGGTATTATGTGTACAGTTATCACACACCCCTCCGCCTCCTCTGAAGTGTTCTCCAGGGTGAGGATCCAGGCTGGCATTGTAGTGACAGGAAGAGGCGTGGCCGTAGCACTGGCATGGGCGGCAGTTGTACGCCTGTACCTGATCTCCAGCTCTGAAGGGTTTGTCATTGAAGAGAGGAGAGCAGCACTCGCACTGTTGGAGAGAGTGAGAGATCAGGGCACATCTACATACATCATCTACATATACATTTATCAGCAATATCAAGATGCGACCTCAAGTCCCCACAGTCACAAATAACACAATATTTCCATATGTACAAGACAGAGCAAAATCAGCTCATTTATTATAAGTGACTTTCAACAACTGAACTATTTTAATAGGACACGTTCATCGAACAAGCATCTCATAATCGAAAGAAAGAGGCGAAGAGGCAAGTGGAGAAAAATTAGTTTTTTGAGCCTTTACTGGCAAAGTATTTGATTTTTGTGAACAGTCATTACAAATTACTGAGAACATGGGAGGCATCAAATGAAATGATTAAAGTATTATAAAAAGCAAAGGATTCCCCAGCGACTGCTCAGGCTGCTGTTTGGGCAGTCGTAGTGGGCCGTGAGCCCGGAGGGAATTGCAAATTCAGCAGGTTGGATGCTGGAAGAGCCAGACACAGACCACCCGCCACTACAGCCCTCTATGCCAATCAGAGGTCTGAAAACATGCTACAGGGATTTGAATTTTTACACATTGCAGAATGTAGTTTCAGAGAGAGCAACTATAAGTGCAACAGTTTTGCAATACTAAAGCATAAATTACCCTTAAAAAAACAAAACAAAGGTAGATGTTAAAAAATAAAGAACCAGTTCCAAACATGTGTTCATCCGAAGTTGATCAATATGGTAATAAGTAGACCAATTTAAAAACATAAAACTAAAAGTGCAAGACAGAGATCAGCACACGCAGGTATTGTGTGTTTTGTATTCGTCTCCAGTGTGTGAGGTGGAGAGGAGCCGGGCTCCAGTGGGGAAAGAGCCTTCATCCCGTGTGAAAGGCGTCTTTGAATGCCATGGCTAATTTCACGCTCCCTCAGGAAAGGTCTGCGCGTGGCTGCACCAGTAGCGAGCCTACGGTTAACCTTTAGCCTGTTTGAAAACACAAGGTTTTAACAATGCATTGCCAAAATGGCATTCTCCATCATTTATAGTCACTCTAGAAAAGACCAAAGGGATCACACTGAGGCTGGTTACACAACTTTAAATCAGTAATTATAGCGGAAGGGACACTAATATTTCATAATGCTGATATGATTATGAATATGTCTGATATTTAGAGTGACTGAGTTTAATTTTGCTGAGAATATTCCCTCCAATTGGTGATACACCAGTTAACTAAATAAGAAGCTATATAACAAAACCACAAAACAAATCTACAAAAATATTAATAAATATATTTGTTTATTATTGTAAATAATATTACTTGTGTCTCACGGGGTCTCAAATAATCAGTGAATCATTCAAATCAATCTAAAAATCACTCTATAATTTCATTCAGGTGGTTCAGGTAAATCAAATGGTTCACAAAAGGTGGACATTAAAGGGAGAGTTCACCCAAAAATTTAAATTCTGTCATTGATTACTCACCCTCATGTTGTTCCAAACCTGTAAGACCTTCGTTCATCTTCGGAACACAAATGAAGATATTTTTGATGATATCCGAGAGCTTTCTGACCCTCCATGGGCAGCAACATAACTACCATGTTTAAGGTCAGAAAGGTACATCGATAAGATAGTCCATGTGACATCAGTGGTTCAACCGTAATGTTATGAAGGTACGAGAATATTTTTTGTGCACAAAGAAAACAAAAATAACAACTTTATTCAACAATTATTTCTATTCTCTGTTTTCAACACGTGTTCACGAGAGTACCATGACACATGGACTATTTTAATGATGTCTTTACTACCTTTCTGTGCCTTGAACCGTGGTAGTTGCGAATTACGAATTTCATCAAAAATACTGTATCTTAATTTGTGTTCTGAAGATGAACGAGCCTCTTATGGGTTTGGAACGACATGAGGGTGAGGAATAATTGACAAAATTTTCATTTTTGGTTAAACTAACCCTTTAACCATCCAAGTTATTCGCTAAAATGAATGCTACATATGAAGAGTGAAGTTTTTAGAAGAGAATCTGAGCAATGAATCTGTTAGTATCATCACGACTTTTACCTAGCTACACTCCTCTCCATGCTGGTAATTAGGATCTGACCTCAGTGGTCTAGAAGACACACTCTTACACAGAGACAGAAGACAAAGACTTGTTAATAGACATTGTCTGAATGGCTTCTGAGGGCTGAATGTTGTGGAATGTGGCTGAGGCATCAACAAGGACACATCGAAATGTTCTCTGTGGAATGTGAATGACATGAATGTCCCATGTCACATACATACATGTGACCACCAACATTGCCGTTCCCACTCAGTGACAGTCAGTTCACTCCATGTGCACTGAAGATGAGAAATGAGACACTTTCACTGCTCTGGCTGGAATATTACGAGGAAGCAAACATTAGTAGGGCCAGCCTAGGTCTGTGTCTCAGAGCTAGTAAGCAAACATAGCAGATAGCTCTGGGGCAGGCGGCAGTCCCTCCTCGAAGCCAGGTGTTTGGGTCTAGGGGCGTTTAGGGCGGTGAGACAACTCATATTTATCATATTTACACACACACTTTTCAGCATCTACGTGTTAGATGTGGCCCTTGTTTGTTTCAGTGAAAACAACAACAGTAGCAGCAGTAGAGAGAGTGTGTCGTGTCTGGCCCTGAATAATGCATGACATCTGGTGAATAATTTAAATCACCAAACATCAGGTTTAAAAGTTTAATCCTGGGACTTGCTCCCGATGTTCAGAATTATATGCAGCGATCTGGACAGTGCAGATTCTCAATAGGATGAACTGCGAAGAGATTCCAGAGAGGATCGGAGAAGGTGGAGAATATTGAAAAGACTATTGGCTTTTATTTTGCCAAAAGCAGTTCTTCAAATACAGTTTAAAACCAACTACATTTTTCAGTAGCGTGACAGTTACTGTTGTCAAACAATGTGGCTTGTTTTGCCAACAACAGGCTGTCTAACGCAATCAAATGTTATATATTTGCTTTTAATGTCATATTGTGTTGCACACACAGCTTTGCTGAAGCTATAAATCAAACGCTCTTTCCTAAATGGTCTTTCTTCTCAAACGTAGTGTCAAAAGGTTTGATTTGTTCAAGTAATTCAGTTCATTCTAAATGGTCCCATCTACTTAGACTCATTTTAGTGAATCGGTTTGCCTAAAAAGGCCCTTTCTCTAGAAATCTGATTCATTCTAGTGAACCAATTCATTCAATTGAATCAGTTCACCCAAATGTGGTGAGAAGGTTTGATTCATTATAGTGAGAACCTTTCTCTCATATTTAGCACTAGAAAATCATTGAATCAGTTGCTTTCTCTCATACGTAGCTTTGAACAGTTTATTCGAATGGTTCATGAAAATTTATATACAGTATATACACTTTAATAAGCCCTTTTTGGCACTTTAGCTCTTATTTTTTCGCTCAAATTCTGAGTAGCTTGGCAAACTACAGTTTCAAAGTAGCTTCCCAACATTGGCATTCTTGAAAAGTGTGAGTACTGGAGCCTTATGTCATCAGCGCTTTCCGTGAGATATAATTACCTTTTCTGGACTCATCATCAAGACACCCAGGGGCTGATGGGACAGGACGATTAGAGCACTGCTGCCCACAAAACCACTTCCTTCTCTTCTTCCCCTTTCTTTTTTCCACTACTTCTAGCTCTTTTCATCAGGAAACTGGAGATGTGCATGAATGATCTTTCTGTCTCTTGTTTTCCTCTTCCTCCTCCTCCTCTCTCACTGCTTTTTTTTTCTCTGTCATTCCATTAAAGCCTATTTTTGAGTGTGCTGTTCATTAAAGAGGACTCTTGCACGTCATTAAAGGGAAGTGGTTAATTAAAAGGGGGCCTCCCCTGCGGGACTCACATTAGCTCCATGTGTGTGGCTCTCTGGGAGGCAGGCGCAGCGGTACGGAGTCGCACTAGTGTCACAGCTGTCTGCATGGCCATGGCACTCACACCTAAGGGGACAAAGACACACAATTAGAAGCCACATCCTTCTGGAGAACCTTCATCGTTGTTCTTCTCATACATCTAATGGAACTGGTTCCCAAGGTAAAGCCAGAATCTGGATTAACATTAATACAGTAAACAGAAATAGGGTGAGATCGAAGAATTAGCTCAAAGAACAGGATGTGATGATAATGCAGATTATGTTGATATGATTTGAGTTCATTTTTCAGTAGGATGCATGAAATAATAATAATGTGACACATTTCTAAATTAATGGGATATTTTCATTTTTACATGTTATATTTAACAAATGAAATGGAAAATGAAAAAAAAAAAAATGGTATGCCGGGAAATGTTTTTATAAAGTGGGAACTGATTGGCTGAAAAATAAAAGGGCTTAGTTACAGTATGTCAGCAGTAAGAATTTTTTTTATTATTATTATATTATATTACAATTTTTTTACTTTTTGTTGTTGTTGGAATAACATGCAATAACCATGTTAGGCCATATTTAAAAAAAAAAGCTCTGCTGTAATCTTATGTTGACATGAAATTAGTCTGATGTCAAATCAGTTGCAGGAAGTGTCACCTTAAAATTATTTAAAAATATTTATATTATCAATACAATTTCTATAGTTAATTTAAACCTAAATGTATCATTTTCTGTTCCATTTTAAGGCCAATACGTAGCAGGTTTCAACAAATCAACAGGGTCAGCAACATCAACGACACCCGACAAAATCTTCTTCTTCCCTTTTCACATTCCCTGAATCTCTCTATCAGTCTTTCATTCCTTCATTCTCTCTGTGCATGGCTAATAGGACATTCGCATTCAACATTTATAAATGCCAGTGGAAATATCAACGGCGTGTCGTAATGTACAACAGCAGACCTGACAGGTCTCCATCAGATGGAACACGCACCTGCAGGTCACCGCTTTAATTATTCATTCTCAAGGGCCCTTATTCGGCATTATCATCCACCCATCTTTACACGGCTCCCTCTAAAAGCAGCACCCTTCACCTCCGTTACTCAAACAAACAATGTAACAAGCAAACAAGAGGGGAGGAGAGTGGAAAAGAAAGAGGGCTGTCGTTATTGCTGGAGGTTATTACCGTATGAGCGTAAAGCAGACGCTAATGCTCCCAGACACAGCTTGACACCCTGTCAGAATACCTCAAAGGCTGAATTTACGCACATTTTAGTCCCCAAACACACATACATCCTCTTCTCAGCCTCTCGCGGGTTTGAACTGTCAGTCTTCCTAAGGGGGTGAATCCACTACTGTTTACTCTCTGCCTTTGTTTCTCCGGCGAAGCTGTTGCGATGTCTCAGAGAGCGAAAGAAGAGAGCCGTACAGGAAAAAAAAAGAGAGAGAAAAGGCGGGGAGGACGGGGGACACCTCTGAATGTCAGAGGATGATGAGATTTCACAGTCTCTAAATCTCGATTTCGTCTGTGCCAGTTTAACTAGCTCTTAATTAAAGCTGCCTTCTCTCGCTCTCTCAGACACACTCGCACAGCGAGAGCGAGCCAAGTTACAGCTGCCTGCATAATGACATAATTACCATAGTCGTAAGAACAGTGGCTGTTTAATGTCTGAAGGTATACATGGGTATAACACCATGTCTCGGCTTCTGAAGAGACAAAAGGACATTTTCGACATTCTTGAGAGACGTAGAAGAACATTTCAGACTGATTAGCTGAAGCCTCAGAGAGAAAGAACACATGTTCTGAAGTTTTCCTGACAGTGATTTCCAAATGTGGCATCCACACTGTAATTACAAGACCATTAACGGGAAGACAAAATCTGTGTTAAATATGGCATTACTCTCTGTGGCTAATAACAGACATGTCATCGATCCTCCAGTTGTGTCAAACTAGCAAACATAATTTCTCTCCCATCTCCACTTGGTCTTGAACCTAAAAAGTCTTTTGGTTTCATCAAAGTCTGAATTATTCTGCCTTATCTGGCTACTGATTTTCTCATCAAACACAGAAATCCAATCAAATTTAAAAGGTCCACAAATTATGTCAAATTTTATTACTGGGAACAGTAATCATGGGGCAAAAAGAGGAGATTGTGTCATGACAGCTTATTGGGGTTGACTGGTGTCAGGGTGCTGTTGGTTTCGGACCTGCCGCTGATGGTGATCTCGTCCACTGCGTAGTAGCGATGACGGAAAGGAACCGTGGGATCTTGGGTGTGGTACTGGCCGTGGAGGTGGATTCTCACATGTGTGGCTCTCACAAACTCCTGTAGGGCGGCACTGTTGTAGAAGTCGTTGTAGCTCGGTCGCAGGTTCGGCTCAGGTGTCAGCATGCTGAATGTAATATTTCCACGGGAGAAAGGTATGTTGCTGATGCAAAAGATAGACACAAATTTAAAAATTTGCATCAAGTGTAATTCCAGACCTGAAAAAGTCATGAAAAACTCTATAAAGAATATAATTTTAGGAGGTTATGCAAAGCGCTATATTAAGTGGCCTTAACTACTGTGTACTTACATTTAAATTATTCATTTGATACAATGCACTTATTGTGTACATACATGTTGTTACATTGTACTTAAAGGGTTACTCCACCCCAAAATGAAAATTTTGTCATTAATCACTTACCCCATGTCGTTCCAAACCCGTAAAAGATTTGTTCGTCTTCGGAAAACAATTTAAGATATTTTGGATGAAAACCGGGAGGCTTGTGACTGTCCCATTGACTGCCAAGTAAATAACACTGTCAAGACCCAGAAAAGTATGAAATGCATCGTCAAAATAGTGCATCTGCCATCAGTGGTTCAATCTGAACTCTATGAAGCGACGAGAATACTTTGTTATTTTCTTTGCGTACAAAAAGTATTCTCGTCGCTTCATAAAGTTCAGATTGAACCACTGATGGCAGATGGACTATTCTGACGATGCGTTTCATACTTTTCTGGGTCTTGACAGTGTTATTTACTTGGCAGTCAATGGGACAGTCACACGCCTCCCGGTTTTCATCCAAAATATCTTAAATTGTGTTCTGAAGACGAACGAAGCTTTTAGGGGTTTGGAACGACATGGGGGTAAGTGATTAATGACAAAATTTTCATTTTGGGGTGGAGTAACCCTTTAAACCTACCCATGCCACCAAACCTGTCCCTAACCTTAACCGTATCCCACCTCAATAGCAGCAAAAGTGTCTTGCAATACAATCTGAGCAGAATAAGTACATTGTACTTATATTTTTATGCAAGTACATAGTAGTTAAGGCCACCTAATATAAAGTGGGACCAGTTCTAAAATGCTTTTCATGCTGAAATTGGTATTTGTGAATGAAAAGAGAAATAAATTTAAAAAATCTTATCCTATAAATTCATTGGTCACAAAAAGTATAAACCCTGAAATACATTTAGTTCTTAATGTCTTAAATTATGTCATTATTTCATATATTTCTCCTTGGAAGAAAATTAGTCATCAGGCATATTTTGAAAAGACATAAGGATGAGTAAATGATGACAGTATCTTAATTTTTGGGTGAATGACCCCTTTAAAGTGTTACAAACATAAAATGTACCCTTTATATTATCCTACTGACTAAAAAAAAGAAAGAGAAAAAGGAATAATATTCCTGCATCTTAAGCTTTGAGCGTGTGAGTGATTGAAAGAGACCGAGATTTTCAAGTTTTGACAAAGCAGGGTAACACTCTGTCAGGTTGAAAATGAAACGTGTCACTAGCTACTGAAATGAACAAACATCAAAGAAATTGGAAAGCAAAGGTCTTTTCTTTGCATCTTAGAACTACTGAGAGAAAATTTCACTAATACAGGTTTAAAATATAGTTTAGTGATATGGGGCTTGAAAGCGAGATTTCTTGGAGGGCAGGAATAAATGGGGTGAATGAGAGAGTTCTCGAGGTCTTTCCAGGGGGCAGGACAGGTATAGCCCCTACTGCATTATTCACTCTCAAAAAAGATCCACAGAGCGCTTCTGCACATTTCAGCCCTAATGCTGGTAGACTTATCCAGGACAAACCTGTGTGAAGAAAGTCTTTTGTCCCCATCTCTTCTCCATCTACCTGTGCTCTCTGTCCCTCTCTTTCCCCACATGCTATGATGTGACAAGTCTGAAGAGTCTAAGTGCAGACCCTTATGCCACTGGGTCGAAGCTTTTGTTTGTAAACTAAAATACTCAGACAGGTAAAGTGTTGAAACATCTGGCCATTATGGTGTTCATCCAAGCAGGACCAAACTTAGCAGGATGAATAGCTAACATTTTAAACATATTCATCATGACCAAACTTAAAATGTATGTTATGTAGATCATTGGTTCTCAACCTTTATGACTGTAAGGACCCCTGTAGTTTTTTTTTTTTCCCAAACTTTTTATGAACAGAAACTGTGATTATTCATATATTATATTAATTATGATTCATTTTGTGTTTCAAGAACATTAAAGAACATTAATATATATATATATATATATATATATATATAGTAATTGAGGGGGGAAAATAAATAGCTAATTGTTATTTTCTTTTGTATTTCAAAGTTAGATTACTTGATTTTATCTGATATTTTATTAATAAAAATGATTTATTTAAACACTTTAAGTCATCCAGTCACTCCCTTGGAAGTTTGCTGAAGCCCCCTATTGGGCCCCGGCCCCTGGTTGAGAACCACTAGTGTAGACATGTATTTACACATTTAAACAATGTGCTTCAATGTGGGTCCTCAAATAATTGTTGGTAGAATTAGGTCTGAAAGAAAAATGTATCATTTAAACATGATTGTCTATCACTAACCCTTTTGTGAGGGATAATTGTGAATGTTTAATGTGTCCCGTCAAATTAGAAAAAAAAAAGACACATGAACTGTAGTTTATCGTCATAAACAGTTACGATAACCCTCTCGGCCCAAACCCATTAAAATAACTGTCCTCATTTTCTCTTTCGTATGCATGTGAAACCAGGTGCTTGTGTGGTCCATAACAGCTAAGTATCTCTGCTGTCTTGATTGCGGCCAAGGACAGCAAAGATCAGATCTGAGCAGGCTGGACTGCAGCCAAGAGCAGCATTTTCCTCCCCATTCTCCTCCTAGATCCTCCAAAAGTTCACTAAACGACAATCCGCTGCTTTTATCAAAGTAAGAACTTGTCTCAACCCACTTTGATACAACTTACCTGGCAGGAATCATTAGTTCAAGGACTGTTATCAGAGTCAGAAGCGCCTGTGGATGGACTAACAGACATATAGACTGTGTGTGTGTGTATAGACTACCTGGGCAACTGTAGACAGTTTACAGAATCAGGACGATCCAAAGGCCCGTTATCCTCCATCCCAAAGTAGCTGCAGTTCTTGGCCAAGAACTGCCAGTCCTTCCATTCTGAGCTCCCAATTGTCTTCCTTTGAATGCGGACCGCTTCAGGCTGAGCATTGAGGAACTGGAGTATCACGTAGAAAACCTGTAAAGGAAGCATGCAAAATTGACAGAGGGTGAAATATGCATGAAATACTAAACAGCAATGGATTATCTATTATCTGCACAGCAACAGTCAATGCTCCGCCGCCTCCTAAAGCACGCCGGCGCTTTGAAGAACAGCTTGAAGCACCGCTTTACTCTTCCTTCTCTCCCTCTGTGGCTTCATTTTGAAGAGTTTGTCGAGAAACTGGTTGCAGCTTTGACTAAGTGGACACTTCAAAGTCTGTGTGGTGGTGTGTTTTATCTGGTATTGAGAGGAGAGACTGAGGCAAAGCTGCATAAATCCTCTACTTCTTTACAGCTGGACTCTCTGCTCGGCTTGGCTTAGCCACATGGATGACTGGGCGACTCACTCAGACAAACACAAAGGACTTTAGGTCGGCTTTAGTGTATTCAAATGGAAAAGACGCTACACAGTGTCTGGATTTGAGAAAGCAGCCATACAAATAGACAACGTCAGGTTGAAGCTTACTTTAAACCAGTGGCTTTCAACCAGGAGGCCAGGGCCCAAATGGGGTCTCTGCAACCTCTGCAACCCCCCCCCCCCCCCAATAAATCTTAAAATGTTTTTGTAGTAACATTATCATAATTAAAATGCCATAAGGATATGAGGGTCTAAATGAGGTAATATTGTCCCAGACAAAGTGGGGCCTTGGAGTCAAAATAGTTAAAGGGGTCATGAACTGAGAAACCAAAATTCCCTTGATCTTTTGACATATACAGTAAGAGGTCATTGTACTACAAAAACATCCTATAAGTTTCAGAACTCAAAACTTTCTCATTAGTTTGAAAAAGAAAAAACATATTAAAGCCAGTCTGCCAAAATGACAGTTTGTGGAATGTACCACTCTATGATGTAATAATATGGCTAAACACAGCCTCCGCAAAAGAAGATCAATGCCTGCTTCTACAGCACTGCATGCTTAGCCCCGCCCACTATTTGTGCATGTAAACAAAAGAGGCAAAGGCAGGATTACGCAGAAATCAAACGATATAGATAGCTCTGAACACAACAAGACGCTGTGCAGTGCCAAGTTGAAAGTGGAAAAATGAGTGGAAAAACTGTCTTTGCATTGCCTTCCTTCAGATCCCAACATTAGGAAAGAGTGGATGAACTTTATTTTTAATGAAGTTTCAGACCTTGTCAGTAAGAACTTGGTCCTTTGTTCACCTTATTTTACTATGGATTTGTTTACAAACAAGGCACAGTGCGACGTGGGATTTTTAGAAAGATTGAAACTAAAAGACGATGCTGTACCTGGTATATTGGATCCGACAGCAATGTCGCAACACAAAAGCGTGAGTAACTGTTTGTATTACGTGCTCACTATTGCTTTATCTGTTATTACAGATCGTTTGATGTGTACTGAGTATTTATGGGTTTTTAACCTAAATCACAGCAGCGTCCATCTATGAGGCATGTACGCTGTCAAACATACACAAATGTTAGCCAATCAAAGTAGTGGCCGTTTACAAACATAACATTATAAGGGGACCTCAGAGAACAGCACAAAATAATAAAAAAAGCAGTCCATGACCCCTTTAAGAATCACTGCTTCAAACCATATATTGTCTTGATGCTCCTTAAACTAAACTTTTATGAAGCTAAACTAAAAACCCTTATTGGTGGGTATGTACCTGGTACTGTCCATTCTCCAGATCTATAGTAACGGTTATTCCTTTGTCCAGCAGCTCTAAAGTGAGAAAGACGGAGGAGATCCAGGTGGTTCCGATGTCATTGTCATTGATGTAATGCAGTGGGTGGGCATCCTGGTTTAGACGGAGCACTTTGTTATGGGTGGTATCATTGGCTGCATTGGGAATGCAGTACCTCTCCACTAGGGGGTGCACTCTGGGGTGACTGGCAGGGCAGCGGCATGTCGGCTGGGTGTGTAGGTGAGGGAATTGTCCAGTGTACACCTCTTCAATCTCTCTGAAATACAAAAATGCATGATTTAAAATTGTTCACATCTGTGTTTTTACACTGGTTTTGCTTCAGGACCCAGAATATATAGCACATCTTTGTAAAAACTACTTTTGCTGCTACATCTGATGTTAATGCCCTGTGACCTTATACTTACCTGTTGGTTAATGTCTTTGGATAAAATCTAAAATCCTGCATCCTTCCAATGAATTGATTTGACCCTGGGGAGAAAAAGAAAGGAAAGTCAATGGGCGCTATTGAAGACGGTCTGCAGAATCCATAGCAACTAGTGGATTACCTTATCTATGTCTTTATTTGAGTTAAAGAGACACTTGCTGCATGGTGGGATCTATTATGCTTATTTACAGTTCTCTGTGAGCATTAATCCCATCGGCTGGATGGGCGGCATAGATCCAAGCCTAAACGTGCAGATCCATCCACATCAACAGATAAGATATAATCACTTCTGTTCTAATAACCGGCTCTGATTGAGATGTCATATATGGATGTTTGCCCTGAAATCTTTTCATCTTTGTGTGCTGTGTCTGTGTTTTATATGAGATATTGTCGTATTTATATAGCGTATTTCATTTTATAAAAAAACCGCCCACAAATTAATAAGGGGTTTGTATGCATATGAGTATGCAAGACATGCCAAGCCAAAGAAAAATTTAACATGCATACATAATAATAAAAGAATTTCTTACAGACAAATAGATTCAAAAGAATCAAATAGATTTAAAATACCTACGTTTTGGGGTCTGTAAGATTTTTTTAAAATGTTTTTAAAAGAAGTCTCTTTATACTCACTCGTTGCATTTATTTGATCAAAAATACAGTAAAACAGTAATATTGTGAAATAAAGCATTACTACAAATTAAAATAACTATTTTTGTATTTTAAGGTATTTTAAAATGTAATTTTTTTCTGTGATGGCAAAGCTGAATTTTCAGCTGTCATTACTCCAATCTTCAGTTACATGATCCTTCAGAAATCGTTCTAAAATTCTATTTGGTGCTCAAGTAAAATGTCTTTATTATCAATGTCGTAAACAGTTGTGCTGCTTACTATTTTTATGGACACCACAATGCACATATGCTAAATATGGCCATTAAATTTAGAAATGCTGAAAATAAATTATTCAAAATTTGTGTTCTTGTGCTCTATTCAAAAATTTCAAATGGCATGATGTTTGTCTGAACCTGCCTTTGACTTTAAATCTTATAAGAACTCCCTCTATGCTTTGTCCACATGTATTCTACATGAATCAAACAAGCATTTCAGACCCCTGGGCTCTGGATGTAGAGTTAGAAATGTGTGCAAAATGGATTACACAGACTGCAACTTTCATGTGAAGCTGTTGTGTGTGCATGTTTGACAGTAAATGAGGCATGCTCTATTTGAAGAGTGCATACAGTACAGTGGATTGCTCCCTTGTACTTCTGTGCCATTTAGGAAATGAGAGAAACAAGCAGCACTGGTAACCAACCTACTGTGTCCTCTGAGAAATCTGGGCAGAATTATTGTCATTTTTGCAAACAAACACAGCAATGTTGAACTAAAATTAAAATGAATGGAGAGTGAACTTAAAGAAACTTTAGCAAGTCTATGCTATTTGTGGATGTGTATTCAAAACGTATGTGTGGGTGTGTGAGTGTGTGTGTGTGTGTGTGTGTGTGTGTGTGTGTGTGTGTGTGTGTGTGTGTGTGTGTGTGTGTGTGTGCGCGTGCGCGTGCATGTGCGTGTGTGTGATTGTGTGTATTTCATTCCCTGGGGGTATTACAGAAATCCCATCTCATCTCATTTATGAGGAGATTATTTGTTGCCATATGGTCACCCTTGACCTATATAAACTCCAACTATGATTAGTTGCAGGCTTATGAATATTTCTATAATGGAAAAATGTAACATGTCTGCAAATTAGTGTCCTTTTCCGCACTCAATTTGAGTGATAGGAAACTGTGTGAAACTGTTAGATGAGGATAGCTGCAGCTTTGAAAAAATAAATAAATAAATAAGCGAAGTCAAATCAAATATATAATAAAAACAGCATAATAAAAACTGAAAGAGCAATGTAGGAGTACAGAAATCATTACCGTTAGAACTTCTACCAATCCACAGAGCACCCTCTGAGATGATGTCATCAACTGGTCCTGCCAAGGTTTGTGTGTCCAAAGCTGTGCCATCCTCCTCTTGACCATTCAGGAACAAGCTCACACTTGTGTCATGTATCTATGGATTCATTAGAAATAAGACAAATGAGTAACAAAATGCATGATTCAGTCAATTGCTATAATATATACAATAAAAACAATATGGCTGCCAACATAAGATATATAATATATTATACCCAATATTTGTGTATGCCATGTGTCATAGCAACACTCTAACACTTAACTCATCTAGAGTTGGGGGTGTCTCCAAGTGGAGTGTTATTTGTGTCATGAAAAGTATTTCCATATCGGTAAGGTTCCATAACAGATAGGATGTCATGTAGGCAGCAAGGCAACAGACCTAATATTTATGTTTTTTTATGGCTGATGATTGTGGGTACTTTTCTCAGATAACGCCCCTTCATCACATTCATATTTGCATGTTCTTTCACAGTCTCCTTTAAAAAAGGTGCGTGGAAATAAATCATCTAAAAAATCCATAAGGATGAAGGCAGCACTAGACTGGAGGATCCTTAAGCTGCTCTCTTTCATGGCCGCTGATTGAAGACTGTAGAGAGGCTATTCTTGAAATTTCTAACCGGCCAATGACTTGCTGCTGAGATCTGAAGCAACGTCACAGTGATGTAAATGAATCCTGAAGTGCTTCATCCCATTTACCAGCCCCGCAGACCCTTGAAAGAGCTCTGGTGCTTCTATTGTTGCTTCCCTAGCATTTATTTCCTCTTCTCCTTCCATTCTAGTAACTGTTGCATTGGAACAATAATACGGGGGTATTTGTTTTCCAACTGTATCATCAAGCCTTTTTGTATCATCAGAATTGTTAAAATTAATACAATGGAGTGTTTATGACATGGGATATTTAAGCAATATCAGACAAGTAAGATGGTTGTGATTTGGCACAAACAGCAAAAGTGTGATTCTGTTTTTTACCCAACCGTTTACTAAACAAAGTAATTGCATACTTTAATATCATGTAATAAATAAATGTAAGTAATATTATGCAACTTACAGTATGTTTCACAGAAAAAAGTGAAGGGTTTTTTTTTTCAGCCAACCAAATCTATCATCGAGCTTAATGTGTCACCAAGCAACATATTTTCAGGTACAATCCAAGGAGGCCTAAAATGCCTGGAGAAATTCATCCATTAGCATTCACATTCATGACCTCATGACGATGCAGAATGGCTGATAGCACCAAAAGAATACTTGAATACTTCGCTAGTGATGTCCCTTAGATGTGATTTCCAAGGCAGCAGATAGAGAAAAAGATTAAATTCAAGTTCATTTTATAATTTTTAACTATTAATCAGGCAATAATAATACATCTCTTTATGTAGTGAAATATTAACCATAAATATGTGATTGTAAAATAAATTTCATCAGAACACACTAATAGCTAAATTTAGATTTTAGAATGGAGAATGGCATTGTTACAGCACCTATAGCCTCAGGCGCTATGCTAACTGGCCAAACATGGCTGCTTGTACAATCTGGCTTTGGTTCCAACTTCATTCACTCCAGCAGGAAATTGGACTATTTCAGTCAGGAAGTAAGGACCGTCATTCTTCTGGTCACATTTCTTTGCTGTAGTTTCAATGATTAATTTGTGCATTGCTTTAGTTATAGTTTAAGTTATGTGTATTAAAGTATTACGCATATGATTTTGGGATTTGTTTTTGTTATTAGATTTCACCACTAAATGTGAATAAACACCATTTATTTGATACATTATTTGATACACAGTTAGCATTTTTGAACTTCTGGTTCCATTCATTGTCCCGAAGTCAGTGAGTTTTTTGAACTTTTGGGGGTTTTGGGTAAATACCTAAAATAAGGTCTGTGGGTAACAGAAGCGCAATGTGTTTTTATGTTTTTCTACAACATAAAATACATCAATAATTCCCCACTCCTGATTTTCAAAGACTTTATGTGTCTTGAAAAAGCCAGTTGCTGATAAATGGCTAAATGGGACTACAGAGGTTGTCTGGGACATTAAACATTATCATGCAAAAGTCATCTTCATACTAGCCCAGTTACAGCCTCGTTGTGTTTATGCTCACACTACTCCAAACTATTCTTTTTAAAACATTCCAACTTGTAGATTTTAAATGAAGACTAAACGAGTTGTTGGAAGGTTAGTGGTAGTTTGTCGTTTTTTGTAAAGATTATCTTTGTGAACAAAATGTAAGAATCATAAACTTTTGTCAGTCACAGAGCTTATTTTCTGCAATAATCCAGCAAGTGGCAAAATCCTATTGGCTTTTTATGGAGGGAACCAGGGTAATGCTAACTTCTGGGCTGGCCTACAAAATTACATCATCCCTGCAACAATCTATCTGATCTATCTTTGAAATATCTTGATAAAAACTTGTAAAAACTGAATTATGTGAATATGGTAATCACAGGCTGCATACAGTACACACTGCAGCACAGTAAAGTTGTTACTGCCTAGTTTCCTTTTTGAGCTCATCATCGTGTCAGGTTTATCAATAATAATAATATTATTATTATTAATATTATTTATTGTTAAGTCTTACTATTTAAATGTTTTTTTTTTTCTGTTCTCATGTCAGATGTGTATGTATGTATGTATGTATGAACCAGGAGCACCTTAAAAAACCACAACAAATTCCTCGTGTTTGCGCACACCTGGCGAATAAAGCTAATTCTGATTCTGATTCTGATCAACATCAGTGTGTATGTGTGTGTTTTTAAGGTGGGGAAAATAAGTGTTTGCTGATTTGAACTGCTTGTGTCCTAAGTGCATCACTTGAGTAGCTCATATTGTGTTAGAATGCAAGTGTGTGTTTGTAGCGTGGGACTGGTCTGACCTGTCTGGAACGCTGCCTTATGAGATCAAACCAGTGTGGAGCAGATTAATAACTGGCCGTTCTGTGGAGCTCTCAGTACTGTACTAATCAGCAGGTGCTGACATCTTAAAAGCTCCTCTCCGCTTTCAAATTGAAAAAGGAACATTTAATCTGCACAGGGATTTACCAGAATGTGCAATAAATTTATGCCATTATTTATATAACAATGGCCATTAAGCAAAGGTCCAACTAGCAGTAGAAACTCCTAGAAAAAAACTAACAGTAATTTGTTCCTAAAGTATTGCAGCTTTACATAAAGAAGCCAAATAAATACATATTTTGTAAATGGTGGAAAAGTACTAAACATTTTTTAGCTTTAAATCTATGGGAAATAGCAATGCTAAGAGTGTCGTAAGACACCACAACACCCTAAAAACACTGAGCCAAAGCTGTAACTTAATAGCTGACATTAAGAAATAGTAACACTACCTAACTGCTTAAGGTCTACTGTCCATCAGCCTTGTAGAGGTGAATACTGAACAAATATTAGCTGTTTTAGCTGTTTTTTTTTTTTTATATGTGGCAAAACAAGATCTTTAAAAGGATCAGAAAATTGAAAAGCTAATAATTCATCATTTAGAAGTAACTTTTATTGAACATTTATTGAAACTGAGTTGCAAAAACAGCTTGTTTTGAAAGGGTTTAGCACTTTAGACCATTTGCGCTGAAATCCTGAGAAGGAAACAGATTATTACACTTTACATTAGACTCAACAGTAAACTCGCAGCCTGTGTTTTGCTGAAAAAAAAAAAAAAAGGTCAGGGAAAAACTAAATTATGGCTGTGTTTGTAAAAAGAAACCTCTGGGGAAAAAATGAATGAACTAATAAAATATGACCGCTTTAAACTGAAGCAGACCATCTGACATGAGAATTTATGAAATACTTAAAACCCTTTTTGTGTGTTCAAGGAAGACAATTTAGCCTGCGATTCTGTTCTAAGAAAACAACAGTGCACAATCTTTCTAAAATCTAACTGGGGGCTTTTTATATCAGCGATTTCATAATTCACACCAAAAACAATGTTGTGATCTTTGGGCTTGGACCATAAAGCAGGGGCAGATACAAGCTTAACCTGAAGCCAAGTCGTCTGCAGCAGCGTGAGTGACAAACCATTCCATGATAAAGCCCTTTCCATTTCGGCACTGGAGGAGCTGTCAGGGCCTCTAGAAATATTCCACTCTGGATGAGGGTATCAGCGTGAGCAATCCTCCTCTTTTCACGATGATACCTGCCGGAGCCCTGCCCTTCTATCTGTGAACGCACACTCTCTCCCGCCACCTCATACACACTCAAACATACATAACTGCAAACACGTGAGATGTTTTATTTATGGCTTATAGCTATAGGCCTCACTGCGATTCTTATCATTTAAATGAAGCAAAAAGGTTTTCCTATTTGTAATTTGTTACATTATCACATGTTTCATAATGCACTCAGAGGCCAGTGCGGTGATGTGAAATATAACCATCACAGACAGGAAGTTTGCAGTGCTGCTATTGACGCCGGGGCCTCTCTTCACTGTCCACCATTACAGTGCGAAGAAAACTGATGAAAAGCCAATTTCCCCTTTATCACATTAACGCAGCCATGAGAGAGAAACATTTGTTCTACTCAAGTACACTAAAGATACAATTACCAATCTCACATATACATGTTTTATATCAGCCTTCTTCCTCCTGCTGTGAGGATGGCAACAATATATTAAGACTAGCATGACAGTTTATTTAAGAAAAGAAAATTGTCTCTGTGGAGCTGGAGAAGTCAGAAATATATAAGGCAATGTGTCAGTGCTTTTAATAAAGGTAATAACTCTTGAGAGGCTATGCTTTACACAGAAAGCATATCTTGAGTTTTTTTTTTCCACTGTTCACTGTGTCTGAACAGAATAGGATTTATTTTTACTAACTAGGGTCTCAATACAATGTAATATTACTATAGTTTTACAGTTATGGTTAGGTGTCTATAAAGAATGAGCATCCTCACATAAAGAAAAAGCTTGCTTATGATGCTGAAGAGTGAAGACCCTGTAAAATCCAGGCAGACGGTAAGTGGTGTATTTTTGTACCTTAATGATAAGTGGCATTAAATACTAAATCTGATTAGATATTTATCATTATTTAATATTTACCATATGTTCAAGCAGTGACTGCGCACCACAGAACAGCGAGCGCAATGGGTATGATTGGAACTTTGACATTTTAAACAGGGAAATTAGCAAATGTTCATAAACCCCAGTGTATGTAAGCATATGGAATAATTGTTTTAGTGGAAGCTGTTTGTTTTTACAATATCATTAATGGTCTTCCTGCTGGGGTAATTGCTGATGCAGGAATATCTAGATATGTGGTGAATTACAATCTTTTTACATCAAGATAATGATTTCAAGTGGACTGTTTCTTGAAAACATGACATTTACAAGCAATTTACAAGTGCAAATGTTCCTAATTGATCCAGTTGTCATTAAGGATATTAATCAAGCATGCTCTCTCACCAGTAAGCGAGGAGGGTGAATTCAATGCAGCTTCAATGCAAGAATGGAAAGAGCAATGCCTAAGTGATTGTCCTGTTATTTCCCTTTTTTCTCACTTGTTTCTGACTTTGAAAGTGCTGGAAACACAAGGAGAGCTATATCTATGGCTCATCTATGGATGAAAATGCTTAATTTCTTTGGGGAGCCTTAATAAAAAGGTAAGATCTATCTATCTACCTATCTATCTATCTATCTATCTATCTATCTAGTAGTAGTAGTATATATATATATATATATATATATATATATATATATATATATATATATATATATATACACACACACACACACACACACACACACACATTTAGTCATTTAGCAGACACTTTTATCCAAAGCAACTTACTAATGAGGACAATGGAAGCAATCAAAATCAACAAAAGAGCAATATGCAAGTGCTATGACAAGTCTCAGTTAGACTGAAGCAGTACACATAGCAAGGTTTTTTTTTAAATTATATAATAAAGAAAAAGAAAATAGATAGAATACAAAAAGAATAGAACAAGCTAGTGTTAGAGGCCTTTTTTACTTTTTGTTAATTGTATAATAAATAAAAGAAAACAGATAGAATACAAAAAGAATAGAGAAGCTAGTGTTTTTTTTTTTTTAAACAAGCAGTTAGTAAATGAATAGAGTGCAAGTCTAAAAGGGGCAAGTTTATTTTATTTTTTTAAATAATAGAATTAGAATAGAGAGTGCTAGAGTTAGAGGATCAAATAAAGATGGAAGAGATGTGTTTTTAGCCGATTCTTGAAGATGGCTAAAGACTCAGCTGCTTGGATTGAGTTGGCGAGGTCATTCCACCAGAAGGGAATATATATATATATATACACACACATATACACACATATACACACACACACACAAAGTTAACTAAAGTATTCGCTCAAAAAAATTGATAATACTGTTTTTTTTATAGTAATGTATTTAAAAAAAATAATATATTAAATAATATTTTATAAAAAAAAAAATATATAATAAATAAAGGTAATATCAGCATTCACTCCAAGAGGTTGATAATTCTACAATTTGTTAAAAAAAGACATTAGAATTTCTAATAATGCAAAAGTCATTAAGCATTACAGACCTTCAAAATCATGAGATGTTTAAGCAGTTAAAATGTTGATATAACCTTTATGGAATTGAAAATCAGACCAAGTAAGTGAGCACATATATCATGCACTTGCAAGATTACAAGTCTCAAACAACCATCAAAGTAAAATAACCAATCCCACATTTCATGTAGGCTCTCATAATTTATTACCACCAAAGATGAAATATATAATTGAGCCAATATAGTGCACATGCGACGTTTTCTGTTTGATGAATTGCCGTTTATTTAGAAATGCCGGAAATGTTTAACATACCGGCGCGTTTTAGCACCTGACTTATTGCCGTCCAGCTTTATTTATGTAGTGCGCTGAGTGCTGGTGTGTTCATATGACTTTGCTATACACTTTACAGATTGTGGATGCGGGGGCAGTGTGCCACAAGCTACCCATCCATCTCCTGACAGGCCTCAGATCCAGGATTGTACACTTCATTTTTTCCTCTACCCATCCCTCTCGTGCCTTTCACTAGCAATAAACACATGCTAACTAGGCAGAAGGGCAGCGGCAGCTAAACAGAGGAGACGTAATCAGCTCCGCCACATCTGCAAAGAGCCGCGACCCCGCAGCTATGACAGATTACAGGACTCCGTTGCGGCCACACAATGCATTTGATCTGTCTGATCAGCGCGGACGATTTCCGGGATGGTTCTCGCCCCGTGGCCGTACACCCGTCTGTCATTGTTACTCACGCCCAGTCTGAGAGACATAATATATAGTGAAATTGCTCATATCGACTTATGGCCATTACCAGTTTCGCAAGAAGCTCTGCCACTCAGCATTGCCCCTTTTGATTTATATCCATCCGCCGCTGATCTTCTCTGACTTTAATCTGAATAAAGACTCCTGAGAAAACTTGCCAAGGAAAGCCCATCTCTGGGCAAACGTTTAATTCCGTCTGACATTGATGTGCTGAAACACACATAAATGCCTTGACGGACCAGATTAAACAATGCTCTGCACGTCATTGCTGAGGGTTCTCAAAAGGCCAGCGTATTTTCCTCTTGATACGACACGTAATTTAAAACCAGTATATTCACAAGTACTGCAAGACGTGCCGCCCATGTCCTGTGGAAGTCAACTCCAAGAGCTTAAAGCTGCAAAGACTCTAATTTCCTGTCAACACTTTGGGGTGATTTATTCGCCACTCATGGCCTCCGGTGCTCGTGGACAGTGAGCTGGGGAAAGGTGGAAGCTCTCCTTGCCTCCATCCACCTTGTTTCACCTTCACTTGCGCTGCCAATCAGTCTCCATCACTCTGGGTGGCATGAGAAGCTCTGAAAGGTCAGCTGACCCACTGCCAGCTCCCCTGCCAGAGCCAGAGGGCAGCCTGATAGCAGCGTTGATGTCTCCTCTGCTAGAGATTTACTCCTGTGCTTCGGTAAAGTTTATTCACAGCACACCTTTATCTACAAAGACAAACATCTGTTTGACATTCTTGATATTTGAATTTAGATTTTGAAATGTATATTTTCTGTGTGAAAAGCAATGAACAATAGACGTGATTCTATTTGCAATTGCAGCTTACAACAACAAGAAGTGAGGACTTGGAGTCTATTTGTGTTAAAAACTGTATTACTAAACATATACTGTGAAAGCGAGCTGCCTACAGGCCTTTATTATCCTGCATGATCTTTTTTTTTTCACACACAGATAGTTTGACTCCAGGCAGCCAGCTACCCTTCACCAACCCCACCACCCCACCCCAGTTTTAGTGGTACTCTGGCTCAAGGGGCCCTGGGCCACAGGCTGGCTGGCCTACTTATCTTTGGGTGGGGTGAAGTTCACGCAGGGTGATGAGGCATGTGCACATTCGGGTTAAGAGCTTGAGACTCGGCAGCTCTTGGCCAAAACAAATGTCCCCGGAGAACGAGCGTCTGCCACAGTGCAAGCCTCTGCGATCGAAATGGCACGGCCAAGGCCTAGACCCTTGTGGAAACTCTAATTGTGCGTGAAAATGTTCATTAACTTGTGGGATTCTCACGAACTTCAAACAGCCAAAGACAACATATAAACAGCCACAAGAGCACAGTTTCAGATTGCTTCCCACAGGAGCTGCAGTGTTATAAACAATGCTGTTCAATATACAGTATAAGAGGATAATATTGAGTAAATGAAAAGAAATGCAGATATGATGTTGCTACTTTCTTGTCAATTTCTGCTCTTTCAGTGAAAATTGTGCCAAATGATGTTAGAATTAACATCAGAATTAACAGGTGCATGTCTCTGAGCAACTCTGAAATGAATTAGTTGAGCGATTGATTCTTATGATGCACTTATGATGCACAAATGATATGTTTGTCTTTGGCAAGAATCAGTGTTTTTTTAAGGCTGGAATGCACTACACAACTTTTGGTTTGGTTTTCCCCCGATTCACAGTTTGGAGCCAGTCTGCAGATTTGAGCTGGCAGATTTCATAGAAAATCGCATAGTGTATGATGGTCACAGACTCTGATATTTTTAGCTTCAGACAATGATTCCATCCAGTCAGAGGATATCAAACATGTTTGATATTTTCAGCCAATTTTAGAATACACATTGTCTTCATTTGTCAAGCATCTCCTGACATCAAGGTGCACATTTCTGCATGAGATTGTTGTGATCGTAACAACTTTAAAGTCTGGTAGTGTATGATTTTCAGTCGATTAGTGTATGATGGCCAGTTTTCCTCTGTGACTATTTACAAAGTCGGTAAGTGTATGATGCCTAACGTTTTAAAATCTGTTCAGATTTTAATAGTCGTGTAGTGTATTCCAGCCATTAGTGAATCCATTGATGAAATGATTCAGTGAATCACTCATAAGTCACTTGTTCGGCTTGTGAATGAATCAATGTTCGTTTTCAAACTAATTAGTTCATTCAACAATTAAATGACTTACTCATAAAGCCACCAACTGGCAACCTGCAGAGAGACTCATTGAAAAATCCCCACTACTAATGTACAGACTGACAGTCTGTCTGGAACATGTAAACACAACAGTCCTAACGCTGTTGGACTGCATATCAGAGCTCTTGAAACACCCTCTGCCAAACAAATTCATGGACTGGAACTAACTATTGTATAAATACATATTCAAGACTTTATGGTTCTACTCATTAGTTTAGAAACTGCATGAAAACACTTTGTCATTTCAGAAAATATATAGAATCAATCAAAAATTAAACTGATTATGGTTTTATTTCAACTTCTATATAAGAAGCTAAAAGGGAAAACAAGTTTTCAAGATGCATAACTCAGTTCTGTTTGACCCAAGCAAAGTCCTGCCTCTACTTGGCATCACAGCAACTTTTTAAATTGTAACTAAACACCAGACCTGAAAGTGAGAGCAGACAAAACAATGTCTGTGACATGGATACCACAAAATGAACAAGCTGTAGATGTGATAATGTCCACTTCACTAGCGAAGAACTGCATGAAGAGACTCCCAACCTTTATATATGAGAACAAGAAGTTTTAAACATTCATAAGAGCGTGTTTTGTCATGACAGGCACCTGACACGCATTGATATGATAATTCAGATTTACGTTGAGGAGCGGCTGTAATCACTGTTCCTCCTTGGCATTTACATTTTCAACTTTCCCTCTTCAACGACTTTTTTTATGTGTCGAGACCTGCCAAAGCTCATCAGCTACGCTGTGATACGTTCACGGTTTTGAACTGACGTGCAAAGAGAGACAAAAAGAACACTGTTGTACTTTTCCTCCCTGCCGAGTCTTATGCCACTCGATACTTGCTTGATCTCAATTACAGCCCACAACTTCAGAGAGATAAATTACCCACAATAAGCAGCGCAACAAACAACTGACAGGAGCCCACTGTCGCTCCTCATCGTCATCCGACTGGGCAGCATAAAAGGCATATCACTCTTCTCTAGCTTCTCCTTCTCTGTTGCTCTCACTCTCCTTTTAAAGTAATGACTACGGACAAGCACCTACAGATCAGCTCCTCTTTTCTTTTTCCCTGAAGCCTTTCTAAACGCTGTAATGTTGTATTCCGTTTGAGTGTTGCTTTTTTCCTCTGCTCTCTTTATCTTGGAGTTTCATTTGACTATAGAGGCTTCCTCAACAGGCAGCAGGAAGACAGCTACCTGACAGGGTGCTTAATTATTTGGCTGCCTGCATTTGACAAAACTATACTGGCAGTCAGTAGCGGCGTTAAAGACAACAAATAATCCCAAACTGACCCTAAGGGAATGCGAAAGTAACGTGATAATGATTATAGTAAAAACCAAAGCGCACAGTCTTATTAGGCTTGTATTTGCAAGAAAAAGGAAGAAGCAACGACACATGAGAGACACACAACATGCAAAACTAACGTTAACGGTATGAATGGGTCTGGATGGTCAACTAGTCCAGTGAATTTCATCCAGGGGTAAGCTGCTGTTAAGGAGTACTTGGAAAGATTGATTTTGCTTTGTTAAACCTAAAACAGAAACTGACTCAAAATAAAAATTTTAGGAGTATCAATACAATAAAATTAATTAATCCATACAAATTAAAATGACCACATTTATTTTATAGTATCTTAACATTCAATTAATTAATAAAAATGACAATTAATAAAGTTAAAATTCTTTATTTTGGGAGCGCCTTAACATTTTCACTTCCTTTTTAAAGAAATTCAATAGGCTGCAATAAGTGTGGATGTCTTAGCATATAGCTTTAAATAGGATTAACAGGCAGACATTCAGCATAAATTCAAGCATAAACAGGCTAGACAATCTTTTACTGCACACACAATCAAAATCTGTATATCATGCATAATCTGTATATCTCCATTTTTTGTAAGGAGTATATTTAAATAATAGAATCAGAGTTATTTATCCTCTGTGTTTAATATCTGTCATTTGTCTTATTAAAACGTATACATCCCTAAGAAACGTGTCTGGTGTCTGACCGTAAATCAGCCTAAAGGACAACTACCTCATTTATTGCCCAAGTAACCCACTAACTAGTTGATTTTGAAAATATGTAATTTTATAGTAAAAAATATCTGTCACTTTTAAAAAGTGCAGATGCATTATGCATTGACTATCACTATTGTACAGTTACCATTTTTTTATGTTTACACTTGTAATGGTTTTCATAATCATATTCAAGGGATAGTTCTTTACCTGTGAAAAAAAAGCTTGCAAGAAACCAGGTACTAAGAGACTGTGTCAGTAATAGTCCTCAGCAAGTAGACCACTATGAAGAGTTAAGGCTGAAAATAGGCTAATTTTGTCCCAAGAATACAGTGGCAGGCCAGCAGTTTAAATTCCTAATGGGCACAGAAAATATATCTTATATAGTCCAAGTCAAGGCTGTCACAGGAAGGGAACATATTACCTCTGAATTTGTGGGAAGGATCTCATTATCATAATAATATTTTCTGTCCCAGAAGTCAACCTGCTATTCATAATCTGAACGATTGCAATTTAAAGCCATAATAATCACTACTATTGTAAGGTAATACTCTCCACAGACAGAACACTCTGTTTCCTGATGACGGCCAAGTTTATCCTCTGCTCCTTCTCCTTTCACTTCAGACACAGAGAAACAGGCAGCCATTTCCAAAGCTGAACAATGCCAGAGAGCCAGTCCTAATGGGACTGACTCGTACTTTGTCTGTGCAAAAGGCTCTGAAAGCTGAGAATGAAACATGACCCAGCAATTCCACAGTTTTGTGCTCTTCATATTTGCATTGCTGCACTGGATGCGGATCATTCTTTGAAAACAAAGCAGTTGAACGTTTCTGACAGGAATGAAGCAGAAGCGACTGTCCTGGTGTGTGTGTGTGTGTGTGTATTGATATGTATTCAGAGCAGGGTGTGTGAGGGGTTGACCTGCTCTCTTCCCCCTTCCTGCCCTCACAGCTGCAGGAAAGCAGATGTTTACCACTGTAATTAACGCCTTCTATTCATGCATCTTGTCCAAAGTGGAAATCTGTTGTGACATGGGTTCAGCGAGAACCTGCTGCGGGTTCTTCCGACACGATATTAATATCAATATTTTCCAGCGGCTAATTACCTCAAATATGAATGGATGGTAATTTAGTGTTGCCAGGGCAACACTACATGACACCTGACCAAGATTATAATATTATACGATATCTTCCGCAGTGCTAGAAAAACTATTCATCCCTACTGGCACCTAAGCAGCATACTTTATCGTACAATATATATTCAAATAATCTTGATCACATCAAACCTATTTACATCTGAAAAATCTCAACAGTCATTTTAAAGAGAAGACATTAAAACTGACCATTTACATCATGAGACATTTTCCATCGCAACAGGAAGTTGAGTTGTAACATATTATAAGATACATATAAGAGCTTGACCTTTTTTAAAACATTTTTAAAAGTACATTTTTGTTCTCTATTTTAATCCAATTTTCAACTCCAATTTTTATTTTTTATTAATAAATAGTCTTATTGAAGATAAACAAACAAACATTTTCCAACAACAACTTTTCTTTTCTGGTAACATGACCAAAAATTAAACGATACCATCACAACTATCCAAAAGTGATCCAAACCTGATGGATAAAATCAAGCACTGTCCTAATTCCCACTAAATATTCAGTTTGACTTTACAGTTTGATATCACATTATAAAGTTACATGCTGTTTCATGTTGTCGTGAGTAGTATGTGACACATATAAATGACCACGGAAGGAATAAGAGAATAAGAAACATGCTGCCTACCTGTAGAGCCATGTGTGTCCAGTGGCGTATGCTAATGTGACCTGCGGTCTTCATGCTTATGGAGAAGTTTTGTTTGATGTGAATGCCATAGTGGATCTGAATGTCATCCTTGGAGACTGTCACCAGCAGCACTAGTCGGCCTACAGCGCTCTTTTCCAATAAAGTCCTGCACATTAAAAAAAACAAACATTAATGCTTTGCTGAGAGCAATTCAAAACAAGCAACATAAAAGACTATCCAAAACAGGCCTAAATTTACAATAAATATCATTTGGAATTGCATAATGCATCTTCGTATAAAGCGCCTCATATTATTTCATATAGGAACAGTTAAAGAAATTAGTAAGCAATCAATACACCTTCAAAATATCAGCTATGAAAATCCAACAACCCTCTTTTACTGGGAAATTCCTTCCATTCTAAAATGAACATCACTCTGACATTTATGCATGTTGTATCAATATTTTCCATTTGACTTTTCTTGTTACTCGAAAACACCCTCATACACTGTCATATGAAACACCATTACAGACGTTTTACGGGAAACGGCAGCATTTATGAACACAGGCCACCGTATCCAGTAAATCATAAAGCATTTGTACTCGGGTTGCGGCTGGCCCCGGAGTCAGAAACATCTCACCTACAGCCAAGCTTTTGCTGCCTGCTCCACTTGCAATTAGGCCAGGCTTCTCCAGGGAAGGCAACGTTTTAGTATTCAATAAGTCTACTAAGGCAAGTGTTCCAAAAAACTACGTCTGAGCGGTGTATATTTTTATGTCATATTACCAAGGGGATCTTAGGCAGGTATTAAACACAGGCCAATTAATTCACTAAGAACAGAATAAACACGCAAGACTGTTGACTCTACCTCACGCTGCTTCAAGGAGAGAACGCGACGGATGAACCGCCTTGACCGCACGGACTCGCTTATTTATTTTTCAACACTACACGCTTGTGGCTTTCTCTCTCTTTTCATGCTCTGCACTTGATATAAAATGCTGAAACAGTTGTTCTTCTTCTACAGCCACTCTGACTCCATCCTTTCATCCCATCACCCACTTTCAACTATATCATTTTCTGTGCTGTGGAAAAACAAAGTGGCCTTTGAGTTGATGCTTTTTTGCCAGAGCTCAGGAAACACTGTGGCAATTTCATTTCATTGATCTAAAACTGGCCACAGCTGGTCTTGCCGGAGCAGAGCAAACAGGGCTCAGAGCTTTTTCAACTTGGCAGGACTCCTCACAGAATGTGTTCCATGTACCAACACGCTTTCAAAGTGGAGATACAACAGAGGAAATGTCAGAAAATGAGGTGAGGACAACCAACAGCTGAGTGGGGATCAACTACACAGGAAAAGCTAGTTTGAATAAAACCAGCTCTGGCAAGGCGAGCGGCCGAGCTAATCCATATCGGGTTCAGATCATACAGCTGTGTTCTAACAAGTCATTCTTTTCCTGGAACGGAGCAGTTATTGAAACTGATCCGGTTGATTAAGTAAAATATTCACTCTCTAAGTGACAGAAACACTTGCACTGCCTCTCTGATCTTCTTAAGGGAAAATTCTGGACGTGTGTCTACTTACATTACAGTGTCTTGCTCGAGTTTCAGCCACACTGTTAGAGTAAATGAGCTCGCTGGACCGAAGCTTAGAGTCGACGGGGAAGCCGGACAACCTCTCGAGGTCGGAAAGATGAAGCTGGTGGAATCGGCCTCCGCGCCTGGATGGTGGTCCCGTGCATCGCCCTTCCAGCACGTGCCCACGCTTGTGGTGAGGACGTCGGTGTAGTCTGGCATAGAGGAGCTATACGGACACTCCTTGATGCAGAACTTTTGGATACAGGTGTGGAGATCCTCCTGAACCTGGCCAGCTTGACAGAAAGTACTTCTCTCAGGAATTCCACACGTGGCCCTCGTCGGCATGGTGCTGACAGATTTATATGCCCCGATGTTCTCGAGCCTGGGGAAGTTGCCCTGAGGGGCAACCAGGCCGAGGGAGGCATAAAAGCCTAGGGTGTACAGTAATAACATAGCACCTTTGTGCCCAAGGAGCCAATTCGTTGTTGGTGGCAAGGTTGCCTCCTGATGTAGTGATCTTAAATAAGTAATGATGGTCATGCCGGTGGTGACATTTTTACAGTCCAGTGCCTTGGGTAAGGCAGCGCAGCTTAATGGCAGAATGTCAGAGAGGAGGCCAAAGCCTTCACATGATAGCTAGGATTTGGGCCCGTCAAAGTCCTGTAGAAAACCAAAGGGAGAAAGGAAGAGCAAAATCATATGTGAAAACATATTTATAAAAAATATTATACCCTGACACCCTTCCCGAGGCCCTTAGGATTCCACTTGATGCGAGAAAAGCTTAACAATTACTTTTGCCGGTGCATCTGAATTGCACTGAACATGGTTTTATGTCAGTAACATCCACCCTGAATTCAAGTGGCATTGCAAAAAGGAGAATTATAATAACCTCTCTAAAACGGTGTACAGTGAAGACATAAAATGCATGCACTAGAGAGGTGAAAAACAGATCAGGTGGGTTTATAGTGCCTTTTTAAAAACGCATAAATCCAGAGTAACAGTCTACAAGATTGATGATAGAGCAAGAGCTCAATTGTCGTCAACCTCGTTCATGTTAATAGCAGTGGGCTATTTGCCAACATTCATTCAACAGGTTGCTGGAGCCAAACTAATTGACTTTGTATCAGAATGAAGAAAAACACATGGGAAATTTTGTCCTCTTCAAACATGTCCCCTTACGAAAATTAACCATGGTTTTACTACAAATAAAACCAAAACACATAGGTTACTGTATAGATAAACTATGGTAACCACAAATTAACCATGGATTTGCTACACTAACCATAGTTTAACTATGGTATTTGTAGTAAAACTGTGGTTATACAAATGTTAACACATAAGCCAAAAAACATGGTTACTACACTTTTACTATAGTAAAACCATACTTAATTTTCGTAAGGGTCAGGAAGTCGACATTTTAAAGGAATTAACTTTCTCCTTGAGTGAGATGTATGGTTTTTTTCTGACTCTATGTACCTACCTGTCAAATATATTTAATACCTTATTGATTATAATTTATAATTTGTAATATGTAAATATGTAACTAAGTGACAATGGCATTTTGTCATTTTCCCGTCCGACACTTAACTGAAGCTGTGGAGCAGCGGATTGTTTCTATGGTTACCTCCTCAGGCGAACGCGACTTCTGTTCCCGTGTCTATTTAGAGTACTCTGACAAACTTTTGTGGAAACCTTGTTTGAAAACGTTGTTGAAATAAATACACACTTATATGTAGAAGAACACATACTTTTAAGCCCCAGCGTTTTATTCTGACTTTTTTTAAAATTAGTCTGGACCCCTCATAATGCGTACCCTGCACTTCCATGAACAAAAGCACAGACTGTTTTGTGTTTGAACGTCTTAATTAGTCTTCAATGAATAAAGAAATATGCCGCAATTTAATACAGACAAATATGTAAACGAAATAGAGGCACATTAAAGATCCATACGTGATACTGAAAACAATCTATATTCTTACCTCGGCGCATGATGCGTTCAAGGAGCGCCTGGCCACTCTGAGCAAAGCAGATTATGAGAGTTTGCCATCTGCTCCTATCCAGAACTTGAGCGCTCGATCACTCTAAAAACAATTTAGCGCTATGCTGATAAATAACATACATGCACATATCCGCCACACGAATAAAACCAAAACACCTGTTGGCATCATTGATCGGTCGCTGGAGGAAGATGTCAGTGTTACATTACGTCTCGATTTAACAAGTGGATCTCTCGGCTCAGGAACGCCACTCGACGTCGCTAAGCAACCGGCACAGAGTTACACATTCAGGTGCTGGACTCCGGGAGGGGAAAGCAGGACAAAGGATTAAAGAGAGGGGGGCTGAATGAATGCACTATCTGGGGATGTCTGAGTATTATTATGGTCCATGACGCAATGGCTCATACTGATGACTGGGATGGCATTACTTTGGCCAAATGTCGTATCCTACTTTGTGCGTCTTAAGCCTACTTGATATGGGCCTAAATGAAACAACCCTTACAAACGATTGCCCTGCATCTGCTTAAACTCTCAGAGACCCAAACAATGACATTAATTTTATAGCTTATGTTTCTTTCTTTCTTTCTTTCTTTCTTTCTTTCTTTCTTTCTTTCTTTCTTTCTTTCTTTCTTTTTCTTTATCCTTCACAAAAGTGTTTTTAGGAAACCACTGATTATAAAAATTATTTTATTTTGAATTTATTTTGTTTTGAAGTGAATTTTGTTTAAAAAAAATGCACAAAATTTAAAATCATCATTAATTCAGTAGGCTATATGATTTGTTTTGACTTTCTTGAAGCGGTAAGCTAGATGAAAGATGTAAGATGAAATCTGGTTACATTCATATCCTTTCTATTTAGAGGCCTACAACACACTTGCATTGACTTTTATTGAATGTCCTTCTAGCAATAAAACCTAAAACAAAAATAATAATAATAATAATAATAATAATAATAATCTGGAGTAATGGAATGGAATGGGCTTATTAATGGGTTTAAATTTTTGTCAAATGTAATAATTTTTCAATTACTAAACATGTTAATAATATATATGTGTGTATATATATATATATATATATATATATATATATATATATATATATACATGCTACATGCATACATTATAGCTACATACTTCAGCCTAAATCCTAAAGGTAGCCTAACGATCAGCTAGTTTAATCACTTGCGCATTCAAGTTCAAAGGAATTACAGGCAATGTAAACTTATTTTTAACACAGTTTAGGTTCATTTTCAAAACCCATCAAGTCAGCAATGTAGTTCAAGCAAGGTTCACCAGATACCAACCTTCTGCCGTTTCCAAGGGCGCATGTCCAGAAGCCTGTTCGTCACATACAGATGCCAAAAGTGCCATATAGCGTCTGTTTACCGACGAGCAATTGTTTAGAAGGGTATCATTGTCATGAAAAATGGGGAAATAATTCTGTCATCGTGACATGATATGAATGTGACAGCCTTCACGGTGCGGAAAATTTTAACCGATTAATACCCTAAATTTCACCCTGTTCCTTACACTAGCTATTGTGTAAATTAGCTTTAGAAGACTTAAGGTTCAGGGGCCTTTAGAATGAACCTTTCAAAATACTTTTATAGTGTTTTAAGTTTGTCGTTTGGTATGTCTGACTTATAGTCCAGGTGATATGTGCGAAATTTGAGGTGATATGTTCACTTTTTCATAAAAGCATGAAACTTGGTACAATTGTACAGGCCCTGAACATTTTCAGAAATGGAGCCATCGCAAAAAACATATCTCCTGAATCAAACATGATAATACAGAAAAGGTGATGTCTACCCCTATGTTTTGATGGTCAAGGATTACAATGATACCAATATGCAGCAACATAAACTGTTCAGGTGAAGAGTTAATGGTGAAATCAGCAATGTGAGAAGGAAATAACAGTATCTGAGCATCACAGCATTTATAAAAGTCCATATTATGGCTATTATTTTTTTTTCTTTCTTTGATAATGATCTAATATTTTATTCAATAGTACAATAAAAGATTGTTTTAATTAAATAATTATTAATTCGTTACATTTATATAGCGCTTTTCTGGGTACTGAAAGCGCTTTACATGGAAGGGGGAATCTCCTCAACTACAACCAATGTGCAGCATCCACCTGGATGATGCGACAGCAGCCATATTGCGCCAGAACGCCCACCACACACCAGCTTAACTAATATTTTATTCAATAGTACAGTAAAAGATTGTTTTCAAGAATACAATCATATATTTCAGAGATATAACAAAATATCATCTCAAGTAAGTGTATTTTTCCTTAACTCTCAGGCAGAGTCAGGTAGGTGGTAGTATGTTTTCAATACATTCTTGTTCTCTCTCAACAACGCTCTAACATCACACGCAGACGGCAACACATTGTGCTAAGCTGCGTCTTATCTGCACCTCTTCTGCTGCACCTCTGTCATTTTCTGTGGGTCTCTGGAATTGTCAGTCAGCTGTCAACTAATTTCATTCTGACCATTGCTTCTCAGTCTACTCTTAGTATCTTGGGCTTGACTGAGACCTGGATTCGTCCAGAAGACTCCACAACCTCTGCTGTTCTCGCAAACAACTTCCCTTTCTCTCACCCCCTGTCAGGTTGGAGGGGTACTGGTCTTCTCATTTCTAATAATTGGAAATACTCAACCCACTCTTCCTTATGCAATAAAAATTATTTTGAGTTTCATGCTATTATGGTAACAGCTCCTGTTAAACTCCATATTGTAATGATTTATCGCCTTCCTGGTCAACTGGGCACCTTTATAGAGGAGCTGTATGGGCTGCTGTCCTCATTCTCTGTGGATGGCAGTCCACTTGTAGTCTTTGGTGACTTTGAAATGCATCTTGAGAAGCCTTACACTGCAGACTTCCACTTCCACTCCTAGCTTCATTTGATCTCAAATGGCTTACCACGGCAAGCACTAACAAATCAGGCAACCAGCTTGACTTAATTTACACATGCAATTGTATCACAGACAACATTTTGGGAAAACCTCTAGACATCTCTGATCATTTCTTTATTACATTTAACCTACATATTACCAGGGTTTTCCCTGGCTCAAAATGAGGCGGAAGTGGTACCATCCTGATCATGTGCACACAATGTACCCACCCTTTAACTGGGTATTTTAGGTGTTATAATAATTATATAATTGAAAAAAAAAAGACAATTATAAAGTTACATTTTACAAAAACAAATTAAATTAAATACAACAACAAATATACTAAAAGCCCTTTTGTAGTATAGGTGAACATAAACATAACATTAGGTTGTTAAACACTTCGTGAAATTGAAAATCTTTATCCACTCCTTATAGTCTCCTGGTCCATATCACTTTGATCCAATATACATTTATCCACGTAAAGTGTCTTTCTAGAAAACAAAACATTTTCTTACAACCTTACGTGAATTCTTCTGGTAGACTACATCATGAAATGCAATCACAGCAGGGTAACAGTTGCATTAGAGCTAACATTAGCATCAAGCTAAGACTTTTTATAAAATTAATAGTAAGTGTCACCAGCGTCGAGTGTTTGTAATAACTTACAATTGCGATCTAATGTGGATTTTGGTCATATAATGTTCATATATAAAATGCCTCGGGCTCCTCCACCACTGTCTGTCGGGCCCCTGGAGTCGGCGGCCATTTCTCCTCCATAGCTCCATCCTCCGTCGGCTCCACCGTGGGCCGGCTTCATGGCTGCGGCCTGGGACCCGCCTGGCTCCTCCTGTTCCGGCTCCCTCCTGTGTCTCTGTCAGCCGGCCCTCTCCCGGGTGTCCATCCTCCTCCTGATCCACCTCCCAAGTTCCCACCCGCCCCTTCCCATGTAGTTTTTACGGCACGAGGACGTGCCTTCCGGGAGGGGGCATAATGTCAGGATTATGAACCTGTCTGTGTCGTGTTTTATCCCCATGTAGTTCCTGTTTTGCCTTATTTGGTCATGTTCCTTTCCTCGTTTTGTTTAATTAAGATTCCAGGTGTGTCTCCTTAGTTCCTCATTATCCTGAGTTTATAAGCCCCAGTTTGTTTAGTTCATGTTTGTCGGGTCTACTTGTTGGACGTTGTGTGTTTCCTGTGTTCCTGTTGTGGATATCCCCTGTGATTCAAGTATTAAAGACTGTTAAACGCTTCTCCGCATCTCCATCGTTCCTTCCACGGCGACTTGTGACAATAATTAACATATCATACAACTATATATATATAGGTCAAGCATGCGCTGATAGCGCTGGATTAAACTAACCCTGAGTTTATCTGCTTACCCTTAAACATACCCAGGTATGTCACATAACCTGCTTTCTGGAATACCCCCCCAGATATAGCCTATATATATATATATATATATATATATATATATATATATATATGGATATTTTGCTGAATTTAACCCTGTGATGCATCGTGGTCACTACAGTGGACAACTATTTGGAAGCCATTTTGAACCATTTAGGATGTAGCATCATGTCCCAACCACCAAGTGGCGAACCCCCAAAGTGTTGTCTACAATTCCATTGAATTGTTGTATTTTTATCTATTTTTTTGTTTTGAGATATTGCATAATATATTCAAGATGGAGGCCGGAAAAGGGGATGCACCATGTACCTTGGGAATAAGTGTTAAATACTTTTATTCTCAGAAAACCAGACAGGTAGAAAAACTATTTTTTCAGTTAAATAGGATGTCAGAAACAGATTCATCCAGATTTTATCAATATTTTTCTTGTACATTTTTTTCTGTGACAGAAAACATATCGGTCCACTACAGTGGACATCATGCACCAAAGGGTATAATTCTGCCTATGGGCCTATTTATAGGTTCTGCCTTATTTGTATATTTTATTAAAATTATAATATAATTTACACTTGAATGGTTTTATTGAACAGAAATATTAAATAGTCTTCAGATTTGATCATTTATTTCAACGCGTACAGTCTATATTTATTTTTTAGGTCATATAAAACTGTAGGCATGTATACATGTATACTGTATGAGTGCAGATATATGTGTGCATGAGTGTGTGGTGGGAGGGTGTGTGTGCTTGTGTGTGTTTGTTTTTGTGTTCACGTGTATGAATAGCCCACCACCCCCACCCTGCCCCACACTGCCCCACACATCCCCACACACCCCTGTCCCATAGACACACACTCTTATGTTGTGTTTGTTACACTTCACATTTCTGTGCCGTCATGACATAGCTTGTTGTTACTGAATGTTCTTATGTGTATTCAAACCATTTTCACATAGTAAATATTTTAAAAACATGTATAGTTCTATTGATTCACTTTTTATACCTTTGATGCATGGTGTCCACTACAGTGGACATATATGTAACTCCCTCAAAATATAATATATTGACAATTTTTTAATTATTTATTTATTTTTTTGGGGCATGATTTTTCACTTGTTTTAAAGTGAAAACAAACATGTAAAAAAATTATTACTTTGTGATTTAATAATTCATGCGTCAGAGGGTTAAGCGATAACAAACCATACAAAAGAATGATTCAAACAAAGGTCTTATGTTATTTAAAACTATATATTATCTATGCAAAATATTTAAACAGTTGCAATTACTTGTGTAAACACAGACAGTCCTACCACTTTTTAATTAAGTGCTTCTAATGACCTTAAGCAGCTTAGCTCACTTGCCTAATAATCAATAAACCCCATCAGCTGTGTCCAGCTGTAGAAAGAATTTCTCTTTAATGTATTCGTCTGAAGAACAGAAGCTGATTTCTGCTGCTGCTGGACCTGTTTACATACAGGCTGAGTTCAGCACAATCAGAGGGGCTTAATGGATTTATATATATTTTTAATGCTAAAAGTTTTGAATAAGTTGAAGAAACAGTCAACCCAAAAAAAGAAAATGTCATCATCTACTCACCCTCATGTCATTCCAAGCCTGTATGAATTTCTTTCTTCTGATAGATACTTTGAAGAATGTTGATAACCAAACAGTTTTGGTTTGCTTTTTTGACTTCTGTTTTATTTTATTTTATTTTTTAGTCCATATACAATGGCTATCAATGGGAAACTGTGCAGTTTTCAACATTTTTCAAAATATATCTTCTGTTGTGTTCCATAGAAGAAAGTCATACAGGTTTTCGATAACATGAGGGTGAATGATGTAAATGATGACTAAATTTTCTTTCTCTCTTTTTTTTTTTTTGTGTAGATGATCCCTTTTACACTCAGTCCTTATGATGTTACATCCACTATGAGAAGTGTGGTAATAAAAGGGTCATTTTAAAAAGAAAACACAAACATATGCATTGCAATATCCTAAAAGCATTTTTGCCTATTTTATTAATTCTCATGAGATTAAAATTTAGCATCAAAGCCACTGAAAGTATTTCCCAACATTGACTACTGTTTCATCATGTTTTCCTCTTCCTCTGGACTAAAGTAGACATCAGGTCTGGATTTTAATCAAATCGATTTTTCTTAAGCCTCCTGTCTTGCTGCCTCTGCTGCACACAAATGCTGAGAATGTTGAAATGAAGAGCGGTATTAGAATTAGCCTTAGCATTATCTTAGCTTTTGTTCACAGAGATAGCATGCAAATGAGGCTAACACTGCTATCCTCTGCATTCCAGTTACTCAGGAGACAAACCCTGGCAGTTTAACCCAGCTATGCGCCAGGACTCCTCCACTAATTAATGAAGCTCAACAACTACAAACACAACACATTGTAGTGTTTCTATTAGAAAATTTCCTGTCTATTTTTTCTCCACTTAAATATGTTATGCAAAATTAAAAATCCACGCTGGACTGCATAAATTCACTGTTTCCCATATTGCCAAATTAACATAAACCAACATACAAATTATTCCCATCCTCCCTGGCTTACTAAAGGGAAACCACTGGCATGCACCTTTTGACTGTTAAACTGGCATATGGTTTGTTTTACAATAAAATATGGGACATGTTAATGCCATAAATTGTAATAAAGGCTGAAAGTCATATCTTGAGCTTTATGCTGCTGATGTGCAGTTCTGTGGTATTTTCCCCCAGGGTTCCATAGTGAAATCCCTGTCCTGCTGAGATACATATGATTATATTAGCCTCTTACTCCTAGTGCAGGAAGAAAAACGTGCCACAGTTTGGCAAAGGGGTACAGATATCATTACGGTTGTATTTTTTCAGCACACCACAGCAATTTGCTTGCTAAATCTGTTAAAAGTTTTTTTTTTTTTTTTTTTTTTGTGTAGCATTATTCATTTATTACAGTGTTTTTATTGTTGTGTGGCAGTCTACATCTCTCTATTTTACTGTATTCAAAGCCTTTGACTCTATTCTAGGTTTGAAGACATGCCATTTAAAAATATTAAATGTATTTATTTAGCAGGCCCTCAGGGGAAAAAAAAAAAAAAAAAAACTTTAATAGCATTTTGTTTGTTCAGATCAAAGTTGTATTACTTACATACACAACAATTATTTATGGTACAAAATCATTGAAAAATGCAGTCCAGAAAATGCAAAAAAAAAATGCAAAAAGACCGCTGTCATGTTTGGAATCCCTGTTGCTGTCAGTGAGAAAGATGGACATAGAGGGACTGTGCAAGTGCATCATCTCTCAGATTGCTCTTCTCCTGTGTAGCGACATGGCTGTATATTGAGTTGTCAGATGTGACACTCCAGACACCCCATGCTGGCTCGGAGTAAGAACTGGAGATCACTGGGAAGTCAAGTCACAATGGGCTCTGGAGTGTTCGGTTGCCACACACACACATACACAGTCAGTCACTCAGCTCACTGCGCCACAGGGGGGTGAGATTTCAGCAGACACAAACACCAGCTTTGGTTGAAAGCATGGACCGAATTACAAGGAAATTAGGTACAGCAGAGAAAATACAGAAGAAAATAAGGAATCTGTCAAAATTTAAGTTTATTATAAAAGTAAAAACAATAACAAAAATAATAATGTTAAATCTTAAGTACAATATCTATACATTTTGCTTCCTCTAAGATTGCACCAGAAATCGCTATATAAATTCACACATTAGTTATTTATTGTGCTTTATGCTATTTTATGAAGGCCTCCCCTAAAGAGTTCTCAAGTGCTACTAATTCAAACCCAGATGACACCCCAAACTATTTATAAAAGTGCACTAACCGAATTAATGGTTCATCGAATGTAGAGTAAAACATTTAAGTGCAAATAAACGTGCAAGTGCGACCCGCTAATGCTCTCAATGAGTCCGATGCCGTCTGATCCATTTTATCCCATGTATTAAGGAGATGGTGAACTTGCCTTTTACAGGGACGACAATTAATTGCTTTTGAGTGATCTACCAGTTACATTTAGTGTTAAGTAGTTCTAAAATTGAAAAAGGCTATTCTGCTGGAGATGAGTCATTATCTGCTTCAGTAGAACGGTGGAGACGGTGGAGAAAAGAGTATAAGAAGGGTTTAGATGGGAACTAACCCACTTTGCTAATAAGATAAAGATGACTAATGAGATACTAAAACTGGAATTTCTGATAGTTTTACATAATGTCTTATTGGAAGATTTTTTTGTTTTTCTGCACTTGTTTTTTATAGTTATGCTAATAAAACTAAATTATGGTTGTGAAAGGAAAACATTAAAAACACTGGCCGTGAAAGATGGGATCTAAAACAGTAAAGGGATAGTTCATCCAAAAATGAAAATTCTGTCAGTATTTACACTTATGTCGTTCCAAACATGTATGACTTACTTTCATCTGTGGAACACAAAAGAAGATATTTTGTAAAATGTTTCAGGTACATATATATGGACAAATGTACATAAAAGCCATGGCATTTTTAAATAATAAAATCTTACAATTTAAAAAAGAAAAAGCATTAAACCAAGGACATCAAAAATCATACTTGAAATGATCTGGAAGTTAACTTTAAAACATTTGGTTAACCATTCCTTGAACTCTTTCTAAAGACTCAGGACTTCAGAGATCATTTGGTAGCTCCTTGCATCCGGGGTAAACAGGGTCTCAAGAGGGACAAGGCCAAAGCTGTCTTCTTTGCACATTGTCAGGAATCGGATCTACACACTTCCTTCTCTCTTTCTACACACACATATCAGGCCCCGTGATGTCTCTCGCAGAGACATAACCGGTGTCGAGGGAGCAGGAGACCTGTGAAAGGCCATTACCACAGTGTGGCCCAGGCCATCAGCACACTAAGACCCAGGAGAGTGACCTGCTCTCACACTGAGAAATAAATTGGGTGGACTCACTGACAAAAAGCCATCAGGGCCCAACTGCACACATTAGCACTTCACAGATGATGCCAAGCACACCCGTGCCACCAGTCGAACTTTGTTCCCATGGCACGTCGGGGACACCACAAAACATACAGTACCATTCAAGAGATGCAGTAGTTTGGTATATGAAATGACCAGGAAGTTGGTCTAAACTGTATTCAGCTCTTCAGAACCTGCAGCTAACGATGAGCAAAATGCATTTGGTTAGACTGAGAGCCTCCCTTGAGAATCAACATCTTTATAGACTGGTTAAATGAGTTGTTAAAATGAGCTGAAGCAACCCAATTCTTGAACATTGTGTCACAACTTAATTTAATTTTGCTCAGACCTTTTAATTTTGTCCAATTTAACTTCATTAAATAAGAAAAAGACATTAAGATCAAAATATATGTTGCTTCACTCAATGAGCAATAAATGTGCTCATGCAAGTTCTGAGATCAGTCATGCATTACTTGTTCATCATATGTTACAAATAACTATAGTAATTATTGTAATTGTTTTTATCATGCTAACATGTGCTAGTTATTATCTAACACAGGAACTTACATTCTTCATACTGGTTCAACAAATCATTCATTGTTTATATGATTTTTTTTTTTTTTTTTTTTTTTAATTATCTTGTCGTACGGACCTAAACTAATTGCATGGAACAGTTTTTCTAAATTTAAATACGTTCATTGAACAAAATATTTTTTGAGTGTGCATGCCCTCTCAGATTTGAAATGGATTGTAAATGCAAAACAGATTTTTTTTTTTTTTTTAAATTGTCTTTGAAAGGTTTTGAAAGTTAAAGAAGTGTTTGTTTAAAATGCAGTGATAGGAATCACATTTAAATTTGGTCAGTACAATCAAGGTGTTCTATAAATCATTTCCTTTGAACAGAATTTCTGTCATCAATCAAATAGCTTTTATTTTTTATTTATTTATTTTTATTTTTTTTGCTTAGGGCACATCTTATTCCAGCACTGATGCCCCCTAAAAAATGCATGAACCCCTGACCATATATGTTGGCCACTTCTTTTTTTAATGTCAGTTCATACGGTTACCAGAAACCATTAAATGGATGTGAGCAGGACAGAGGTCATTTCAAACAGACTTATCAAGATCAGCAGTTTAACTAATATGTCTAGAATAGATCAATTAATCTAAAATGAGCTTAACTTTGAACTAAAGCTTTATGGGGAACATCAAAATTCCCAATTGGACTATAAGACACTTTCCCGCTCCGGTTCCAAATTGCACCGACGGGATGACCCATAAATTGACATAATGGAGAAATACAAATAGTCCGGCATATCCGCGCATATACCTTGGAGTAGCTTATACCGAGGTCCAACCTCAGTGAAAACCCAATTACAGCAGCTCCACATTGCAGCCATATAACATGGAAGTGCGGAAAGAGTTAAAAGAGCCATTACAAATGCCATGGAGCACTTTTAGCGTCTCGCAAGGTTAATGATAACGGTACTTGGCAGCTGAAATGCTCAAGTAGCTTTTATTGTATCATAATAATGAATCAATGGCGTAAAGATAAAATAAAATAAATGAACTCCTAAGTCGATGAGTAAAATGTATGTGCCGCAGCGCAAATAATAAAAAAAAAAAAAGTGGGGGGAAAAATCCTCCGCCAACGGGGCCCTCTTTAAGTAATATCTTATGATGTCATCTTCTTGAAAAATATTTGCCTGCAGGTCACTGCTCTCTGTTTTAAAGCCTTAAACACTTTTGCTACAGAACATTAAATGTCTCCCCACATTATATGATACATATTAGCGGCAGATGATTTTACACACAATGCTATCTTACTATATAGTGCTATATTTTCTTTCTTCTTAAGCCTATAGGAAAAGGCACTAAATAGCCTTTGTATTTGTCTTCTTTGTCAAATTTATTATACAGCAGGGTGTAAAAAACTGAGGTTTGCTATTTAGGTATCCTATGTGCTTTCCTCTTGTTGATGTTTGTATCTCCTGCTCCTCATTTGGCCCACCGAGTCTTATAGGAGAGACGGAGTGGATGTGGGCAGACCGTGAGGCTGTGCTGATGTTAGGAACGTTGTCTTACATCAATGTGTCTGCTGTAAAGCCTCAGGGCATAGCGGCTGATTACCCTCTGAGTGGACATGCCTCAAACGCTGCATCAAGTTGTCAAGAACTTTCTGCTCATCCACCATTTTTCTTCCCCTTTCCGACGCAATAATATTGTAACCACGACAGAATGAAGAGTGGCTGCGTGAAGATGCCAGTGCAGGGAAAAAAAAAAAAAAAAATGACAGACTGCTCTTGAGAGGAAAAAAAGTCAAGTAGCCTAGCAGACAGCTCTATTGCCTGGATACCAGCATACTGCTCATCAGCTATTATATTCATTATTCATATCCCATAAGTGTTTTTTTCCTATAGGAAATGCAGGTTATGAATAAATACAGACTACTTTGTCATACCAATTTGTCTCCAAATGTTACTTATGTGCCTGGCAGAAACAAATAGTTATATATAGTTCTATTAATTTAAAATAAAATAAAAATCATAAGAAGTGCAATGTTTTGACAAGAGTGTGATAAACAGTTCATAATTCACAATAACCAAAATGACAAAAAAGTACCTCTCTCTATTTCTGTTTGATTTATATCGATATGTTTTTGAATTCCTCTTATGCTCACCAAGATTGGAATTATTAGATCAAAAATACAGTAAAAACAGTAATATTTAATAAGTATTGCTACAATTTAAAATGACTTATTTCTATTGCAATACATTTTTAAATGTAATTTATTTCTGTGATGGCAAAAATTAACTTTCCGCAGTCTTCAATGTGACATGATCCTTCAGAAATGTTTTGAAAACAATTCTTATCAACATTGAAAACAGTTATGCAGCTTAATATTTTGTGTTCACTTCTTTCGTGATTATTGGATGAACGGCATTTAATTGAACAGATGAATGAAAAGTAAATAAATAAATAAATCCACGAGTTAAGACTGAAAACATATTCTCACACAGTAAAACACAGACCGAGTCAAAACTGGAAGCATGTTTAATATTGCTCTACTATTATCCTGAAAGGCATAATTGGAGTTACACATCTGAACTGATCGTAGTTACAGAATCATAGGTCTCTCTTTTTGCATTGAACAATATATACAATGTAAAATAAATACATTTACACAAATGGACATATTGTTTGGAGCACACTGTAATGATGCACATCACAAAAATATACAGTTAATAGTTTTACCGATGTGGAGCACATCTAAAAACTACAGACATGATTCTCACTACAGGTTGTTTCAGCAACTCCTGGGTTGAAATATATCATTATCATATTGATCATAGAAGCTTCTCAAATGCTCTTTTATTCTTTCCCCTTCCTCCTTCTGGATCTCGTCCTTTCCCACACCGGTTTCTGCATTAGACTGCCAGGAAGCCTAGATGCGTTTGGCAGACGCGTCGATGCATGAATAAATACAACCAACACCTAGAACCTCTTCAACATTTAAAAATAGCAGTTGTTTGTATATCTGATCATCCTTAATCCTATTATCCTAGAATTTGCAAAACAGTCCAATAGATACAGCATTTGATCACTAATCGAATCACATTGTACAACTACTGTACGTCGTACCGTCATATTGCTTTAAATAAGAAAATATCTCTAAAAAAAGTCATCTTGGGTACGGATAAATTACACTTTGATTTCTATGCTGGATAGATGAGTGTTAAAAGATACAGTAAAATTGTCTTTAAATGGTTCGAGAGGTCTGGGTACCGTTTTGTCCAAAATTACACAGTACATGTCATAAAAGTATTTTGTTGTTTTTTTTTTTGTCATTTTGTGCACTAAAAGCAACTTGGAAAAATGCATATCTGAAAGACCGAGTGTAGATCGGAACCGCTTGCTCTCGTTTTTCATGAAATCTTACAAAACTGAACAGAATTACAAAGCTTGTCTAGTTTCATATCGCTTCATTTCCATCGTGATCACCTCAGAGTAAAGACAACACAAAAAAAAAACAAAATCACAGAGAGAAAACAGCACCTCTTCTGCCAGGAGTTGATCATGTGAAAATTTTGAAAGTGCCAACATCTTCTCCACAGCAAGACCCCCCCACCCCACATCTGATGAGTTGCCATGAGCGATAAGACCTAGAGTCACGTTACACTAACCTTTCCAAAGCACAATCTATTAAGAGTTTTGAACAGCTAATGATAAGATACAGTGTATTTATAGAACAAGTCTGAGAAAAAGCAACTAAAAACGCCTTAAAAAATGATCTGTTCTTTTGTCTTTTTTTCGTCATTTTTATTAAGCACACAAAGTCAAAGTGATAGTTTTGAAAACCGATCTTACACCAAAACAAACAAAAATGTTTCTTCCCTTTGCAACCTTAAAGAGTCAAGATATATACCAATGGAGTTCAGCATGAAAGCCTTATGTACAGCATTTTGTTAAAAGAGAAGGAAAATCAGAAAAAGAGGGGAAAGAAAGAAAGAAAAAATGTACTATTTCAAAGCATTTGCCATCGTAACCTATGATATACAGTGTTAGTCTACAAGATAGGAGTTACACAGATGGTCTCTTGTACATATAATGCACCTCCTTTTAAATATTCACTTATATATCAGCATAGATTATATTGATCGTTGATCGGTTGATCTAGCAGTAACTAGGAAGAGTCTTTTTTCAAAAGGTTATTTGAGAACCCATATTCTTGCTCCTGAGGATTCATACATCCAGTATTGTCTCTAATTCTACCCTGTCTCTAAAAAAATGAACCAATACTAGAAAAGAAACAACAGAAAAAAAATTAATGCATACTGAACAGCGAGACTTGCGATCACCACGGGTAGTGCACTACATCTTTTGTGTGTAACAGAGGAAAGGGAAAAAAACAGAGATGTTTCAGAAAAACACAGCAGACATGAAACACCAAGAAGCTGAACTACATTTTTTTTTTGTTGATTTTTCATCCTTTTTTTTTTCTTTGATCTGTTCCAATAAAATGTCTTAGGTTAGATTTATAATCTGTTAATTTACAATATACAATGCTTAAGAATATTCAGAAAATACCCCATACTAATACTGACATATTTCTGATGAAGGCTGTGGATCGCTTGCTTTGATACTTGAGCCTCTCTGCTAAAAATGTCATTTGGAAGAAGATTACGTCACGTGTATGATATCTCTGGCGCTATTCCGCATAAAAATCAGGACCGTCGTGAAACTAAATCTACAATGCTTCTCCGTCTTCCCTAAGTGCTATTTTGCTTAAAGTTCAAATACTGCTTTATTATGAAAGAATGTCAATAGAATTGCGAGGCTGAAGTTAATATATATGCATATATAATTGGCTTGAGATAATGGTTATGGTCCTTCTGGCCATATCATGTATGTAATCTATCATCTTATGACAAGCACAGACAGAAAAGCGAAAGCTTCTGGAAATTCATTTTTCCAAGTAAGTGTGGCACTAAGAAAAAAAAAAACAAAAAAACAAAAACAAAATTGCATACATTTACACCTCCACTTTTTAAACATCTATTGCTTAGAGAAGATAGCAGGTTTTCGTCTTCATTGCGCAACACGGTGGTCGGTAGAAAAACATAACGATCAATTATTAACATTATATGAAGAAACATCGTGTTTGATGACCATACCATATATTTACATCCTTCAGTACAGTAAAAATACACTCGAATAAAACATAATAAAGTCAATAAATAAATGAGTCTGTTCCTTGACCACTGCGATTCCTCTTTGCTCGGTATTGCATGAGAGACTAAAGCTTCGGCTATTCCCTGAAAAGATCGAAATGAAATCGGTAAAAGAGGCTAGACGTGTTTGGAAGACTTGAAAGAAAACAACAAGGGAGTGACACACGCATGATCAATCGGCATGGCTACATAATGGTGAGGAGCAGTTTCTTCAAAGATGTGAAAATCTCAGTTTGGCTATCGCGTTGTTAAACTGCTCCGAGGACCTCTAATGTAATACTGCACATAGTCACTACGTCACGCTCTTATGGTAAAGAGGGTCGATTCCTAAATTCCTTCAGCGACATGGGAGCTGGACGGTACAGTTCGGGGAAAGTTTCACTTGCTGGTGTCCATCGGGTGGACCTCCTTCCTTTGGCAGGGCTGGTCTTTTTCGGCTCCAGAATTTCTCTTTTGAAAATCAATACAATGTCTCAATAGCACAAAAAAACTCAGCATCAGATTTTCGAGAAGAACAAGTCGACGGCTGGTTTCAAGTCCCACTGCTGAATAATGAAAGCAGTCATTTTTTTCCACTTCATATTTTTCTCAATAATCACATTTTAAATCATTCTTATATTTACGTATCATTGTCAGTAATTAGAAGTACCATTACGGTTATGTTTTAGTTATTATTTGTTAAAGTTTATAGACAAAGGTTTCACAAACGGCGGCAGAGAGTTAGTCAGTGTCTGCCCAGCGAAGGGGCGCAGTCACGTACCCCCTCCAGCTCTCTGTCGGTATAACGCGGGGCCGGGGACGGAGTTACACCTTGGCCTCCAGCAGCTCCAGAAACAGTTTGTGCATGGGCACTTTGCCGTCCTGTTTGATGCTGTAGAAGTGCTGCACTGCCTTGGTGGATGTTTGCCGGAGCAGCGGTAGGGTCATGAGCAGCTTGCCGGCCCGGCGCGGGTCCTCCGGGTGCTGGCCCGCCTCGTAGTCCTGCAGGGCCTCGTGCAACACGTCCTGGAGCTTCTGCACGGCTTCCACGTCCTCTATATGCATGGAATCTGAAAAAAAAAACAAAAAAAACAGAACAATGATGAGTGGCTTTAGAAATAACACAAATTCAGTACAATACAACATATGCATGTCAATATTTTTTCCACTAAGACATGACCCAAGGGAAAATTAGTTATGTTTTGGAACTAAAAAATTTTTAGTAATATATAAAGATATAAGACGTTACTCTAGTGGTAAAATTTTATTTTTGAAAGAAGTTTCTTCTGCTCAACAATGCAATTAAAAATACAGTAAAACAGTAATATTTTTATATTTTTTCAGCATTATTATAGTCTTCAGTGTCACACAATCTTTCCAATATGCTGATTTGGTGCTCAAGAAACATTTCTTATTATCAATGCTGAAAACAGTTGTGCTTTTTAGTATTTTTGAGGAAATCGTGACACATTTTTTCAGTATAGAAAGTTCAAAAGAACAATATTTATTTGAAATAGAAATGTTTTGTAACATCTTTGCTGTTACTTTTGATCAGTTTAACGCATCCTTTCTGCATAAAAGCATTTAAAAAAATTATAAATAAAGACTTTAAACTCAATATATAACACATTTAATACAAATAATATATGAAGAGTTCATTTGCAAAAACAGATAACTCCGTTTTTAACAATTCTCAGAAATCTTTTTTTTTCCATTGTTTATTCCAATTAATCTCAATCAAACTGCAGTTGGGTTATTTTGACTAGGTTAAAAAATAACAAAAAAACAAACAAACAAAAAAAACAGCTAACTAACATAATAAAACACAATAAAAACATGATAACATAATAAAAAACATGATTTTTGAAAATTAAAAAAAAAAAAACGGAGTTATCTGTTTTTGCAAATAAACTCTTCATATATTAATAAATAATTATATACAATTATATACAAATAAAATTGTATAGGACTATCACAAGACAAAATGACACACATACATTATATATACAGAAGTTGCATTTAAATCAAAGGGAGCCCCCTTCAGTTTAAATAGGCATGACACTCCCGGATGCTAGTTCTGTAAAGGACTTTTCTTTTTTAAATCCATTTCAGCCTGACGGAAACCTGAGGATGAAGTCCTGGCAAAAGGAAAAGGATTAAAAGAATGTGACTCATCCTTTTTTTGCCAGCCCTAAGCTCATTCTCCAGTGATTAAAGGCACACTTGAGTGTTAAACGCTGAGGCTGTCCTCGCCACGTGTTTACAAGCCTCTCTATGGGACTGATGAATGGCACGGGCGACAGAAACAGTGTTTGGAGGAGAGCTGATATGGCACTCGTCTAAGCGAGAGAAACAGAGGCTCGAGTCAGGAAACAATACCTCAGCCTGACTGGCATTGTCTGCCAGAAATGTCAAACAGGCTGCATTTGCATTTGCGCTCGTTAGTACAGCATTCACGCCCGTTCACCGCGACAGACGTGCCTCTGAGAGCGCAATTAGTCTCAGGCAGCTACTATCTTTGCTGTTTACTGCTCCAGTGGCTAATATAGTTGCACTTTTCCAGCTAATCCAAGCCTTGGATGCTCTTGCGAGTGCTCTGATGGTTTTATCACATCACAATGGTAAAGAAAGTGCTTTGTCTGACTTGCTCTTTATAGACTGACTCCACCAACAGTATCGACTCGGTTTTCTACTGTGGCGTGTCAATCCGATCCCGTTCCCTCCGGATAAAATGTCCAAATGCATGCTGGCTTTTGGCAAAGATGTCACGATCAATGCATTGCCTCGAATCAACTGATACATACACGTTAAATAATAATTGTATGGTCAAATATTGATAAAAGCGAGACCTTGTGAGGTTCCTCTGTTAGTAGAGAGCACCGCCTGTCCTTTGGGCTGGCCAGCGGGGCAAACGTCAGCCCGCTTTAGGCTACGGTACGATATCCTAACCCTTCGGTGTCTGGAGTCCATCTAGAATTCAGACAGCGAGGTCTCGTCCATCAGTCACATGGGCTTTGGCCATCTGAAAAGTGACCTGTGATCCGACAGAAATCCCTGGCAGGAAAGTGCTTACCTGCACCTTTCCACACAAGCTGCTCTATCAATCTCAGCATCGCTGCTGGAGGCGTTTGGGAAAACACACATTTTCTGCATGCTATTTGTGGCTTAAAAGTGTGTTGCAACATTTACTATCAAAAAGACTCTTCGCTAGACTCAAATTTGTTATTATTTTCCAGAATGACACTGGAATTGTGTCAGTAAATGGCTGAATTCAAACTGTGGAGAAGATATGAGGTCACAGACTGCTTTACTGACTTTTCTTGTTCTTTTTAATGTCCCTTAAAAAGAAACGCGCACCATGATGAGATCAACTGCAACGTAAAGCTTTCAAATAAATAGGATAAAAATGTCGCTCTGACATCGATTGCTTAAGCAATACTGTGTCTATTGAAGGACTGTGAAATATATCGGCTCTGAGCGGAAATACCCAGCACCTCGGGGCTTTAGAAAATGGTGGAGTGTATCATTTTTTTTTAGCAGCTGTCTGAAACACTCTGCTCTCCTCCAAAAAAAGAAGTGACAAAATGGCTCACCTTTGAAATCGGACATGATGCATGTCTCTCCTGAGAGAACAGTGCGGAGAGAAGCCGCAGAGAGAAAGTCTCGATAAATAGAGAGAATGACACCCGAGAATGTGAGAAAACGCCAGGACTAGAGATTAGCTTATGCATCAGGCTACACTGTAAAAAAATGATTTTTTTTTAATATTATTGGAATATGTTTTGCAAGAAAATGCCTACTTCAAAATTTCACGTTTAAGTCAGTGTGTTACTTGTCGATTCTTTGTAATTGTGTGAAAATTGTTTCCAAATTCAGAGTACAGGAAGTCTCATTGCGTATGCTAAAAAAGGCATAAATGCTGACCGAAAACGACATCGGTATGACTAAATCTACCACTCATCGATCACTTTTACCTGCTTTTGGCGCACTGATGTGCATGTCAACAAACCGAGATGAACTGCTAATCGTCAAATCAATTAAAAAAGAATTTCTCAAAAGAGTCACGCACTCATTTGCTCTCTCAGGGGTGCGCTTTGGGCAGAACGGCCCCCGGTGGCTGCGGGCCGGGGCCAAACTAGCGAGCCGTCATCCGCAAGCGAGCAAGAGCAATCTGCTTTTTCATTTTTCAGCATGGCCAGGCCCAGCCGGAGATTGATCGTCACATATGGCCCCAGAAAACAAACTGTCAATACCTTGAGCGCTGGAGAATATGAACAAATAGCCGCCCTCCCATTCAAGCTGCTCATTGCGTCCCATTTAACAGATTTTATTGACAGTTTCCTTCTTGTAATTAAAGGGAAAACTACTGGCCAGCAACCAAGATAAAGTTCAAAGATGGGGTCAACACAAAGGGAGCCAGAGGGCCATGGTGCAACTGTCGATGGCGGACAACATCAGAGCCTGTTATTGACATGCAGGTGCATAGTGATGGGCTCCTTACTTAAGAGGCATCTGAGCAGAGACTTATGCTAATTCGGACAGGGGCCGCAGACGTGCTTTTGAGGGATTTCAAAAGGGGCGGGGAGGGGTGGGAACATTGTTTAGTGTTTTGTTGTGTGTGCGAGTGAATAGAGGAAGAGAAAACATGAGAGAAAAAAACGGAGATATTGATATATTACTCCAACTGTACCTGAATAACTCTACCACTACATCTGTTGTTAAGATTCCCATTGGAGGAGATGAAATCAAAAGCAGGGAGTTTAACTCTGTCCATGCTCATACATTATCAACAGCCCATTCTATTAAGAAGGGCGACGAATAAACAAACATTGCTTTAATTGAGCTGATGACAGGCAATTCAAGAGGCTTCAAGTGCACTTCAAGCTAAACGCATAATTTTATTTCATTTGCAGTAGGATTGCTGTAAATGATTTTGTTAATGATTCTGAACCAAAGACACACTGGACAATGGAAATTATAATGGAATGTAGATTTTAACCAGAGCAAACATCTTATTTAAGTTGACGTTAAAGAAAACAAGGTTATGACAGATAGAAGTCGGTCAATGACGTAAAATTGTCCACGATAAAGAAAAAAAAAAATCATAATTCTTAAAAAATTAATTCTTTATTAAAGCTGGTTTCATACCATTTCCAAAAAATGTAAAAAAGTAACAAGTCATATATTTTCTTTACAAATTAAATACATTAATCTTTATTCTTAAAATACATTTTTCAAAACAAGTTTTTAAATACTTTATATTTATTTATTTATTTACTCGTTTATTTATTTATTTTATTTAATTAATTTTTTATTTTTATTTATTTTTTTTACAAATACCATGAATTAATAAATATTATTATGTTTTTTTGGAAAGTTTCACCACAACACCAGTAATATTTTCCCCCTTCTAATAAAGTAAAAATAAAATATTTTGTAAAACCATAAGGTTGTTTTTTTCATTTTGATCTCAGGACTCCTGATATATTTCGATTTTATAACCCACCCAAAAAATGTCAAAACGATTTTTAATTTACAAATTAAAAACATGCTTATCATAGAAAATCATTATATTTATAAATTGCATTTATAAATTATTTTTAAATACATTATTTTTAAATTTTGCCACTGACCCTTTTTTCCATTGTAAATTTGTTGAAAAACGTACTTTCAATGTTTTGTTGCCTGAACATTCCATAACAGTATCACAATTTGAATACATCAAATCAAATATGGCGTCTGCTCAGACTGGAATCTATAGCATCTGTTCATTTTACCTGAGTTAGCCAGGGCTATAGCTTTAAGAGTGACAAACTCCTCCTTCTCCAGCTTCATGCTCTTGTACTTCTTCACCAGTTGAAGAATAGCGTTATTCAGGTCTAGCAGGCCAGCCAGCTTGGATTGGTCCTCATCCATGATGTAGTCTTCAGCGTAGACCAACTTGTCCTCAAAAGACAGCGAGCGGTAGACTACACGCAGGATCAGGATCTCCATCCACGCGCTCTGCAGAAGACTCATCTGGTCCGCCAGCGAAAGTGTGGAAAACCCTGAGAAAAAGCCAGAGAAAGAGCTCTCTTCAACTCAACAACCAATGTTCAGCTTCAAATCAACATTCAACGGCGGTATATGATATAAAAGCTCAGTTGGTTGTCAGAAGTTTCTGGTTGTGTTAGTGGGAAGAATTGACATTCTGGAGGTGTAATACAGAGGAAAATTCCAGTGGGAGTGAGCTGAGGCACCTAGCACGAGCCTTGGCTCTCATCTCCAGCTGCGCTGCAGGCCAGGGGGCATCCTGAGGGAGGGCACTCCTTATCTCCCCCAACATGCAGCATGGATCAATTCTTCCCATCACACCAACTGAAAGACTAATTGCTTGCCTCAAACTCCTTCTCTTTTCTCCTCCCCCCACTCTGCACACACACTTTTTCCCTCATTTTCCTGTCTTTTTGCTGGAAGTGAAGGAAATTGTGAAGTTCATGTTCATGAATGCCTTTTGAAACGGACTAACACATGGCTCAGTTTGGGGTCTGAGAAAGGGTGATACTAGATGTTTTCTAATACTATTAGACCCCAAGTATAAGAAAATGAATAACTGCTATGATCTTTTTTTCCCCCTGATTAATGCACACACTGTTGAGGGATCTCAAATTGAGGATTAAAACTTCAATAATTTCTATGTACTGGCTTTAGACTGGGACAGATGAATACTATTGAAATAATAACAACAACAACAACAACAGCAACAATAATAATAATAATAATAATAATAATAATTATTATTATTATTTATTATCAGTCTTATTTATTTATTTATTTTAAGAGTTAATCATTTTTGGGGGTATTTTCATAATAATAATAATAATAATAACAATAATTAATAATAATACTACTAATAATAAAACACATGAAAATTATTTATGTATTTATTTATTTGTGTTTATTATTATTATTATTATTATAATAAAAATACCCTCAAAATTGACAAAATAAATAAATAAATAAATAAATAAATAAATAAATGGGGTGTCAATAGAACAAAAGGGAGTTCAAATAAAGGCTAAAAATGCAAGTAACCAAAAGCTGATCTAACATAGCCTGCAAAGAGCAAACAATAAAAAAAAAAAAAAAAACAAGCATTCTAAATAAATTGCGCAAGTGCTTGGGAGCCGTCCATCAGCTCTGAAGGTGAGGGACAGGCACAACAGCACCTGTTGGTGTTGGACCTTTTTGTCTCATCTTACTCGCTCTGCTCTTCCAAGAACAGATGAAGCGTCTCTCTTTGCGACAGCGAGGGGGCTAATCTGGGTGGCGGGGGAACATGAGGAAAGAGATGCTCACCAACATCTGTTGTGGAGAGATGCCTTCAGAGGAAGCAAGCAATTTCACTCATTTTTCCTTTTCTTTTTTGAAATCTCTTTCTGTGAGTTAATCACTAATGGCAAGGAGCTCATTAGGTATAGGTTTCGGGCTATTGTTTATACCAACCGCTAATTTATTATCCCAAACTGTTAACATCTCTGATCTCATTAGAGGCAGACTAAGAGCTGGTGAGCAGTTGGTGCCTCCCCTGGCCTGCTGGTACTAGTGTGCTCAATGCCAGTTGGCAGGGCCATCTTCTACTACTTAATAAAATCATCAAAAGGGATTAAGCCAAGAATTTCTTAAGGGGGTTCAATGTAAGACCGGTGCATTCTTACAAAGACACTGGCCTCAATGAAAGGTGGCATGGACTAAAAATAAGATCACACTCTCACGGCCTCCTGAGAGGTATGTGTAATCCTTTAATATTGCTGAGAATTTGGAAAAAGTTCACTGACATTGAATATAAATGTGAATCAGTTTTTAAATGGCAAAACTCGTTATAAATAAAAATAACAATGGGGTATTGAGTATCTGATTAAATATCTAAAAAGCTTTTTCATGTTTAAATACACTGTAATATAAGAAAGCCATTGGTAGATTCACTTCGAAAAACTATAAACACTGTGGCGCTTTTGCTCTGACTCATCAACACTGACTCAACCAATGGTGTAAGTTTGGAGTCTGTTTGTCCAACCAATGGAGGACACCAATATTATTAATTTTGCACTTCCGATTGGTAAAACTAGCGGCATAGAAACATTTAAAAGATTATCATCAGTAGAGTTTATCATGAAAAGAAACAAAATAAACATAATGAATGATGGACGACCGAAGACATGTATCAAGACAGATCGAGACACAGAGAGAGAGACAGAGGCACAAAGAGAATGAGAGCATGAGGGACAAACAGAAAGACAAAATAAAGGCTGGGGGCGGGTGGGGAGGGGGTTGTGGAGTGGAGTGGAGTGGAGTGGCAGATGGACGGAGCCCATCGCCTAGAGCTCCCCCTGTGCCACTCCCAGCCCTCCCTCTCAGCCACTGCTGTTAGTAAATAATTAGATTTACACATTCCCCAATCTCCACACATCTCTCCACAGAATAATTAAAAGCCGGATGATTAGTTTATTGAGTGGAAGGAAGAACTTTTTTTCCCTCTTTATTGAGGTCCATCAATGATTTTATCAGGGGCTCGCGCTTTTACGGTTGTCATGCCAGTGCAGGCATCCAATTTTTCTTATCTCCCTGATTAATACAAATGCTGTTTCAGGACGCATTAATTAACAGATACAAATCTACGTTCTCATGGCCGGATCGATAGAGAGAAGAAAAGAGCCATCAATGTGAATTTACTGCTGATGATGGAAAAGGTTCTCTATTGACATTTACGCGAGGGCAAACTTTAAAGATGCATTTTTTCCCCTTCTTTTCATCTGTTATTTCATTTCACAAAAGAGCTTGGTGGCGACCGTGATTACAGTTCACCTTTGGATGCTTTGCTGCGTGAGAAAGGATCCAAAGAGCTGAATTAAAGCGTGTCACTGTCATTTCAGCTGTGGCAAATGTCTACAACCCTTTTCCCAAAGGACTTCCTGTAACAAGAGGAAGTTTATTGACTCAGTACAGACATGACACTAAACAGGGCACGATATATAGGCACTATATATATGTGTGTGTGTGTGTGTGTGTGTGTACTGTAAAAAAATAAACTGTTGAGAATACTTAAAGTAAGGCAACATGATGCAGTAAGACTTTTGAGTTTTCTCAACAATTGTTTCATAGTTCTTCTAAGTAACAATACTTTGTTAAGCCAACAGAAATTGGTTTGTTCATGCAATGATGATTGCCTTATTTTGCTAATAAAGATATTCTTGTCAGAGTAACTGAAACAACAATTACTGTCATTGATGTAATTAATTTTTTTCTGTTTCTTGGAAGAAAAAAATTTTTTTTAATAAGTCACCACATTATCAAATTTATGTTTGTTTACAAATGACAAACCTTAATGGATAAGTTAGTCTAATAAGTAGACAACACTGCGTACAAGACTAAGATATCCAGGAACACAACCAGGAAGACAACTTACAAGACTAAGATATCCAGGAAAAGAATATAAGCAGTTGAACAAACTCTAGGTCTCAAAACTAGACACACTAACCTCAAGAATCAGCAAATGTTAAAAAGATGAGCCCTTTATATCACAGTACAACAAATAACTAACAATAATGATAAAACAACAAAAAAATTTAAATGAAGTCAGCAAACAGCAAAAAAAAAAAAAAAATCCTATAACAGTAACTGCATAATTTATTCATGCTGCAGTGCATGCTGGGAACTCACAAAGCCTTAACATTTCAACAATATTAAATTCTTTGTTCAAACAACTGTGTTTGACTTGTTAGGACAACATTTGGGTTAATTTTGTTGGTCTGACAAGGGTTTTTATGTAGTATCAAGAAAATAGCATTTTTCAGTATTTGAGACTCAAAAGGTTTCGTAAACTGGAAAATGTGCAATTGCATTTTTTTTACAGTGTGTGTGTATACACACACATATACACACACACACAAAAAACACACACACACACACAAAAACACACACACACACACACACACACAAACACAAATATTTAACAATATAACAATATAATAATGTATTAAATGTGAATTAAATGTAAATGTAAATTACAATAATCAATAATTATACCCTTAAATTATATATATATATATATATATATATATATATATATTAGTGCTGGGCAATGATTAATAGCGATTAATTGCATCCAAAATAAAGGTTTTTGTTTATATAATATATGTGTGGGTACTGTGTATATTGATTATGTATATATAAAGACACACACATACAGTATATATGTAGAAAATATTTACATGTATATATTTATATTATATATAAATATATTTAATATATAAACAACATATTTTTCTTAAATATATACATGCATGTGTGTGTATTTATATATACATAATAAATTAAAGTACACACACATATTATGTACACAAAAACTTTTATTTTGGATGCGATTAATAGCACTAACATATATATATATATATATATATATATATATATATGTATGTATAGATATATATATATATATATATATATATATATATATATATATATATATATATATATATATATATATATATATATATATATTAAAATATTTATAATAAATAATCCTTAAACACATATACACAAAAACTAATAATCCAGTCACTTTTTAAACAGCTTTTTATGTAAATGCATAATCTTGTTTTATTTATTTGTTTATTTATTTATCAATCAAAAAGCATTTATTTATGTACACGGGATTTATTTATTTACAAGCCATGTAACTCTGGATAAGAAACTCTTTTATTTGACAGACACAAAGCAGACTGCCCCATCCTGATGACACACGAGCATTATCTGATCTAGCGTTCAATCTCCAGTAACGTCCTCTCAATTTAACTCTCTTAGCCCGGAGACCAGCTTCAGAGCTCAGACTCCCTCTCTCTCCAGCAGAACTGAAGCGGCTTTGCCACTGGCACAATCTCTCTTCTTCTCTCTATCTCTCTCTTTTCTCTCAGTAAACTGATGTACTTTGTGCTAGACGGGGAGGAAAGGCTAAGTATGTGGATCTGTGAAGGTTACACCAGTAGAAGGTATCTGATGGCTGAGGCCTTGTGAAACCTGCAGTGGCTTTTCAGAAGAAATAAGCATTGGAGCAGCGCATAGCACAGGCTGACAGAAAGAGGCTGCGGTGCAGCCATGCGAAGTTAACCCCTGCCGGGCAGGACTGCTCACCACCAGGCCTCACAGCAACCACCGGCCGTCCGTCTGCCAAATCTTTTCTGACTGCACGTTTACACACTGAGAGAGCCAGCCGAGACAAACACACACACACATACACGGTCGTTCCTCCTCCTCGTCTTCCTCAAGGCAGACTTCACCTCAGCATCGCTGCTTAGCCGTCATATAAACACACGTGCGCTCAACTCCTCCGTCTCACTCTCAGCAACACCCCTGCTTATTTTCTCATGGTTGCAGGGTAAATGAACACGCTTGAGCAATGAGAATCAGTGCTATTCTGCGTGCCGACCACGCTGGATGTTTATTTGATGCATCCTGGCTCCCTCCTGAGCTCCTGTGTGAATATACACTCTATTTGCTTTCACACTTTGTCAAGACGATGATGACACGGTCACTAATCTACTTGCAAAAATAGTGCTGTGGAGAGCGAAGGTGAGACTTAGTAATATTAGAAGTCCAAGTTGTCATATCGCCTTAACGGAACAACATTTGATTATAAAACAACAACAAACTATAATAGATTTCAATGTATTAACATCTCGCAATATCCAGAAAAATGGCACGATTGCGAAAGAGATATTGCTGTTATACTTTACATTTCAATAAACAATAAATTAATATTCATTTATAATTTTAAAACTTACAATATTAGTATTTACATTGTGTGGCTCTGGTCTCAATGGAAATTAAATCCAACTGTGTCTCACACCAGAACATAGTAGTGATTGACATTTCTATCAGTGTTTTTGAATCAATCATTTGAGAAAATGATTCATTGATAAAGACTTATTTAATTCCTGAATGAATCAGTGCTTTTGCTTTAAATGATTGAATGAATGATTCAATGACTCATTCAAAAGAGTCACATGTCACCACCTACTGGGGTCATAATGCATATATCATGATATATGCACCATGAAACTGCTTAATTTCTTCTTTATGACTTACTGTAATAATATATTTAACAATGTTTTGATGTAAATATATATTTCATATTTAATTTAGTAATAATGTATAGTTTTCATCCTTAGTTGTTTCACCTCTGTAATACAGTATGTTGTACCAATAAACATAGTTAAATAAATACTACATATATGCATAAATACATAAAGCAAACATATGTAGTATATTTGATTCACTAAAACAGACCCATTGTAGCATTAATATCCAAATAAGCCATAAAAAGGATGTCTTTGGAATACGTTCAGCTGATTGGTGATTACTGTAAGCTTACAGATAATCCTGTGGTGACGCTAATGATGCCAAAGGCCATGGTGAGACAGGAACAACCACCATGCCAGTCTCTGTCTGTCCATTTACTGCCCCAGTGAGGCACTGAGACGCTTCCCCCTTACCAGCTAAACCGGTCTTCTGCAAAACTCCTCCACCTAAACAACTCCCACCCAAACAAATGGCAAATATTAGCCTACAGAAGTCTCGCACAAATCAAAAACAACATGAAAAGGCAAACAAGAGTGTTTTGTGTGTGTGTAAACAGTCGGGTCTTTAGTCTCCCTTCCCCCTTCAGAGAGGAGGGGGGACACAGGGGAAGTGATGACAGGAGCCGCATACACACAAACCGCCGCAGCGCTCCTCTTTGCTTTTATCACCGGCCGCCTTTCATCTCCACAAAACAACACCAGTCAGAGAGAGAAAGAGAGAGAAATCACACTTTTTAGGAGAGAAAACACATTAACACCACTATAGCTGTCCACATCCATTTAGCGGCTAAGCAAATATTCACCTGTCAGTGTGAGGCACGCTGCCGTACAGCGTTTACCGTGATCACATGCACACAGCTATGGTGTTAAACAGCTGCTGGCTTCTGCTCTACCATTCAATAGAGTTAAACAGAATTGAGTGATTTTCCCTTAGGCTTTTCTTTGGGAGAAAAAAATGGAATGGTATTTTTTGCCGCTTATTATTTTGTTTCCGTTCTGTGAGGATTTTTAGAAACTGAAATCTATCAGCTGAAGGCTAATGGTGAAGAAAAGTGAAGCAAAGGTTATCAAATCTGTCATTAGACTATTAAAACCTACGAAAATTAACCATGGTTTTATTTTAGCAAAAGTGCAGTAACCATGGTTTTTTGGCGTATTGATTACCATTTGTATAACCACAGTTTTACTACAAATACAGTTAGTATAGTATAATCATGGTTAATGTGTGGTTACCATGGTTTAACTATAGTAACCATGGTTTTATTTGTGGTAAAAAATAAAAAAAAATAGCCATGGTTCATTTTTGTAAGGGAAGGCACAAAAACGATACTATTTACTTAATACACATCCTTGGTTGTATTATATTGGTACATATTACTCCTAAAATTATATTTTCAAAAAAATTTTGAAAAAAAAAAAAAATTCTTTCACTAAAATGCGTCAACTAGCTTGGGTTTCCTTTTCAACTGATGTCAGTCACTCTTATTTTTCAACCCTTTTTGTAATACCACTTTTCACATTCCAATCAATTACCAAAACAACTCCTTCCTACATTTTTTTTCTTGTTAAATGTTTGGAAATTTGCCGTATAAAGAATCAAAATCAGTTCCAACATCTGGTGTTGACCTCTTGTTAATTAAACTGCATTTTAAAAAGTCCAATACCACACAACTAAACCAAAAAATATTATTTTATTTGAGCTGTCACATCTTCCTGCATACAATTTGGACATATCTGATTGTTTTCTGTTGTCTTGCAGGATTTGCTTCACCCAAAGTAGAAGAGATGCTGCATCGTCACATTAGCACGGCTTCTTGATTCTAATGCACCTAATTAGCAATCGGCAGACTCTTAATTGCATACATTAAGGCCGATTGGTGGTGGAGATTAATTCTAAATATACCCAGACAGCTGTTTAAGATAGCATGGATTACTGTTCGGACTGTACTTTTCCACTTAATTGCATATGGAAACGAGGCAGCAACAAGCACATGTGCCCTGGTGGCGGCCGCGGAGAAGGGCGGCAGTTCCCCGGACTGTAATAAAGCATCCATGGCAGAGGCTCCACAGATGGAGTGACATTAACCACAGCGCCGAAAAGCCATTTCCAACAATGAAATATCAATATTTACATTTTAATTACACCTTTTTCTTATTTCTCCCCAGAGTCTCTTACGGCTGGCGAATGTGAAGGTGCCTCTTAAGAGTTTCGGGTGGAGGTTGATATTATTAATCTCAGGATTGACGTGGATTTAGAGATTTTATTGTTTTGAGAAAAGTTACGTTGAACTAATGAGAAAATTTATGTTATGAAGAGACAAAACAAACATGTCTCCTCTTTCTCATGGGGTTCAATTCGGCTCATCCCGTAGTTCTTGTTTTTCATGCTGATGTTTGCGGAAACGACAGCAGTTTTGTCCTATTCCTATTAGGAGGTATTAGTGTAGTTTGCACAGAGCTCTCCTCCTCACTCCTGTGCCAGTCAGACGCCTTTGATGTGCGCCTTCCTCATGGGGGTCAGAGCGGCTCCCGCTGGCAGGGACCAACATACGCAACCGCTGCCATTCCATCAGGCACGAAAGGATGTGTTAGGAAAGGCCACGAGATGCACAAGGCGAGGGCTTAAGCCTGAGCCTCAGACGCCCCCTTAGTTTGCCACGGCATATAGTCAGGAGCGTGAGAGTTTGTGTGTGTGTGTGTGCGCTTACGGGAGGGGTGTGGGGCAAATACTTATACGGATTCATTTGTTTTCCCATGCTGATCGATAAAACCCCTTATGAGGCTGTATTGACAAGCCCTATCTCATCTGGACGTCGCGGAAAAAAAAAAAAAAATTTTGATGATGCATTCTTATCCAAAACATGGAATAACTGCAATTGCCGCAGCATATTATTTATATGCTTATCATTGGAGATTAAATTTCCAATGGGGGGGGCGCCCAGATCTTTCTGATAGAGGTCTGACTGCATGGATTAATTTCATACTGGAGGATTAGCGTCTCTCTCAAACATGTTCCGGCCAGACAAACCGAAACAGAGGAATGCCCTGCATTTCCACAAACACTCCGGCGTCAACGACGCACGCAGACAGACACGGAGTCTCGCGCTTAAAGCGCGCCTTAATGCTTCCGAGACAAGACATTACCCCATTCCACGGCAATGAGCACCTTTTAATTTCTGCAAAAGCCACGGCTGAAAATCTTAATTAATTGTTCCATACTGCTTCAGGGTCATTATGCAATGTAATAAAGGCCGTGTAATTATGAAATTTTACAGCCATTACTGAGGCTGATAGCTCGTATTTCATCATCAGGCGGGCCGATGGCTTTCCGGGCGCACGGCTCCAAGTGATGGACTGCACACAGATCTATCAGGCCCAAACAATAAGCTGGCCAGGCTGGCGTAATAGCTACCCACAGATGAAGCAACAGATAAAGATAAACTATAAATCCGCAGCACAAACCCAAATGCTGTTTAGCGGCCGGCGCGAGCGAGTGTTGAAGCCACGGTTTGATTACGCAATTGGAAATTGCGTGTGAAGGAAGTAGTCGGGCGTTGGGAATTCGTAAATGTACGTGTGAACGGTGAGGGAGTGAGGTAGGATGGCGGCGTATGCATTTAAAGGGATAATGCATCTCGCAAAAATTATACTTTAGTGAGACATTTTGAAAAAATATTTCAGTTGTTTTTTTGTTTTGAACCTCACTGATTTTCATTGCATGGAAAATAAATAAATAAATAATTTTATATGGGTTTGGAACTACAAGATGGCGAGTAAATGCCAGAATTTTCATTTTAGTGTGAATTGTCTCTTTAACACATGCACACACACAATAAATTAAAATAGAGCGACGGACGTGAGAGAACCTACACTCTGAAGTATAGCTATTTCAGAACAGAGAGAATAATATAACAGAGTAATGCATGAAAGCATCGATCATGATAAACACAAGGGCTTATTTGAGTAGGGCCACATTTTATGTGCAAAATATGCAGGGAGGAAAGAATGAGGCGAAAAGGAATATGCTGATGCCAGTTTGCAAGACACAATGGCTCTTCGGCCTTAGAAGTACAGAAGAGGTTCTGTGGAGGGAAACTCTCTATACCTGAGAGACTGCAACAAAAGAGGCAGAGAGGGAAATTCAGAAAAGGGAAAAAAAAGGAAGGGAAAACATTTTGGACACACTGAAGGTAGCCGACATTTAAATGTGAATTTACATTCAAATATGAAATATGGTGATGAGGAGGAGGACACTCAGATGTTGAGACGTCCATGTGTGAGAGTCTGTGAGAGAGAAGAGAGTACTGTATTTGAACCAGTATTGCTTTTCAATCTCTTTGAATATGGACTGGCTAAAAACTCATTCAGGATCAACACATGAGTCAATGACAAATAAGTGACCAAAATAAAGAAAAGGATATATATATATATATATATATATATATATATATATATATATATATATATATATATATATATATATATATATATAAAATGTTGAATTTCATACTAAATATTCATATTATCATATTAAAAACAAGCTTATCTTAAAAAGGGTTTGTTCAAATTATTGTGTTTATGTTCATACATTTGGACAAACAACTAAAAAATTAATGAATTTAGTGCCATGTTATTGACCCACTAAATGCCACTTCAGGTTTTCAGTAAATCTGCATATGTGAAGCACTGCTGATCTGTTCTGCTTTGCACTGTGTGAAGAAGACACTTTCTCTGTTTAAAACGTAGCCAATCACTTTATTCATAAGCAACACACTGGGCACGACCATATACGGGCCATGTCGCCTTGCCACCGCATCGATAATAATTTACATCATGATTAGGCTGGCGTACAGGACCAAGGCAATATGTTGCACATCTTCGAAAGCCTCTGTTTAACTCCCAGCCTCGTTCGGACGTGTAGATGTGACGTTATAATTCCTCAGAGCCGACCGACAGCTCAAATCCAATCCCATTTTCCTGCCTGCTTACTCTCTGATAGAGATGATGCCCCCCTGAACTGATACTTTGGGGTGGGGTTTTAGGGGAGGGCTGTTTCAAGCCTGTTTGTGAACTTTGCATGAACCTCTAGACCAAAAAAACAAAACAAAAAAAACAAATTCATAATATGATGACAGGCCTGTTCTACCTCCCAGCAAATTTGCTGTAGGAGATGGGAGGATTGAAATAGAGTTTGGTTTGTATAATTACGTCCATCTATCTTTATATTCCACTAGCATATCACAAATTGAAAATACTAAAAATTGACTGTTCATTCTGATGGTTAATGATTGGCGTAGACACAGCGATGATTTATTGGTTACTTACTGATGTGACACATTTGCATCTTATTAGATGGAGATTACTAGGAGGCCCTTTCAGATTGCAGGACGTGGCCCTTCACAAACTGCCTGATGGATTGATTTGATTTGCAAATGTAATCAAACTAATAAGAGGGAAAAATGAGCAATAATGCCTTGTTTTTTCAACGGGCAATCACACAGGGCCGCCCCCCGCTGGCTGTGGGGCAGACACAGGGCCTGATGGGTTGGTAAGAATGCAGTGCTGGTGAGAGGCCAGAAGGTTACTGTCACACCTATTCAGCTCTCTTACAGCCTTTATAAAGCAAATGTGTCCTTTATAAAGACCGACATGCAAGAGGACAGATAAACACAGGCATAATGTGGAGCTTTGCATTTGTTTTCACATTACAAAGCATGATGCAAATCTGGCTTCTGTCAGGTGCATTTCCAACAGGCTGAGACAGGCGTGTTTACATGTGAGGTGTGGTGAAGGTTGGGCATTGTGTGTGACGGACAATCACTCCATATTCTGTGATGCATAGTCCATTAGCAAAAAGGAAGAAAAAAAGAGAACATCTATATTAATTTCAAGGAGGAAATCAATACTTTAATATGGTGAGCAATAATCACATGAAGACATCCATCATGTGTTCCTAATATAATCAATTCCAATTGAATTTGAAATATATAATATCAAAATAATAAATAACAATAATAATCTATCTATCTATCTATCTATCTGTTTATTTATTTTCCATTTTTACTTGTATGTTGTTGTCTTTTTTCTTAGGAGCACTTTAAGAAGAGATAAAAGTCTTTCAGAATTTACTCATCCTCATGTTGCTGAAAATATTTACACTATATTTATATACATTTACAGTGGAGGTAAAGATTATCAGTGGCTAATAACATCATTATTTTTCATCTGTTTCATCTGATATTTCATGGCGGTGTTTTCTGCCTCAATATATGAGCACATGATCACCTGAACATAATCTCTACAACTGCTCTGAGAGCCACTTCATGAGAATTTTATTTCTTTTGAGTAAATCTATCATCATATCAGAAACCTAAAGGTCTTCACAGCAAACCATCAAAATAAAAGTTCAGTTTAACTTGAAGAAACCATGACAGAAATATTACATAATGTAAGGAGAGTACTACTACTACCAATAAAATTAATTAGTTTTAAAATTAAAACGTTATTTTTTAAAGGAATATTTACCAGAAAAATTATTTACCAGAATTTTTTTTAGCAGACAAATTTAAATTCACAACATAGTATTTTAGGAAAAAAAGAAAATAACAATAAATTCTTTTTTTCCCCCATCTTCTTCTAAAATCTATTAACTAGAGATGCAGCATTTCAGGAAAAAAAATAAATAAATAAAAATAAATTCTTTTTTTTTTTTCTAAAATCAATTAACTAGAGATATTATTTGATTAATAATATTTAATGAAAGCATTAAAATTGAATCCAGAAAATTAATGGAAAACAGAATTTGGTATAAAACAAAAACAAAAACTGAATTTTAGAAAAAAAAAAAAAATTTGTATGACCATAAAAACGATATTTTTGTTAAAATTTTAAAAAATTGATGTTTTATATTGTAAGTTTTAATATTTTAATTACTTTGACATGCTTTTTGATGAATAAAATTTATTTTACCATTAAAAGAGTCTAGAAAAATTAAATGGAAAAAATGGAATCCAGAAAAATTAAAATGGAAAAAAAATTTTTTTGGAAAAGATCAAATAAAATGGAATTTGGGAAAAAATAAAACAGATTTCATAGGGCCCTATGTTTGTTTAGTACGATAATAAGATAATAAATGATTTAGCAATATAATAAATAATTGTAATATTGTAATAAATATCCTCAGACATAGGTTAAGACGACAAAAACACGCACCAAAAAGATAGAGTGAGAGACCAGCGTTCGGAAAAAGAAACACATAGTCCACATATTGACATGCACAAAAAGGACAAATCCGTGTGTAATGGGGTAAAAGTAGAGTCAGGCATCATTCAGACACCCGAGTCAATAATGTCACAGCCTGTAGGCAGCACATCAGTATGAAGATGTGGAACTCATCCAGTATGCTGTGCTGTGGTTATTTTCAAAGTAGACTGTGAGCTGACACGGCCTTCCCCTTAACAATAAGCCACAAACAAAACCTTGAGAAGAAAACTGCTCATTTCCACCAACTACCATCCTGTTTTTTCTATAATAACCAATTTACAGATTTATATCACTTCAAAATAATAATCAGAGACGCAGTTGAAGAGAGCTTATGAGATCATGACCTTTGAACTATGCTAAAACAGCAATATTAAACACACAAAATCTCTTTGACACACATTTCTCCAATCTTTGCTCGGTCTGTACAGCCTTTTTCTTTGAGTGTCAGACTTAATTTAGTGTGTCTCACTTTGCTGAATGTATCAGGAGTGAAACCCCTGCTAAAAGTGAAAATTTGATTTGCTAAAAGGAGCTTAGGGCATCTATTAATCAATATTTGCAGTGTGTCAGGCTGAGGGCGGTGACAGACAAGGCCTCATTTAGAGATTGGTTGGAGTGGGGATATCGGGTGGGGGTTGGAGTGTCACGAATGGGTTTTCTCCTCTCATCCAGGGCAGGGAAGAGGAGGAGGGTCCCAAAAATCACATCTGGGAAAGCACTGGCAGGCACGCACATCAGCGAGGAGGAATAAGCGGGCTTACTCCAGTTTGCAGATAATTATGTTTACATATGATTAGCTCTTCCTCCAGTGGGTTCACGGAGCTAATGAGACAAAACTAGCAAGCACGTTCAGTCAAAATGAGACTGGAGTGAGAAAAAGGGAGGGACTAAACTGAGGAAAAAAAGGCAGAAATTGACATGACTGTGCGTTTTCATGACACATCAAGTGACTTTTGAATCTGTAGTGCCACAGCAGAAGTTGTGAGCTAGCAGTATGAATTGAATTTGATGATATAGATCATATACTGTAGCAGACCACATACTGTGGAATGATGTCAAATCAGCGTCTTTCTATTATTTTGCTGGTTGCACTCAAAAAAAAGAAAGAAAGAAAGAAAGAAAGAAAGAGAGATAGCATGACTAGTGTAGTGTGATTCATGAACAAATGACTCTTATGAGTCAGTTCTTTTTCACAAACTCAGTTTGAAGCTATTAGATCGAATTATATTTTCTGTTTGTTTTTCTGACCAAAATAAAAAGTTATCTTGGACTTTGCATTATCTGACTAGCCCTCATGAAGTAACATTTTTGTGCCAAAAAATATATTTATTGTAACTTTTTTAAATGCACCTTTAAACATTTGTGAAACTTAAATCACTATCATTACTAATAGGTTCTGCATATAACAATATGTAGTTTATTAAAGATATACATTTAAATTTTTTAAATATAAATTCTATTTTAATTAAAACAAAAGCATTAAACCATGAAATTAAAGATTTAAAATATTAATAATAATATACAAATATACAGTGGTGTGAAAAATTGTTGGCCTCCTTCCTGATTTGTTATCTTTTTGCATGTTTGTCACACTTTAATATTTCAGATCATCAAACAAATTTAAATATTAATCACATATAACACAAGTAAACACAACATGCAGTTTTTAAATGAAGGTTTTTTTTGTGAAGGGAAAACAAAATCCAAACACACATGGCCCTGTGTGAAAAAGTGTTTGCACTCCCCATATAATAGGCCTACATATAATAGGAAACACTGGTGTGAAATGTGCATTATTCCAGCACTGTATTACAACGCCAAGAGTGATCGTAAGACCTCTATCTCCATTGTGTTTTCCCATCCTGAAGATTAGGGGCTGGGAAAGGGCTCATGGAGAAACCATACCTATGCTTTAGATAAATCCCTCGCTCGGCTCTTGATTAAGACATCTCACAGGCTGCCCGACGCCTATTCAAATAAATAAAGCATAAAAACTAAAAAACACATGTTACATTCACAGCTGCAGCCTTAAGGCAGTTGTGCACGCTTTACCAGGGTAACTTTAATTGCTATTGTTCGTATCCAGAACAGGCCACTAAGCCTGTAACACACCGGTCAGCCAATAATGATGACACCTCAATCACGTCTGCAGATTGCACTGAGTAAGCATCTCCTGTTTTTTTTTTTTTCCTAACAAGGTTTCTGGGCGAATATGCTAATCCCACGGCGCGTCTGTCCGGCGAGCACGTAATCGTCTTATTATGCCCCGAGAAACCTCGCTGCGATATTTGAGTAGGAGTCGGGCTTCCATGACTCTCTCCTTCTCCTGAACCTATTACGAATGCACTGGCCCTGACAATTGAAGGAGCGAGAGAGAGGCCTGGCCGAGGGAGAGAGGGACAGGAAGGTGTAGAGAGCGAGAGAGAAAAAAAAAGATGGAGGTGGGGGGAGGCAGAGGAATGAAGTGGAGTGTGGCAGTACCTCGGTATCTACATAAAAGAGATTAGAGTCGACAGGGTTCCATTTTACAGCTCAATCATATTGTGTTAGCACGCGCTTATCCGCGTGCCAGTGAAAATTGAAAGGGAAATAAAGAAAGAGAGAAAGTCCCAGAGATAGGACCAAGAATGGGAGAAGCCCGAGCAATTTCAGCCTGCATAAAGGGCCTGTAATAGTGAGGGTCCTGTCATGCTAAAAAGCCAGTGCCGGTCCATGCGGTGGCCATTCTTGTAGCCCGCTCGTCAAGTCAAGTGCGACCGCCCGCCATTGTGCGCCGCTGTGTTACGATAAGGCATGTCACAACCGTATGACAGCACGTTTTCATTTATTTTTTATAGCTCCTGGCCGGCGTGAGGTGACTCTAATTCTATTTACAGATTTTTCAGTTTTTTTTTTTTTTTTTAAAACACATTTTACTGTTATTTACAGTAAAGTTTTTTGCTCCTGTCCTTTTCCACTACAAGCATTTGCTCTTTCAAATGCAAAAAGACAAACAACAACAACAACAAAAAACTACTGCCCCAATACAGCAAGATTTTTTTATTCTATTTACAGATTTTTTTTTTTTAGATTTGACTTTTATTTCATTTTATTTATTTGTTCTCCCCATTTTCCACTACAAAGGTTTGCAGTTTCCACTTTTACTGCACAGCCTAAATGCTAAAATAAATAACTGCCTCAATACAGCACATTTTTATTTATTTTTATTCCTCCTCTAATTCTATTTCCATTTTTTTCCCCTCAGATTTTTCTTTGGATTTTGCTTCTCCTGCCTTTTTCTGCAACAAAAATTCTATTTCCTCACCCCCAACCAGCTTAAATGTTAAAATAATTACAGCCTCAATTCAGGACATTTTGTGTATTTTTATTCTTTCTGTAATTCTATTTCCATTTTTTTTTTCAGATTTTGCTTCAGATTTTGCTTTTCTCACCTTTTTTTGTTACAAAAATTCTCTTTCATCTCCCCCGCACAGCTTAAATGATAATTACAGCCTCAATACAGGACATTTTTGTGTGTTTTTATTCTTTCTCTAATTCTATTTACAGAGCTTTTTTGTTTTTTAATTTAATTTTTACACCATTTCATTTAAAGAAGTGTTGTTCCTGCCTTTTTTACTACAAACATTTGCTCTTTCCTCTCTCCCTGTGCAGCTTAAATGTAATAAAATTACATCCTCAATACAGCACATTTTCATTTTTTATTCCTCCTCTAATTCTATTTACAGATTTTCTTCTTCAGATTTTGCCTTTATTTACAGAAGTCTTTCGTTTCTGCCTTTTTCCACTACAAACACGAAATATAATGTAATATTTCCACTACAGTGCTAAAATAAAATTACAGCCTCAATACAGCACATTTTCATTTGTTTTTAGTCCTCTTGGCTGGCATGAGGGGACTCCAATTCTATCTACAGATAAGAGTACAGGTTTTTCATTCCGCTACAAACGTTTGCTCTTTCCTCTCTTCCCGTGCAGCTTAAACGCTAAAATAAAATTACAGCCTGAATACTTTAATCTCACAAATGAGATTCCTCACCCTAATCCACATTATGTCATTTTCTGCTTTTTTCCCACCCCAGTATTGAGTTAATATCACATTTCCAAATCCTTGCGTCTCCCATAATGCCAGGCTTACAGGAACGGGCGACGCCGGGGTTTTGTTCAGGCACTCTCTCTCACAGCGTGTTTGTAAACCATATCGAATGTTTTCACGGCCTATACGAGCATGTAAATGATCAGAGGAGGGAGAAGGGGCAAAGCCTCTGCGCATTAAAAAAGCAATCAGAAAGGAGCGGCCGTGTCTGCGCCGCCGGCGGAGGGAGCTGCCGTCGAGGCGTCTTTAACTCCATTCCGCAAAACACAGACTGCTTCATTATCCGCCAGCTCTCTGCAGCGGCAGCTCCAGTAATACTGAGTGATGTTTAAATTAGTTTACAATTTGCCTGCTCTTCGCCTAGGACAGATCGTAAGCGAAGGCGCTCAGAAATGTCAGCGGCGCTCCTAACCACCGTAACAAATTGTTGCCCGTACGCTGCACACCTAATGACTTCAAATTAGCTTCTGTGTGAGAGGCTGACAGTTTGTTACGTCTGTTAGCAACATAGCCGCCGTATCATGAGCCATAAATTGGTTTGGGATCTCGGGGAGAATGGGGGCCTTCATCAATTTGATTAAAAAAAATTACTGTACCATAGAAACCGCAGAGACAAACCAGTTGAAAAAGAGAAAAATGCGCACATGGAGCTGTGGCGGAGCGGTTAGCGGAGGTTAACAGGAGGCCGTTTACAGAGCCCTTCCGTCATTGCGTGTCTTTCTGATTGTGTGAGGTTAAGGGGAAAAAAATATCACTCTCAGGGAAAAAAAAAAAATGTCTTGAGTAAGAAGAGAGCTTTATACTGAATCTCACACTTTTCTTTGGAAATTTTCATCGGGATACAGTGGCAATTGGAGCGCGAGGAGCAGGAGGAGATGAGAGCCGCAGGAATACCTGCTCCGGAGATGAGGGGGCTCCTTCCTCTTCAAACAGACACAGAATAGCCTGGCGAGGTCTAATCATACAATCATCTCTCTTCTGCTGGGCAATCGTTCATAGAATGTGAACTCTGACGCCAATCGAGAGACTCCTCTGTTTGCTTTCCGAGCAGACATGGCCTACGAAATGAACTAACATATGAACACTGTGCAGAAAAAAAAACTATGAATGTGTAAATGTATACACACAGAGAGGCAGAAGTTCATATACAGCCTGAGACATAACGGATACTTCTTAGCCTTGAAAAATAAATGACTGGAATGTAATTCTGTTACTGTGCTATGAAATACTGAGGGCCTAAAATTATTACTGTTATTATTTTTTTTTTCTAGTAATGCCAGCCAATAATGAGTGAATTGTGAAACTGAATGAATATTTTGCAATTGGATACTTTTTTATAAATATGTGTCAAGATAAATGTATTATTTCAACATTGATAACTTAGCATAAAACTTTTTTCAAGAAAACTTTCTAGTTCTGGATAATGGCCACTACATTCCACTATACTATACTTACTATAGTATATTATAAAATACCATAAATATAGTACATGTAAATATATAGTTCCCTTCAAAAGTTTGGGAATAAACGTTTTTTTAATGTTTTTAAAAAGAAGCAGTTTGATTACCAAGGGTGCATTTATTTGAATCAAAATAGTAATATTGTAAAATATTTTTTACAGTAATACAGTGATTTTTCTTTATTTTAATATGGTTTACAATGTAACTTATTCTTGTGATGTAAATTTTCAAAAGCCACTTTTCCAGTATTCAGTGTTACATGATTGTTCATAAATCTTTTCAAGTATGGTGATTTATTATTATCAGTGCTGAAAACAGTTGTGCTGCCTAATATTTTTGTGGAAATCTTGACATTTGTTTCAGGAATTATTAATAAAAATTACTGATCCCAAAATATTAACTATTAACTATCAAACTATATTATAATATAAGCATCATACAATGCAACAATACAGTATGTAGTCTGCTATGCTAATAGCATTTTTTGTAACATTATAAATGTCTTACTGTCAATTTTGATCAACTCAAGCCTTACTGAATTATAGTATTGATTTCTTAAAATAAAATGTAAAAAATAAAAAAATTACTGATCCAAACTATTAAAGTATAATTTAACATAAGCATCATACTATGCTACACTACAAGTATGCAGTCTGATATACTATACTATGTACACAAATGTGCCACATTCCAGAAGCTCCAGCGGTGTGGCTTCCTGCACACAGGGAAAATCCCATTAAATCCACAGGGCAAGTCTGGGTCAATCTGGCATGGAGCAGCAGAAATAACCTCCCAATCCTGCATCTCGTGCCTGGCAGGAAATTGGCACTCTGATGAGCTTTAATCCCATTTTATGGCTTGTGTGGCACTATTGCCCGAGGCCAGTATTAGCACAGTCATATCTACAGCACAAGGCGGACTACAACACAACTTCCTGTGCAGCAAATAAAGGTGTTAACATGTTTTGGTTAAAAGAGTGGTTTCTTTTCTTTAGTGAAAGTGGATGAATAAATCTCATAAAAGAACCTGTGCATGTTCACATGCTGTGAAACTACCACTACGTCTCCTCCTCTAAGTTAAGCACTCTTACTATTGTCTGATTTGAGAGCTTTCTTTCTCTTTACCTCATTTCTGCTCTCGCTCCACAATCAGTCACCTATGGGAAGCTCTTTTCAAACACTGAGGGCTGAAGTGGGCAGTCACTGTCTGTGACCAGGGCCATCTCCGATTAAATGCAAAAGAAGGGCTTTGTTAAGAAGATTACTGGAAACTCCTCATTCTGTCTTGTGGAGATGGGCAATAAGCAGCAGTAGAGAGAGAGGAGGGGGGACACTTGTCTCAATCATGGTCAGTCATGCCATTATCGTTCATGGCTAACGTCAGGAATCCTTTCAACAAGGCTGCTGGTTGGCCGAAACAGCAGGAGAAAATGCCTCCCCTCCACTCCTGCGGATATCGTGCTATACTGAGGAAGGATTTAAGCTAAAACTAAACAAATTGATCCTTGTCTGCTGTCACAGAGGGAGGAAAAATGCTGACCTAAGGAACGTGTCACTGGTGGCCTGGGTGATGGCAAATGCCCTTGATTGACAAGGCACAGCTTTGTTTAGAGTTCAGGAGAGTGTTTTGCACTTGCTGAAAACAGCAATTACTCAAACACACTTTACAGTTTTTGCTCAGAATTTGCACATACAGTGAAGCACAGAAGTCTGATTATGCTGAAACTGTAGAATTTGAAATTTAATTTAAACCTGAAAATAAATAGAAAGTTTTAGGATACATAAAAATGTAAAACAATCAAAAAATTATGATAAAATATTATATATAAAACAGAAATACAAATAGAAAAATATAATATAAATATAATATATACTTTATGTATTTTATATTTCTATAAATACTTAAAGAAAAATAAATAAGAACAATAAAATCTAAATATTTGTGATACTGGTCATTTGATTTTCTTGAAAAAATGCGCAAGATGCTTTGGATCATTCTCAAATCATGCTGGATAAAATGAATGGCAAACAAATAATACAAATTTCTAATCATTTTCATATTTTATTTAAGCCGTAACATGCTATAATTATCATTTGTAATAAAAAAAATATATAATTTAAAAATAAAAATGAATGATTTTTTTTTTCTCTTATTCTTTAGAAATGAATAGTAGTATTCTCAGACTTGTTGGCACCACTATTTATGGAGTTGCTTTTTTATAAATGTACATGTTTAAACTATCATTTCCATCAGCTGTTTAATATCCAATTTTTAAATCTTTTTATAGACCTTTTAAACCTGTATAAAACATCTGGTTTGCAATTTTTCCTCTAGACTGAATGCGTTACCCTCAGACCATTCAATCCATGGTTCACACAGCGAGTTTGCCTGTAGTTGTGTGTAATTTCTATCTCTGGTTATGTCCTACCTGGGATATGCTTGGCCCAGCCAATGTTGACCACCAGTTCCCTGTCTGCCAGGTCACAGAGCGTGGTCAGGGCTTTGATGTCGCTGTCGGGCACGGTGGGGTCAGGCATGGCATAGATCTTCTCAGGCTCCGCCACCAGCAAGTGAGACACAATCTTGTTATCTGCAAGGCAGCCAAAGGGGACTGTATTTGAACACCGAGGGGAGAACAAAGAAACAGATTGGGATTATACCAGCAAGGTCATATAGTGTTTGGTTCAGTAGCAAAGAAAGCAATCAGATAACATGAAATATTGGCAGAGTTGTTTTCTCTGGGCGGAAAGATGGTGTTTGTGGTACTGAAAATGCTGTTTTTGGTGTAGGAATGAATGCCAGGTGCTTTTTATAAATGAAAATAAAAGCTTTTTTGGTTACTTGTATATTGGTTAGGAGAGAATTTGATGGTGCAGAGCAGTGGCTCTTCACAAGTTTTGCTTTAAGACAGATTTATTTGCATATCAGAATGTACCAAATATTAACAATCTGTGATTTTTTTTTATTTATTTTTTTAAGTAATAAGGGAATTTTATGCTGGACAGATAAAATTAATCCAACATAATGGAGTTTGAATGCTTGGTGAAAATTTAAAAAATAATAATAAATAAAAAAATAAATAAAATAAAATACGGTTGAGAACCACTGCTGTTTTTTAAATTTACATCCATCTAATGATTCTCATTGTGGATTATGCTGTGAATTGCGCATATAAAGATTAGTGTTCGGGGTATTCTGTCAATCTAATGAGAGAAAGGACACACATTTCAGATCGGATTGCGTCGGTGAGGGAGATTGGAATAGGTAATTAGCGACACCCTTACAGTTAAATGAATTCATTTGCTGTTTAATCATCTATGTCAATGCAATATGATAGACAGACAGAACCAAAATACAGAACTGCAATTTCTGTGTGCGTGTCTGAGTGTTTGCAAGGCCCAGACGAATCACGAGCCCAGTGCATCTGTGTTTGAGGTCCGAGGACAAAACGGATCACTAAATTAAAAAGCATTAACTTCTGAGGTGTGTGTGTGTTGGAGGAGGGGAAGAAATGGATCAATCAGCCCAGCCCTGCTACTCCAGGGAGTGGGGGAGCCTGTAAGTGCTATCTCTAGGTAAATCTTATTTAATGTTTCCCTAATTAGAATCAATGCAACCCAATTTCCAAACCCCATGCCTTTGTTATGTGCAAATAATCAATCAGGTAGGCTGGGACCATGGCTACTTCTCACTGTTTGAGAAAATAGAGAAAGAGATAGAAAGGAATGAGAGAAAAGATACAGAGAGCTCAGAGACAGACTGATAAAAGCCTCTACTAATGGGACACTGGACTAAAATACGAAAGCCCTTTACAAAACCTAAACATTTGTCTGTACACCCATGCAAGGGTGGACATATTCTGGATTACCGATTGATAAAAAGAAATCAGTGGGGATTTATGTTAGATAATAGATATTTAAATCCAAAACGGAATTCTGACCAAAGCAAATCAGCTGTTTTCTATGTAGGTAATCAGTAAAAACCTACCGAAATCTTTAAAACTGATTGTCAGTATTACGTTTGAATGAGATATTTCAAATCAGCACAACAATGGTATCATAAATGCAAATTCTTTAGCTTACAAAATGTGCACATAAAAAAAATGCAATGCAAATTCTAGAGTTAACAAACTCAAATTAAAAATCAGACTGGCTCTTTTAACTGAAAAGTGGGAAGGATGCCATATTGAGTGCTTTGTCTGGTTCATTTTCCAATGAGTGGTCCATCGCCTCCCCCTTATACTGTCTCTCAAAGTCCCCATCTTGCTAGCATACAATAGCCAAGAAAAAAATGAAGTAATGAAAGTGGATGGGAGCTGGACATAGAGAATAAGCTTTAAAATAAGTTGCTTTGGGTGGCTGGAAATAAGCCTGAACCTGGAAGGAGGGATCAGTAGGATTAGGCAGAAGGTTATTCAGAGCGCCGTATTCCTAAAATGATTTCTACCACTGTAATAATTAAGATTATTTCCACTGTTATCATGCATGAAAGCATATTGTATTCCAGGAGAATATGCTACCATTAAGTAAAAAGGCTTTAGGGACAAATCTGTTAAGCGCTGCCGTGCTGTCTCTTTGCAGAGCAGTCTGACAGCGCGGAAGCTCCGGTATTGTGGGTTTGTTGTCTTTGCCAGATTGGATTTAATCCGGATTAGGCCTCTCTCTCCCTCTCGCGCTCGCTCGCTCTCCCCTAACATACACACATGCACAAACAACTTTGTCGATTGGCTCTGTCATATACTACATCTCTGTCTTTCTTGTTTTGTGTCCAATTTCCTGAGGCATTGGAAAGAAGGCAGGTCACTGTAAGGTGACATTGAGATATTAGTTAAAGATTCTGTGTTTTATCTTTTTTTGGGGTTTGACAGATACAAAAAAACTCAAGCTTGAAGGGATTTCACCCAAAAAAGAAAACTGCCATCATTCGCTCACCCTTGTGTTATTCTGAATCTTTTTGTCGAACACAAAATAAGAAATTTTAACAAATGGTTTGATTGTTTTTCAACTGACTTTCTTTCTTCTGCAGAGCACAAAAGAAGATATTTTGAAGAATTTGTTCAAAATTATTATTATTTTTTTTAAAACCAATTTGGACCCCACTGACTTTCATTGTATGGCCAAAAAAATACTAAGAAATTCTTTAAAAAAATCTTCTTTTGAGTTCTGCAGAAGAAAGTAAGTCATACAGGTTTGGAACAATACAAGGATGAGTAAATTATGACAGAATTTTAATTTTTGTGTAAGCTAAACCTTAAGTTTTTTTTCAACACAACATTTGTACCCGTTTTATTTTTACACTATAAATGGGAGTGTTGCTTAAAAAAGTGTATGTATTTGTATGAGAAAAAATTCTTGAGGCCAAGAAAATCTAAGAAAAAAATATGAAGATATTAAATGAATAAAATGTTCTTACATGGCTTTTTGGGCGGCAGAGCCAGTTGAGGGTTCAAATAGGGGCTGTTTTCTGCATCTATCCGGCGTTTGTACTTCTGTCTTCCACCACGTACGCGGTCCAGTCGAACGCCTGATAAAAAAGCAGAGACAAAAAAGAAAAACAACAACATTTACTTTTCGCACATCATTCTAGCACAAACACAACCTCTTCAATAAAGCAGTCAGATAACCTGCGCTGTCACTTTAAAAGCACTGTGAGGGGAGCGGGCTGCTGTGAGCCCGCAATAAACGGCACGGCAGCTGTCAGTGGCCATTTCAGGGATGTGGACAGGAGATGACCAGCTGCTGACAGACAGGGGCACAGTCGCTCTCTCCATGTGACATCCGGACACGCACCTGCCCATCTCCCGCTTGTGGCACGTGTGCACCTTTAGAGCACTCAGCTCATGGAAAAATAACAGGTAAACAGCAGAGAACCATTTGTGTTTACGTTAAAACACATCCTCAAAAGTGTTGGTGACAACAATTACAGGAGACACTCAAGAGCGCAGAGGCGTTCAAGTACTCAAGTACTCACATGAAGCACCTCACCGTGTCTTTAAAGGCGTCCCATTCTCCTTCATCATTCAAAGCTTCCGTCGATATTTTCCCCCCACAAAGAGCGCAAATAAAGTGTGATGGGTGGCTAATTTATTGAGGCGCGACGGTTGTGAAAACATTTTAAATCCATCCATCGCGACCCACGATTCTGATGAGTGCAGAGCCTTAAAGACCTGTCCCTGCTTTTAATTAATTGACATACAAAAGAGCCTTAATTTAATTATGCAAACCTCTCCAGGGGATGGGCGGTTTCCGTGGAAACCACTTAAAGGTGGCCCAGGACTCGTTTCATGTTGCATGCTGGAGAGGAACGGAATGGACATGAAGGCCCAGTGGGCCGGCCCTCGTTTCACAATTAAAACACTGGAATTCTCGTTTATCTGAATGGCGCTCAATCGCCACCTCCGCTGGGCTTTCAGGGCCTGACACTCTCTGAATAATTTAACAATGAGATGCACCTTTCTCATATTGAAGAGCACTGACTGAAATTTTGAAGTGCTGCTTATGGGTTTTACCTGATTACATTTTAACTCACCTAAATGTGAATCTATTTGTGTCAATGGAGATGCTGACATACAAAAACACAAGCGATTTCTCCCTAATAATTCAATCACTAGTCAGTTAAAATGGGGTTTTCAATGGGCAAATAATATTTAACTTTGGTCCCCCAAACCCAATAATGGTCCACATTATTATTCATAATATAATATAATATAATATAATGTAATGTAATGTAATGTAATGTAATGTAATATAATATAATATAATATAATATAATATAATATAATAAAAAAAAAAGCTTTTATGTATAAAAATAATAATAATAATAATAATAATAATAATAATAATAATTAATTAAAATAAATGGAATAATCAAATTAAAAAAAATAACTATTTTAAAATAAAATAAAAAAAACAGAAGAAATTTATTTATATATCTTGCCTATATCTTTTTTTACTATTGCCCTTGACTAGTATAGATCTGGGATGTGTACAATAAATGGAGATTCAACACTATCATGACATGAACTTGAAAACACACTGTGCAGATTTTCATTCATAATGTTCACACTTCAAGTTCATAACAATCACAGTCATATAGACTTCAATGACCAACTAGTGTGTTATGCTCATTATATCAATACTGCTTTATCCCTTTCCAAATAAACTATTCATTCCTACTAAATAGTAACCATAGCCGTAATATTTCCTCTTACAGATCAGTGTTTCACTATGACTGCACTACATGCAGGCGTATTTTGGGACAGAGTGATAATGAGTGTTAATTAACTTTGACCCTGGCTGGTTGTTGATTATGTGACATTGTACTCCAGGACAAAAGCAGATCCGTGACCCTGTTTGCTCACATTTCCATGAAGGAACACACGTCCCACAGGCTTCGTTTTACATGAGAACGGCGGTCTTAAAAAGATGTCACATTGCTAGCATAGCCTCTTTGATGCCAGCACCCGAAATATGCAACAACACACGACGCTCACATGTTGACAGCCTCTCATCTTAACAAGACCAAGCCCCCCCGCCAGAAACCGGATCCTGCTCCAGCCCGGGTGCCTGAACTGCAGGGTTTATTGTCTAATTCACTGCTACAGACATGCTTGTAATAGCATCACCTGCAGTCCATGCGACATCTTACATCTTTGTACTTCACGAAACCTGCATCTGCCATCCAGGTTAATGTGGGTCAGAAATATAGCTCTTTTATGTGCCTGATTGGTTGACTTTTCCTACTGCAACTGATGCGCAACTGTGTATAAAGTTTTGTGTCCGAGCTGCATCTTCATAGGCCTGCAATGCGCTGGAAATAGATGAGGAATTAATGCAGCACAACCCTGAAAGACGCCCTCTACGGTGGGATATTATTAGGAAAGCCTCCCTCGCTGCTGAAGGAGGATCGTTCAAGGATTTACACGCTCCAAAACAAGCAACACTGGAATAGGTTACCCTTTGTTACTGATCTGCAGCCAGCTTTGTAGCTTCTCTTATATGGTTAAGATTAAGATGCGGCTATGGGATGCCGACCCAGGGGCGATCGTTACCCTCCACAAACGGCGAATGTGGCTTCACACCATCGGGATACATCTGTCTGCTGATAGACCTTCTATTGCCACATGACTGTGAAGCAAGCAGGCGCCTGGCTGCACATGGTGCGCCGCTGGGTCGGGTTTCACACAGACGCAGATACAAAGAGCTGCCGATTGTTTGTTTGACGGCGTATCTATGGGTCCATGCGGAATGATCTTGATGAATAACATTGCTTTATGGGACGCACACCGCAAAAACCACTCTGAAGTTACAGTCTCAGAACAGAGCAAATACACCTTACCACAGTTTATGTGAATGTTATGGGTTTCCTTCAAAAGAAAGACAAGAAGAGTTCATTTAAAGAGACGGTTCACTCAAAAAAAATAATTCTGACATAATTTCACCCTCGTGTCTTTTAGAATCAGTATCTGACTTTTTTTCTTCAGTAGAACACAAATGGAGATATTTATAGCACTGTCCAAGCTGCTCTTTTCCATACAATGAAAGTGACTGGTGACTACAGCTTCAAGGCAGGATTTTTTTAATCAATAATGATTTCATTTTCAGTCATTTCCAAACATAAAGTTTTTATGAAGTTCTTTTATGATGCTTATTTATTCTTTTTGGCCGTTGACCATCCCAGTCCCCACCCACTTTCATTGTACTCAGAAGATTAGCGTGGACCTTCTTAAAAATGTTTTATTCTGTGTTACACTATAAAAATAAAGTAATATAGATACGGATGGCATGAGAGTGAGAAAATGATGACAGAATTTTAACTCTAATTTTTAGGTGAACTGTCCCTTTAAATAATAGGTACCTTTAAAAGATGCAAAATAATGCATTTGGCTATATTTTTCACTTCACTTTTCTCTCTCTCTTTTTAAAAAATGTTCCTCTGCTATTAACAGCTCAAAGCTCACTAATAATATTATTTATATGTTCTGAAATGTACCTTCTGATTAGCCTCATACATTAGCACTAAGTAGGACATGAAATGCTGTTAAAAAGTTTCACAGCAAATGCCTCACATTTCATGCAGGCAGACAGAACAAGAGGCAATGGAAAAAAAGAAGAAGAATTCATTTCACACTGTTGTAAATCCCCAGTAGATTACAAGATTTTACTGTTTTAATTAAGATGACAAATAGACTAGTTGCTTCATGGTGGAATCCCTTTTCCCTCGTTTTAAATTATCCTACTATCCTCGCCGCACCTCCCCCCATGTTTTTATTAGGACCCACAGATGACCGTAAACTTCTTACAAGGCTTGTTTTGAATTTCATAGGTGGCGTGGAATCCTGCAAGGCGTCTGCAGAAATTTACAGGGAAGTGTGAGAGAAACAATCAACCTGGCAGCAACGTGTGCCACTTTAAAAAAAGACTAATTAATCAGACATGGCCAGAGAATTCTGATGTCTCGAACTTACATCATTATATTACACCTATTCTTGTTTAGCAGTCAACAGCATGCGTGCAGACACACTAAAGAGGTGAGGAGACTGTTGTTTTGGCCAAGGCTGATAGGGCACTGGAGAGTAAATACGGCGGCCAAATTTCTCGCAGCTGACACGCATAAACACTACACCACTTCCACTCAACAAAGGCTTAAGTGTTCACAGGAACGTCAAATGTGTGCTGATAGTTCAGTTCTTTTTACAGGTGCTATGCATCACAAGAGTATTGCTTTCTCTCTGATGAATATATATATAGGATAAAGCACTTAACTAGCTAACTCTGACTACTAGAATAGATCTTCAATCAACAGTATGTCTAGAAGGCAAAGGAGACACTGACCAAATCAAACAGAAGGAGGAGAGTATGTTGATTTGATTTATTTACTACTGCATTTTCGTGTAGTACAGTCACTCAATTAGAAAACCCTGAATAGCTCACTTCCTGTTGGGTGGAGCCTATGGCATGCAGTGCGGAAGTTGTTCTGCTCAGTGAGATCTATACGTGTAGCCAGTTTCATATGTACACGTTCAAGTATGTATGAGATATGCAACAAGTTTTCTGACTGTGTTCCAGGGGGCGCTGTAGAGCCCCTGTGCCACACCCGGGTCCCAGCCTCTGCGGCGTCCTAATGACCGCAGATTCCAACGTGTGTTTTTGAGCACGTTAAGACTCGCCAAAAATAATAATAATAATCCTTAGAAAAACAAAAGGGCCTATTTGCCCCCTAGGGCTTGGGCCCTAAAAATAAACTCCTGAAAGTACTTTTTACTTCTTAAATCGATACTAGACATGCAAGTTGCAACAGATATTTTCTAAAGCTGTCACTAACATCTGCAAAATTCAGTCAATCATTCTTACAATTTAATTTACACCATTTACTAAGTTTGAGGTACTGTCCATTGGTAACTGCATACTATTTACTTGCCAAAGACAATTTATATTCACATTTGGCTCTTGATGGGTGTTAATTCTGGACCCTAGTGACCTTTCTCTTTAAGAAAGCACATTTAATAGTCATTAGGCGCTGACAGAAATGAACACCGGGTAAAAGTACCCGCCTACTAAGCTGCCAAACTCTATTAAATGTTCACCTTAACTCTTTCTCTCTCATATGCTAGAAGCAAGGCCTAAGAATATCACAACCCTCCTTCATTCACATATTCTTGCTGGTTCACTTTAGTTAAATCCAAGGGGGACCAAGTTGTTTTTGTCAACGTGAGCTTCCAGTCAGCTTTCCTATTTCACAGAAGCCCATATCCTCCAGTCTATTCCATTAATGCTATGAGCTTTTATGTGGAAATAACTGTGACCTATGGCAAAGGGCAAAACCAAGTGTGTCCCATGTGGTGAGGCCAGCCCAGAATGCAGGACACCCCATTCTGAGAAAAAGAGCGAATCCCAGTTGCAATCGGCCGAGTTTACACACAAAATGCAAATGGGCCTCGGACAAATGAACATGGGCGAGCAACAGGACCGCTGGTTGCCAGATCCCCTGAGATCTACAGGAATGAATTATTAAATCTTCACCGGGACAATGCGAGAGAGAGCGCAAGAAGAGGAGAAAGAGGGTAGACACACACTGTCAAATGAATCTTCCTCTTAATCCAATGAGAATTTATTTTCTTTGCCGCTGTAAATGTTGGTTGCTAAGCTGTGGGACAAGTGCACTCTGTGGTGCCATTCATGCATAAAATTTGGATTTCTATTTGATTTTCTGATGTTTAAGCCTGTTAAATTCCCCCCGCTCCCTTGGCACAATTGCCTCCCCTTGAGTTTCTCCATAACGTAATTACACTGAGGAGCAAATATTGACAGCATTTGTCTTGAGCTTTGAAATGTTCAAATTCCCAAACAGAAAAATCAAAAAAACAAACAAACTCAGAATAACGTCTGGGTTGTGCATTTTGATTGGCCAGCTACTGAAATTAAACATTGAGGGTGGTACTTTGAATTCTGGAATATCAGAAGCGATGCTTTGAATTTTTGATGGTGAAAGATTTCCGCTCATGCTCGGCTTAGCCCTTGACAAGGATTTGCATCCTTTGAAAATGTGCTGACCACCGGCAAGTAAACAGACGTGACCACCTTGACAAACAAGTCAGGTTTGGTGTGAGGGAGAGCGTGTGCCGTTTTGTGTTCCGAAAATCCCAATCCTTCCAAAACCTATACTTACAACAACTCAAATCAACAGAAATGTTATGAAAGAAATTAATCTTAAGCGCATTTCCACTATTTTTATTTGTTAAAACAACTCTTGTTGCTCCATTCTTGTTTGCCTTTGAACAGCTAAATGATAATATTTTTAATAGATGCCAAAATGTACATAAATAATAATAATAATAATTATAACAATTTATAAAATAGTATTATATAATAGTTAATTGTGATTATAAATACAATATATATTTATACATAATAATATATTGCACCAACTTGGTTAAAATCAACTTAAAAAATTATAACCTAAGTTTACCAATATATATTTGCTCCTGAAAAAGTTGAATAACTCTAACAAATAACTGCATTTTTCTGAATTATGATATATATAATATAGTATAATATAACATATTATATACATATTATTATAATATAACCTATTATGGTTAGTCTTTTTTTTTTCATGTCATTTAATTTCAGCTGCCTTTTGTTGTTTTTGGTCCTAATATTTTGACATGAAATCATATTTTTTTATACAATATTATTTAAATTAGTATTTTTCAGTTTTAATATGAATATCCCTAAGACCTTTACATAACATAGCCGAATGACACAAGTGTACACATGTAATTGTAAATGCATAGTTAAAACAAGATATTCTATTTGAGACACAGTTTAATACAATTTTATGGAAATGTAGACATCTAGATGCACAAAATCACAAGATAAGCCCACCAATGTACCGCATCTCTCTCACTCATTCATTTTGGGCCAACATTTGATCCTATAGTACCTGAAAGAGACCCTCCTCCATTACCGCCCACCCTTCTGCACACACCTCTCACTTAATAAAGAGCTATCCGAACAAGCTCATTTATTTTCCAGAAAATTAACTCACTTTCAGTCCTGATTAATGATTTTAATCTAAATGAATCAAATTAAAAATTTAAAATTATATTTCCAAAGCCCACAAAAAGGGGGGGAAAAAGACAAGGAGAAAAGACCATTCCCACTTAACAAATGAGCCTTCAAATATTAAAAGAGGAGCAGGACTGGGTGATACTAATGAAATGTGTCCGGTGCTTGGCTGCCTCTCCCTACACACAGGCGGATCCAGAGCCGGAGAAAAAGGAGATGCACAGAGAAAATAAAGAGATAGGAGAGAGGGAGCCCCGCTCATTGTCCGCACAAAATCCGGAGAGAATTACTGAGCTATCTACTTACTTTAATTATTGTGTCATGCCCTGTACATTCTCAACACTGCTTAAAATGAGAACGAGAGAGAAGCGAACTGCAGGTGCCCTGGTCATGTGACTGCAGTGGGCCGAAGCTGGTGAGTGGGCATTGACTGATGTGGACAAATTTAGCGTGATATTTCGGCACAGAAACTCGAGTCGTGGCTGGCTGCGTCTCTTTCTGGGCTTTGTTGCTAAACTGCCAAATGCATGGCTGACTTAATAGACAAAGTGATGAACGGCGATCATTTTGGGGCGGAGGAATATTGCTGACTGCCGATATTGGAATCACTTGTGATTGGATCACCATCGGATTTCCCCACTTCAAACGGCTGCGTATATTGGAGAGAGAGAAGGGGGATCAGCATCTAGGTCAAATTGACATGTTTGTGCTTGCTTTGCGAGGGGAAAAACATACAACCAGAGCAATGGAAAAGGCGTTTGTGAGTGGAACAGTGTCACTTGTGTAAAGCTGTTATTGGTTATCGAGTCATGGCTGTTCAGAGGCGAGCACAATTTTATTATGACCCATCTTTCATCCAGGATCCCCAGTATAAAGGACACTGAAATTTTAGGGGGGTGCTGAACGCTGATGGAATGTCATCCAAATGATTGAAATGTTGAAATTCATAATTGGAAACACAGTGCTATCTTATGGCCCTCTCCCTCCACACACACACACACACACACACACACACACACACACGTACGGCGGGCTCCTTCACAGCAACAGAGGCATGTGTGAGGTTGGGCACGGCAGTGGTTTTTATGGTAATTGAGGCAGTTATATGAGGTGGATGTGGACAGCGCCTTTCTTCTGCCGAGACTTAAAGAGAAATAAGCGTGTGTTATCTTCCTGCCGGCAGAGCCGCCCTATTGTTGATTCAATAATACAAGACGGTTCTTATCAGGGCTCGGGGTGACTGATTGGCAGGCCGATATGTTTAGACAATGTGCCGTGTTCAAACTGAATTTACTCAGGCCTCTGGTGTGCCCAGGAGCACGCAGAGCAGAGCGAATTAACACCACACAATGGACAGAGACTCTTTCAACATCTCTACATGCCCCCCTTGGCCCATGTCTTTTTCTGGACTAAAACCAATGACGTCTACAACCATGTATGAAGATTTTATATAATAATAATAATAACAACAATAACAATAATGATGATAATAATAATAATAATATTTTATTATTATATACAATTTAATATAATAATAATAATAATAATAATAATAATAATAATAATAATAATTTATTATTATATAAAACTGTATGAAAGCAAAAAAAAAAACTATGTGAATGAATACACATAAATAATAATATTAATAATCAATAACATTAAATAATCAAATAATTGCTTTAAAAATATTTAAACAGTAAAATAATAGTATTCAATAAAAGTATTCTAACCAAACGTACTAAAAAGTAAACTATTTAAATTAGAAAATTAAGCTCTGATATCATCTGTTTCTTCTACCTGCCAATACCAATAAAAACCAATACTACTACTACTACTTATAATAATAATAATAATAATAATAATAATAATGAAGGAATACTTGAAAAAGCAGAATAAATAAATACATAAATAAATAAAAAGATGCACGAGGCACTGCAATGACAAATTTAGCTTTAGTTACACTATTCAACAAAGAGTAAAATAAATTAAAACAGTGGTGGAAAAAAACACAAGCGTTGCTATCCCGAAGGAGTAGTTCTCTGAGGACATCAGAGTTAGCCGAAAAACTGTGGTTAATTTGCTCCATTATTTTTACCAAGTTTATGCAAGAAAATCATAGATATGTTTAATTCAAACAGGGTTTAAATCATAAAGTATGCCTGTGAAACACAAATTTGCCTGGGAGAACTAGTTCCATCTGAAAAGGGCTTTGGAGAAAAATGCATCAATTCAAAATCAAGGAGCGTGATTTTGTTTACATCTGAGGTCTCTATTTAATCCAAAGAGACACCCAATGGTGGGCAAAAGCCAAGGCAGAATGAGGTGTTAACAGCACACGGGTGTGTAGGGGTGAGATATCGGCCAGGGGAGGTGGTGGCCAGCATTGCGGGATCAAAAGGAGCGATTTTTGCCTTCATCTGTCCTGATGGTGGAGTAAATGAGAACAGATCAGCACTGCGGTCTGTGGGCAGGTGGCTGTCGGCCGCCGTCCGTCTCCCAGCCATTAAATTTCTGGCAAGATGGAGGGCCTTCCTTTCCTGTAGCCACACTTACAGATCAAACAGTGACAAATGAGATGTAACTGGACTTGTAAAGCAAGGCTACAATCTGTCAAAGTACAATATAATTTGTGATCTGACGTGGCAACCACGCTGTCTATTCCTGACTTCGCAGCTTGCTTGGATTTACCTACAAAATATCACATTTTCTTTCTTTCCCTCTCTTTTATTCCACAATCTTTTATAGATAATCAGTGATGCTGATTTTTGTGATAGTTGCTTCCATACTATTTTGCTTTTTGTTTTAATAAAATCATTCAAACGTAACCTCTAAAAACTATTTAAATTGGGAAAAAAATAAACCTTGATATCATGTGCTTCTACTATCTATAATACTACTACTACTAATAATAATATACTTTATATAAATAGTATTATAAATATTGTAGAAAAAGTCCTGAAATTATCTGCTTCTACTATCAGATTGATAATAATAGAATACAATGGTTAAAAAAAATAAAATAAATAATAATAATAATAATAATAATAATAATAATAATAATAATTAATATAAATAGTATTATAAATATTATAGAAAAAGTCCTGAAATTATCTGCTTCTACTATCAGATTGATAATAATAGAATACAATGGTAAATAATAATAATAATAATAATAATAATAATAATAATATTCTTTATATAAATAGTATTATAAATATTGTAGAAAAAGTCCTGCAACTATCTGCTTCTACTATCAGATTGATAATAATAGAATACAATGGTAAATAATAATAATAATAATAATAATAATAATAATAATAATATACTTTATATAAATAGTATTATAAATATTGTAGAAAAAGTCCTGAAATTATCTGCTTCTACTATCAGATTGATAATAATAGAATACAATGGTAAATAATAATAATAATAATAATAATAATATACTTTATATAAATAGTATTATAAATATTGTAGAAAAAGTCCTGCAACTATCTGCTTCTACTATCAGATTGATAATAATAGAATACAATGGTAAATAATAATAATAATAATAATAATAATAATAATAATAATATACTTTATATAAATAGTATTATAAATATTGTAGAAAAAGTCCTGCAATTATCTGCTTCTACTATCAGACTGATAATAATAGAATACAATGGTTAATAATAATAATATTAATAATAAACAAAAATATACTTTATACAAATAGTATTATAAATATTTAAGATATTTAAATGGGGCAAAAAATTCTGAAATGATCTGCTTCTACTATCAGACTGATAATAACAGAATATAATTGTATTTAATAATAATAATAATAATAATGATGATAATAGTAATAATAATAATAAAGAAATGTATATCTAATGTATATCTACACATTTTTCATGAATAAAATAAAATAAAATAAAATAAAATAAAATAAAATAAATACATTTCAATCCGTCAGCCAAATATGACAGACTGATACACAAATGGAAAGATGGATTGACAGATGGATAGATAGATTCTATTCTAAAGCTCCATTGTCTGTATTTGTGTGCGGTAGGCTTGGTTATTACCTGAGGAAAATCATTGCTGAGGAAAAAACTACTTAGTGAGCTGTATGACTGCATTAACAAGGCCTCTCTCTGCCTGAACAATTCCTCGCCTCTAAATGATCTAATTAAAGTCTCATCAGTCGTGTGTCTCGGGCCGAGCCCTCCGCTGCTGCATTCACACACTTTCACACGGAACGGCGTTCCCTGCTGTGCTAGCGCTCCCCTCGGCCTCACTGATCACATGGAGGGCTTCTGATACATCATCATAACAGACAGTGGGTGTCTTCTAAGGGTGGAAGACTTGTAGAGGTTTGGATGTTGAGCAGGGGTATACGATGGGGGAAGAGGGTAACAAAATTAACCCTTAGGGGTTGAACAGTAATAGATATGAAAATGAGTTATTAACTGTTGGGACCACAAACCACCCAGGTACACTTTCAACACATTCCTTATAAACATACGCAATGAATCATCTAAAAAAGGAGGCTGTCTCCTTCAAAAATGTATAAACATTTATAAGCTTTCAACATGACCGGAACAGACAGATTTTCGTGGCAGGTCATCGTCTATCAGGAGCTGTGAGATTGATACGGTATGTGTCACTATGGAAGGGTGTGGGCGCTGTAAGGCAGTGGGTGATGGTGGCCGTCTGATGGGGGAGATTGCATTAGAGCAGAGCACGGGATGGTGCTGGGGGCTGGGCCACACTGGTTAATATGGGGCAGTGGGGAAACTGATGGTGTTTTAGGAAGGCCTGCAGGTTGCTTCAGGTCGGTCGGTGGGAGATGAGTGGGTAATTGCCACTTCACCATGCCCAGTGTGTTCATTCAACCCTTCAAACGACAGAACAAGCATCTCAGCCTATTCCGTTTTCTTTCTTCCACAGTGCATAATTGGGACTCAGAATGTGAACGTAGTATATGTGTTCATATTATCAAAACCTAAATATGATATAATACCAAAAAAAAAAAAAGAAAAGGGCCGAAAAAAAATCCACATACACACACACACACACAAAAACACAGAAAAGATCATATTGATTTTATTTAAAACAAACCCAAATTATTTGTAATATTTGGTAATATTTACATTTAGTGTGTGTATTTTATGTATATACACATTTTATATATATACTGTGTATATATACACACACACACACACACACACAAAAAAAATTATATATATATATATATATATATATATATATATATTAAGAATTAATGTCATTATAAAATATATATATTTTATAATTTATTTTATAATATTATAAAATTACATTATAATTAAGATAATAAAATATTAATAAAATTAATAAAAATGGACACTTAAGATGAATTTGTGACTGACCATGTAAATAATAATAATAATAATAATAATAACAATAATAAATTAGAAAAGCATGCAATGGTCTCAGACATTTGATCCCCACTATGTGCATTACATATTCAGGTTTTGAACAACATGATAAAATAAAAAGAAAGAAATAGTGCATCATCTCTCTCCTTCCACCACTCCACTCTAAAAATATCTGAAGATATTGTTCTACATGCGTCAAATTCACCTCATCAGCACTTATTAAAAAATCCGTACAATTAGGCCTTGTGCCATCTAATTAGCCCAAAGCAATTTAAAGACAATGAGTAAATGAAATGCTTTGCAATCAGCTCACATTAATTTTCCATTGCACATAGTGAGGGCTGCATTGACTCATCACACATGATCACGACAGTGTCTTTTAAACCGAGACATGAATACTCACAATAAACACAAAGAAAAAAAATCCTTTGTTGACTGTCTGTGTGCTATTTGTGTGTGTGTGTGTGTGTGTGTGTGGGTTTTGTGACACTTTTAGGTGAGGTAAACACAGGGACTGTAAGTGTGGTGTGGGTTTATGGCTGAGTGATGGGGGTATGACCCACTGAAATACACTCTTCTAAAGAAACTTCATCTGTCAGTCATATCAGTGCTTTAACAGCTCTGTGCTGGACAGTCTGAGGTACCGGGAGAGGATAATACTCCGCTTGTAAGCATGTTTGTGTGTTTGTAAGTGTGTGTGTGTGCACAGCAGAGAGTCATGAGACCAGTGCTTTTCCTCATTCAAGACATGTATGTTGTGCACCTTTACCAATAGGAGCTTAAAAACACAATCTTTCTTGCGTGTTGGTAGCATAATAGCTAAACATGTGGTCTGCTATCACATAATCAGTTCAGTTCTTCACTTTGGAGAAAACTACCTGCTAAATGGCAACCACACAGACAACAGAAAATAAAAGCAACATAAAAACATGTCTAACAACAACAACAACAACGGGCAGATCTGTGGGGATATCGCTGATAGATTAACACCCTGCATCAAACTAAGCAGGTCATTTCTACACTATTTTTGGATGAGAAATTAACAGATGCGTACTGATGTGCCTGGTGGTAACAAACCTCAGGACAGAAATACATTTATAATACTTTGTTTCAATGCCTGTGACCTATTTTACAGCAAATTACACAATTGCTTTTGTACATGCTGACACTAATGCTAATTAGACTTGCGCTGTTGTGTTGTTGTGCGCTTATAAAGAAACAGATGTGGCGGCAAAAGTGTCATCATGAATTTGTTAAGGATTCACATTAGAAGATCTGTACCAGTGGATTTGGAGCTGGATATTTAAAGTGTGATTGGAGTTCCCAGAATGCATCAGCTGCATAAGGAAGTCTGGAAAAAGTCCAAAGACTACTAAAGTGTATGTTTACCCTTGGAAGTAATAATGTTGCATCCAGAGTGGTGAAGCGCTTTTGATCCTGAGTGCTTAAAAAATGTTTGTCTTGCCGACTCTACAGTAGGAATTCAAGACTTCCTCTCACCCATGTTCGCGCTCCTGCCATTCATAGATTACTATTATCAAGCCTCTCAAAGCCAGCAGTTCCACATTGCACCAAATTTAGCCTCCCCAGCCCCCCCTCAGGGCTCATACCAGAATGGTCTGTCGCTCAAACCATCTTCCCTGCATTCCACATCTACGTTCTCCTGCTCAACCGCACCAATCCACAAGGATTGACAGAGTATGGCGATATGGATACCACATGCCTTGAGTATGTGTGTGCGTGAGGTGTCATTTCCCAATAAGTGAAGATAATCAGGACAGAGAGGATGATGCTCTCCGCCTTGCGAGAGTAAACGGGTGCGATTGGGCCGTAGCGATGCTACTGGCCTGCTTCCTGACATAAAGAAATAAGGACGTTCTCGCCACGCCAGCTGTGCGGGCATCAGGCCCCTGCCAAATTCCAGACCCTGCCCTGCAACCAAATCAGCCTGGCCGGCTGGAAAAGCACAGTCTGTGGGCTCAGCATGGTCTGTCTATGCAAAAAAAACCTGCCGTCTGCAAGCAGCGGCGCAGAACCGGAGAAGCCAAGAGCCCAGTCCGACTTGTGCCTTCATGCACAAGTGAAGCCCAGTAAGGAAATTGGTCACAAATTGTGCAGCCCAGTAAGGAAATTGGTCACAAATTACCAAAACAAAGCAGTCGGAGAGAGCCAGCGCAGGCAAATCAGGGCCTGCGGCCATAGCCCACTGCACTGTACAGAGCACTGATTGAGCCACATCATTCAAAACGACATGTTACTGTTGCATTGTTATGACAGTCGGGCAGCTGCATGATTGGTGTGGTTGGAAGAGCCCATATAGAGCCATTAAAAGGTCAGCAGGTGCTGGACAAGGCAGCCGCATGAGAGTCCCAACGGAGGCGTTCTCTGGGATTGCGGGCGGTGGGCTGCAAGCGCTTGTGATGAGGGACACGCTGAATTCTGGAAGCGGTCCAGACTATTGCCGAGCCACTCAATCACAGGCTCAATCGAAGGCCCTTGCTTCGGCAGCGTCTGCCAGGCCTGTGGAAGTACACATCCACAACGCTTGCATTTAAGGTGATTCGGCCACAAGTATCTCAGGTTGCTGAGAGTGAAGAAAGAAAATTTGCATTTGTTTGCATTTGAATGTACAGTGGACCCAAAAAGTACATGGACACTTAAGTCACACTTAATGTATGAACTTCATTGCACTAGAAACAAAATAAAAAAATCAAGAGGCATCTGAAAGCAAATTACACCAGAAGTTTTTGTAGAAATAACTATTTATTTATTTATTTATACTAGGGATGCACTGAAATTCAAATTCTAACGATACTAATTATTATTTCAATATTATGGATCATAACTGATAAATGGACAATACAGTTTTTTCCTTAAATTAAAATAAAAAATCTAAATACATTAAAACAAAAAAATAAATGAAAAATAACACAAATAAAACATTTTTAAAAAATGTCTTAATTTTAAATAACTGTATTGGATATTACATGTAATTTTACGGTAGTATACCATTTTTGGAAGTGGGAAAAAGAACGTATAATTTACAGTGAATAACTGTAAATTGACATTCCCAGAATTACCTGCGTTACATTTCAAATTTGATGTTTTTTTTTGTTGAAATAACTATGTTTCTTCTTAGTTTTTTCTTATCAGTTGTGTACATTATGGTTGTACATTACATCTAATGTTGTTAAATTATTGTTATTGCATTATTTCAGTTTCATGTGTGTTACCATGATGGTGATTAGTGTTTGTGTGAATGACACTGTGCACCTTCTATATATGTTAATATTTAAAAGCTGCTTGTGATGGGCTTTGGTTCATCATGTAACTTTCTCATCACCACCTCCTTTTGGTGGTTATCAGTGTATTACAAAGGTACAAAACAGATTTCAGTAATTAAAGGTTGGTATATTAACAATATATCAGGTAATGAAATTACTGTATTTAAATGTAAATTTAAGTTAAATCCATAAAACCTAAAATGTTGCAACCATATTTTTTATGGTAAAATTCTGACAACCACAGCTGCCAGTTTTTTACTGTAAATTTTACGGAATTTTTTTTACAGTGTTGGTTTGATATTTCATCTAATGCTAAAGCATTCACACCTTAATTGTGGCTAGTTTGTCCAAGTCCTTTTTGTGGCCACTGTATGTATACATCACCTAATTATGTGAATATCTGCCATGGACGTGCCAAGCAGCTGCCTTCTGGGAAAAATCGTCATTTATTAAAGTGTCAGCAAAGTGTCCCTGGTGCTCTGTATGGAAAACGAAAGAGCACAGACCTCCAGCTGTCCCTCTGCCCACAAGTGGTTGTGGCAGACTGGGAAATGCATGAGAGGAGGAGGAGGAGGATGGGAAGAGTCCTCCAAAGTCAGCAGCATGTAAAATCTTCCCCCGCCTGGCTGGAGTCCAAACACACAACGCTCATTCTGCCTCCGATTCAGCGCAGGGACTTCCACCAATCCTCTGTGGGTTACTCGAATGCCTAAAGATGTCATTTAGTTGAGGATGGCGAGCAACCAGGGAGCGCAAGAACAGAGGGATTGGAGGGGAGGGAAGAGTGGTGGCAGGGGAGAACCGAGGAAGGAGCCGAGGAGGGATTTGCGCTACTGTGCCTTCTGTTGCTGCTGCAGAGGAGGTGGAAAAGGCACAATGATGACCTTTCTGTCTCTGCACGGAAAAAAAAGAGAAACCTCTCAGCAATTAAGAGGAGTTAATGCCCTAATTATGTGTGTCGTTTTAGGCAGCGCCAGAGGGGATCTCCTAAATAGTAAGAGAGGGTCGGGGGAGAGAGAGGAGGGCGAGATGAGGTGGATGGAGGCTAACTAACCCAGCTGTTTCATTCCCAGACCCAACCTGGAGGGGTGTGCTATGGCCAGTAGTTTGGGTTTTCAAGCAGGTGCGGTAGATAGGACAGTCGGATGACTCCCGGATGACCCACGAAGGGTTATTTCAGGTGAAGCAACATGCTTTCAATCCTTGAAGGAAGGTGTGTGCTGTGATACACATCACTAGCGCTATCAATCAAGGCCTGCCAGTCAGTTATGACACTATAATGAGGCTGTCATGATATTCAAATGGTTCCTTTCTGAAGAGCGTGACTGTCTGCGGTGCACACTTTATATCATCAGTGCTTTTCACAATGATTTTTCTGTCTGGTGTGTTTGCCACATATCTAGCAGTATATTAGTCTTGGTGGCTTGCGATAAGATGGACAACAGTTTGTTCTTTAATGAGGAGATGGGTCGGACCTCAAACTGAAGGTGTAGCACAATCGCACACTGGAAGAAAAACAAACCAGCTGTGAGAAAGAGTTGCCATGCTGACATTTAAAAGCACACACAGAGGCGCTATCTAGGAATAAAGTAGGGCAAACTACAGAGAGAGAGAGAGAGATAGACTGCATAATGATATCACCCCCCTGAGAGCTCTCTTTAAGATGCTGGCTCTCTATTTTGGGGAGGCAAGAGTGGGGGAACGTGCTGGGTGGAGGGTGGTCTCAGACGGGTCCTCTCCTCAGGCTCTAAATGAATGGCGGCGTTGCATAATCCAACGAGCCTCGCCCGCTGACAGCACGATGATTTATGCCCCCCGTCAGAGGAAGAGAGGGGCGAGAGAGCGAAAGGCAGATGGAGATGGAGTGTGAGAGAATGAATGAGAGAGAGAGGGAGAAAGAAAGAAAGAAAGAAAGAAAGAAAGAAAGAAAGAAAGAAAGAAAGAAAGAAAGAAAGAAACAAACAAACAAACAAAGAAAAAGAACAAAGGAAAGCAAAAAAAAAAGACAAAACAGAAATGAATGGATAAAACAGAAATGGGATGGAAGGTAGAAAAATAGAAATGAGGAAGAAGGAGGTGAGACAGATGCACTTGACTCTCTCCATCTTTTTCCAGAGACACTTGGGATGACTTAAGCATAATTATTAATTATCACAATAACAGAATTATTTATTATCTACTAAGAAAAAAATATTTTAATCTATTATTATTATTATTGTAGAATTTAAGAATTAATAATATCGGCAGCCAATAACTGGCCACTCAACACAAGATGAGTGAATGACAAGCAAACTATCCGATTTGGCACACAAATCTGCATCAAAATACTCTAGAGTTTGATAACCTTTGACATCAACAAAAAAGAAGAACCAATATTTGGGTCACAATCTACCAGTTAAGAACTTATAGACTAAATATTGTGCGAAAATAAGAACTTTTTTTGCAGCGCTGTATCTGACCACTGTGATCATTGGCTCTGGCATGTTCTGTGTCAGTCATGATAATGGTTACAGTGGCCAGCAAGCTATATATTTCACTGATGGGCTTGCAGCACAGAGGCAGAGGAATTTTAAGCGGGATTTGATGCAATGAGGCAGGCTTTTGAGTTTTAAATTGCTCTCTTGCTCTGACTAAAAGCAGCACGCACTCTATATGTATGAGTATGTATGTCAGTGTGTATGTGTGTGAGACAGAAAGAGAGAGAGAGAGACGTTTAGCCTACTCATATCTACAAGCAGGTCTGGCTTTTGCTTCCATGGCTGCTCGTGTCCCCAGGGAGATGCAGTGGGGAGAGCCACTGCTGTCAGAATCCAAACTCCAGCCTTCGTTAGGACAGCCGCTATCTATAACACAGCACAATAATTGGGCGAGCTCTAATTGCCTTCTGCAGGAATTAGATGTTACATATTCGGAAGGTGCATCCCATCACTGCCAACACTGCGTCTGCAGGTTTCTTATTTTCTCTCTCTCTTAATCGCTTTCTGAGTTTAGATGAAAGCAAATAAAATATACCATGTTTGAAATAGATTCTATGACAGAAGACAGAAGTATCACTCCAAAAAAGTAGGAGAAAGAGAGCTCTCTCTATGGAGAAGGTCATGTTCAGACATGAGGAACGAGTGGTTGAGAATCTAGCCTCATCATCATCATCACAGATATGCACATTTTCCCTTAGCTTGAGTACGCAAGGTTTAGCGGAGTGAAGAGCATGTAGGTATTTATGGGTGCGTGTATATGCATTAGCGTCCTAGTGTATATGTTCTTGTGAATAAGTGCTTTCTCTGAGTATAAGTGTGTGTGATCAGCGCTGCATGCATCAGTGAGTGTTTCTGTGAGTGTGTGAACTGCATCTATCTAAGTGTTGTGTAATAAGCACTCTCCAGTCCTGATGTACGGCTCTCGTTCCCCTCACGCTGCGTACCGCTGGGTGCTTTAGCTCGAGCATGTTAGGGCTGATTCCCAGCTGCGGTCTCAGGCCAGTGCTCCGTCAGGCCCCGTCGCTGTCTCTCTGACTGTCTGTGGATATAATTTTACAGTTGGGTGGCTGGAGGTAGCGACGCGGCAGGCGGTTGGCCCCCAGGGTCAAACAGAGACGTAGCTGGAGGCAGCAATTTTCTTGCAGCTAGAACGCGCATGTGCCTGCAAGGTGAGCACCTGCACAAGCTTTCGGTACGACAGTGAGTGTGTGCTGTTATTGAGAGGCTTTGCTTGCGCATATGTATGAGTGGTGTGTGTGTGTACAATGTGGGGGTGTTAAGCTGCAGGTGAGAGTTGCGGTGTGATAGGTGGACAGATATCAATGTTGGGTGGTTCGACTAGCCCTGCGGGGGTTTGGCTCTGTGTGCCGAAGGATTTCATCACTTTGGCTGCCTGGTGTACAGAACTCCAAGTGTATGTTGTGGATGTGTGTGTGTGTGTGTGTGTGTGTGTGTGAAGGATCCTTTCTTTATCAGGATTACTTATCCCATCCCCACCTCCATGTCTCCCAGGGGTGACAGGGCTAATTTCAGACAGATCTTCCCCTTAAGCAAGCTGTTGGCTATGGGTAACATCCCATACCCCCTCCCCCAAAACTCTCCAACACCTCTGCACGGACACTGACATGTCGGCTTAGCCCGTACCTCACCAAAGCTAGCCAGCCATGGTTAACGCCGGCTGACAACTAACACACACACATAGATGACTGATCTGGATTTAATCTGATCCCAGGCTAGTGAGTTCTGCGCTAAATCACTGAAAACAACAAAACCTGAGAAAAGTGCTAACAAAATGTTTAAAAAATGTAAGTTCTGTAAAACCACCAAACAAAATGTTAGCATAACTTTTGATTTGCAGAAAACCATGAGGGACATCAGTCGTACAAAAAAAGCTATTTAAATATTTAATATGAACAGCCATAACTTCTGTTTGCAAGCATGTCTAAAACAAACCTGAAAAATGTGCTAAAGTAATGTTCAAATGCTAGTAAAGCTAGTAAAATCAACAAACTAAATAACGCTAGTGGAGCATTTTACACACATAGAACTGTGAGGGACCTTAGGCATTCAACAAAACCAATAGCAAATATTTCATATGAATACCAAGGAGGTAAAATTTTTGTGCTTTTGTATTTGTGTTGATTGTGTCTAAAATGCTGTAAAAACCTTAAAAAATAAAAATATAATAAAGCTAGTGCAATGCTTAAAAGTAGCTAATAAAGTGCTGTAACAAAGTCAATTGAAAAATACTCAAAAAAAAAAAAAAAAAAAAAGATTCAAAACATTTCTATGAGGTTAAACTATGTTTGCATGTGTTTGTTGTGTCTAAACAACACAACCTTAAAAAACAAGCTAGTGCAATGGTCAGAAGTAGTGTTGTAAACCTGAAACAAAAACAATGTTAGCATAATATTTTTTACACAGCTTATATATGAATGGTCTTAAGGTTGAAGTGTCATTGTATTGCATGTCTAAAAAAAAGCTGTGAAAATGACAAACTGGAAATTCAAATGTAGGGACTGTCATAAAACTGACTAACAAAAACAATGCAAGATTAAAAAAAAAAAAACAATGAATATATATCGCTGAACTGCTTTGTTTGTATGTATGCATGTTTTTTTTTTTCATTCTTTGTGTGTAAAGTGAACAAGTTTTGGAAAAATAAGAAAATTGATGCATCAATTTTTCAAATGACCCTTATTCATATGTAGAGGGGGACCTCTGTATTAAATTCAAGCACTTTACAACAAATGGTTGTGCCATTGGGTGCCATTTTGATATATGTGTGTATGGGTGGCTAGCAGCAAGAACAAAAGGCTGCTATTTGTCTGGGTGCTCATGGGAGAAGATGCCATATCAAACATGCAACTACATCCCTCAGACCTTTCTGAAAACAGGCCTCTACTTATCAATTACCTACCTGTCAGCGACACCGGCCGTGTAGGCAAATGTCCCTGTACAGGGCAACAATAGCGTTGAATGAGATTGCCATTTATGTGTGTGTATGTGTGCACGTGTGCGAGAAAAAGACGGATAGTATGAAAAGGAAACATTTCACACAGGCAAAAACACGCATATGCGCACACTCTTACACTCAACGCAAACAAATGTGGACCTGTGGGGCATTTGCGCCTGCTGTTGCTCTCCAGCTGCGTTGTTTTGGTATAATGTGAGCTGACCACTCAGGTCTGCAGAAGGAAGGCTGGCCGCAGGGTTTGTGTGTGTGTGTCTGGTCTCGTGTCTCGGTGAATAAGGTGCAGTCTACCTGATCGTGACTTAAAGGGGCATAGTGTTTGTGTCCACACACAACTGTGAGCCTATAAGTGCTGTCACCTGCGTCTCTAAGAGGTCCTGTTCTGTGAGTGACAGAAGCATAGCCTACCTCTCATTCTCTCTCAAGTCTTCCCTCTCCCGCCTATGACGCCGATTCTTTCAGAGGCAGACAAAACACTTCCTGTCCACCTGAATGAGAAGTGAGGAAACGAGCTGCCATGCCACATTTCTGCCGCTGAAGATATCAGAAAGGACTTTTTTCCTGTGTGAAGGTTAAAGGTTTGTTCAGGCAGCTCCTCTGTAAACTTTTAACATCAAAGGCGGGAAAGCCTGAAGAGCCAGAGCCTGTGTTTCCACAAGAGAGCGTCGGTTTGAAAATAACTGCTTGTCCATTTAGCAGACCTCTGAGAAAATGCCTCACAGGCCGGCTCTCTAAATAATAACCAGTCTTGTTAGTTAGAACTGGGCCTGGAGGCCAAGACAAAAGATGGTGTTTGGCTGACCGTGAGTGGCCCTCGGGGCACGAGGCCAACCGGCCCTTCAGTTTCAACCTTGACTTTATTCTAGACCTGTTATACTTTATTTTCCCCCTTATGGAAACCTGTGCATTTTCTCAGAATGGTAGATAAAGTGAGAAATACAGCTGGACAATGGATAAAATGTTAATTTCCTCCCCTCCCCAAGCATTTTTTTATTACTCTCACCTTCTCGCATCATACCGACGGTCAGACACTTCATGAAGCGGCAGGCTTGGCAGGACTTCCTTCTACGTTTGGTGATCTCACATTCATTGGTGGCGGGGCAGCTGTACTCAATGTTTCCTGTGGCGAGGCATGTAGAGAGAAGGAACAGAGAGTGTTTAATGACTGCCAACAAAACCTTATTCCTATAGCAATCCAGCAAGATATACCATACAATATAATATGATATCTTATATATACACACATATAAAGGTTTGAGGTTGGTAACAAACAAACAAGTTATATAGAAGTTATAAACAAGTTATAAAAAGTTCAAAACAACAGCATTCATTTAAAATTTAAATCTTTTGTACCATTATAAATGGCTTTACTGTCACTGTTGATCAATTTAATGCATTGTTGCTGAATAAATATTAAGAAATTTTTTTTTACTGACCTCAAACTTTAGAAATGTACTGATATACTCTCAACAAGTAAAATACTATAAGTGCAAACCCAACCTCAATTTGTCAGTTCAAAAGAAGAGACTGAAATACAGCAATCACTTCCCATCAAGTCTACATATATGTGTGTGACTGAGAGTGCAAAAGGTCATGCAGGAAAGCGCCACTGGCTCTCCTCAGAGGTCATGTGTCACAGAGCTGTGTGAAGCTGCATAGGCAGGCAGACAGGCAGGCCAGACTTTACTAAACCTAAACAAATACCTGCAGGTCACAATTCACCTCTGTGTGAACTACCAATCACCTGGTGACCACGGATCCTCATCCTACCAATCCCCCACATCAACACACACAGAGAGCCACAAGTTTACTACTACGATTCCTGGCATAGAGGAGACTATTACAGTGTGTTCTTTGAGCATTATGATGCTATGAGAGGGGAAAAAGCAATGATATATGCTTGTTATTGCAACAGCACGCAAATAGAAGTCTGATGAGTAATCTGGCACACGATAAAAGCATTTAAATAGTTTTTTGGCTGTATTATAAGAATTACTTGCCAGATATAGTAATTTAATTTAACAAATTTAGGTTTTGGAACGGCTTATGGCAGTGTTGTAACTATCAGTGTATGGAGAGAATGTGTGCTATAGAATAACCATTAGAACACAAATACATGCACTCACACTTCTTCGGCTGAAACAGACTCTCTCACACACGCACTCATGCAATTAACATAGGGCCCGTCTGGGACCTCCACACTGATGAAATATTTCAGAGTTAATCAGACTTTGTAAACACTGATTTGTATTGACTTCTCTTCTGTGAACTGATGCTTCCTCATTAAAAAGCAGATTAGCAGCGCAAGCAGGGGGGCTAAATGCTCAAGACTGCTAATTCAACAGGAAACAGTATTTAAAGTATGCATGTCCATTAAACTGAGCTCCAATATTCATTAGTCAGGTAATCTCCAGAATCCATTAGGGTCTTCGGATTGGGAGGAATGTATGTGGAATGGGGATGTGTGTGAAGATGCAAGGTGATTCTCATGAGGGCTAAGGCCGGTTGAGTGGTCTTAACCAGCTGGGAATGTTTCGAGGGGGGAAAAATCCTTGCCAATCTAATATAGGTGCTTTCCTACCAGTAGTTGAATGCCAATGGCTTGAGCGCTGTGTCCAGGTTATCAACACAGTGGAAAGGAGGCTGTATGTGTGTGTGTGTTCGCTGACAGGATAGAGTGATGTGATTTGAGTTAGGTGGCAGTCGATTAGTGCAATGTCCATTGTCTATCACTCAAGCGGCTGCCGAGAGGTTTCAAACAAGATATAAAATGTGCCTAGCGCTTCCTTCCACTGCCTGTCTTCATACTAAACGCTACACTTCCATCATTCATCAGTCGCAGTCAAATGCCAATGAAGCTCATTACCAGAACATGGCTACAACGTGACCTTGGGCTGACCTTATGCTACGGCTATGAAGTAGGGAATGGATTTGGGAATGTTCTGGGCTTCCTGAGGTTGCATTCTTGGTGTTCTCCTCCCGTATTTTGCCACCGCCTGGCTACGAGTGGCTCAATTGGGAGGTGATAGATGCAGGTTGTCAGGTGGCATTGGAGGAGTGCCACCGGAATGCCAGCTGCTAGTGATTTGAGTGGTCATGGCGCCTGTGCCACCGCCTGTCCCAATGCCCCCAGCCGAACCGAAGTCCTGACGCCTCTGCATCCCTTAACTCCCCAACCCTGCTCCTTCCCTCAAAAACCAGCCAGTCTGGAAGTCAATAAATGTCCAGCTGGATGGGATGTTTTTGGAAATCACCAAGTGTTTTATTGGCTAATGGGATGAAACATACCGATATGTCAAATTCCCAACTTCTGGAATGTGTTCAGGCCGAGCATAATATTTGACCCATTTATTCAGCACCTACTTTGTTCTTCAGAGCTCTCACTGTCACCACTAAAAAACTAGAAGATGGGTAACTTCCCAGTACATTCAATTACCTCTAAGCTCTTATTTGATATAACTGATCAAGCTTGTTAATCAGAAGGAATAAGACATGAAATGTTTATTTCTTTGCAGCAAATACCATAATAAGAAAGAGCATTACCACCCTCTGGCTTTACAAGTCTACTGGACGGAAAGCTGCTTAGGTGGAATAAAGCCAGCGGATGCTGGATGTATGGAATTGCTTTGTGCTGATTCTAGGTATTGCACTCTCTGACCCCTTGGCCTGCCACCTGAACCTAGCTGAAGTTCTAGCTGAGGGAGGGTAAAAGCCAACCTTGAATGGTCCTCTTGAAAAAGGCCTTGCAGGCCTCACAGGAGGCGACACCGTAATGGTAGCCGGAGGCGATGTCCCCGCACACCAGACACAGGCGCTTGGGCATGGAGTTCAGCATGTACTCGCATTTAATCTGCGAGTCCTCCGTGATGGTGCTGGAGCAGTCCTCGTAACGCTTGGCTCCGGCTCCGCTGGGACCCAGAGCACCGGTTGGGCCGTAAAGAGTGGGTGAGTCCAGACCGTTCTGATGGCCGTTCATGGTGGAGCTGTAGCTACCGCTGGCGTCTGAGGAGCCGCCGGGGCTGTGGTGATTTACACTGTCCGTCAGTGAGGCAGGGCTAGAAGGTTCAGTCTTTATGTAGGAGGGGCAACTCGACTCAATGTGGCGGTCCTTGCTGGACATTCTGCAGAGCAGCCTACATGGACAAAACATAACGAGACAAACACCGAAGTGTTAGTGAACATGACCGACAGTAATGTGGAAACCAAGAAAATGACTGCCTGAGAACTTATATGATCCCTTTAGATGCTCCTATTCTGGTAAATTCAGGCTAGCGTAAAATAGTCTGTTCAGCAGGAGGAACTTAAAATGTGTCACCAACACCAAGCCGTTGAGAAAAACAAAAGAAATAGAAACATACAACCCTGCCCCCAGCAACTCTCCATTTTGCACATGGGTCCACCTGCGCCTTAGCCTGAGAGAACAGAGGATTCAGCAGCTAAAAAAAGCCCCTGATTGTGAATTCAAAATTCTAGTTTTTTAGCATGTTAATGACTTCTCTGAGAGGAAACATAAGAGGAGAGGCATATGAGAGCCAGTGTGCCACGGTCCCTTGGGTCTCACTAAAGTATCTGAGTGGTTGTATATCTACAAGGCTGTAAAGAGGAGAGCTAACATTGCTACTCTAGCATAGCGTGCAGCCAATTGAGTTCTAAAGAAATGTGCCACAACCAACTCAGACATGTCCTAATAGTTTTAAATATATAAATAATTCCTGACAGTTATCATTTTATATGCACATTTATATGCATGTGTTTTTATGCATTTGGCATTATTTGCCAAACTTAACGAATTTTAGTGGAGATTATACTCTGCTGTGTATAATCAGGTTCTAACTGATTATAATGTATATAATTATCTTTTGCATATATGCACAAATATTTTTTGCATTTCATATATATATATATATATATACATATATGCAAAAGATATATAATACATATTTATTCTTTTTTCTTCAATATAAATTTGAACTCGGACCATTCAGATTCATTTGACAGAGCAAATAATTTTCTGAAGTTATTTACTGTCGAGTTACAAGGCATGAGTCAAATCCTGTCATTTCTCCTGGACCAAAATTGTCTATCTCCACCAAAAAGTGCTAAAGGCCTTTTCTTGTGATTGTGGATCAAGAGGTGGGATCCAGCTGATCAAATGCACCATGACAGATGAGCGTCTGCAGGGCGGAAGAGAGAGGGACAGTACGGAGAGCTCAGCGCCATCACTCACTTTCCAGTCAATATCAACTTGTTCTACATGACTCTAATCAGTGCGGAGGCGCAAAGCAGTTCCATCATCCTCGCCCGTGGCCAGTCACCATCGCACACACACACACACACACGCTCACACGCATCGATGGACAGAAAACAAAAAATCAGCTAAATAGACACAAACATCCAGTATCAATCCAGTAACACAAACAGACACCCACATAGTCAAAAGCAGAGACTCTTCAAAGCCAAACAAAAGAGCAGGCCGACCACCCCACCCACCCAGCCCACATCGCTCGATACCGCCAACCCATTTAGTTGAACCACCCCTCCACCCACACAGCCCTGGGAGAGAGGCCTATTAATGAGCGCTGTAATTAATAGATATCTCTGCTCTGTCTTACAGGAGGCTTCAAGGCCTGCAAGAGTGGATTAACCGTTTCCCCTGTCAACAATCCAGAAGACCCTGAGCTGGGTCCTGCAGGGCGTAGTGGGGGTGGAGAGCGGCACTTCACCAAACTGCGTCAATTAGCTGCACTTCAGTATCTTCATTTAGCAAAATGTGATCGTTCAGGGACTGTTTGTTTCTCTAAAATCCTCAAAGGTTTTGGGTGTTGTGATTTCAAATAGACTGAGTGTGAGATCACGCTCTCTATTTTCCCTTAACTGCATTAGCGGTAAGGTGTGTAAAAAGCGAGATGATGGCGGAGGAACAAAGTTGTAATAGAGACAGAAAGAAAATCACGGAGAATTTATACAGACAGCACATCAGGACCATTTTAACATGGAGATGGAGGGGGACAAATAAAAGAGGCAGTCTGGAAGACCACACAAAGGTCTTTTTAATTAAGGAAGCCCGCTTCTAAATGAGGGCTCTAAAATCCGGTCAGCTTGTAAAAGATGACTTCTTCTGAGGCCCATAAAGCAAGAGAGCAAGAGAGAGTGTGAGAGTGAATGAGGGAGAGCTTTAAAGAAACCAGACCACCTTAATATTCAAAGGAATTTTACAGAAACAGATCAAACAACATATTAAAAATAATAATTTTTTGGATTCTAGAAATGTAACACATGAGAAAATATTTAAGTACTATGAACCTATTTGAAGTTCTAGCTGGCTAACACACTTGAGGATGTTGCAAGAATGATTAATAATGAATTATATAAAAACAAAACAAATAATAATACTAAAAACTACATATCTGTCTGTCTGTCTGTCTGTCTGTCTGTCTATCTATCTATCTATCTATCTATCTATCTATCTATCTATCTATCTATCTATCTATCTATCTATCTATCTATCTATCTATCTATCTATCTATCTATCTATCTATCCACATATTGCAGTGAGACCTGTGAAAATAGGAATAGAAAAGAACAAATGAGAACTGGCCCAGTTAATTTTTTAGTAATATGAACCAACTTTAAATAAATTGAATTACTGGATAATTAAAAGAGTATAATAATAATAATAATAATAATAATAATAATAATAATAATAATAATAATAATAATAATAATAACGACATGTTATGAGTCTGGGGAAAAAATAAAATAAAATAAAATAAAATAAAATAAAATAAAATAAAATAAAATAAAATAAAATAGGAATCTTAAGGATAGGTGAACTTATAGTTATTAATGCCTTCTGGTGTAAAAGCTCAAAATGTGCTGAGTCAAGGCACCTGTTTCCTTGTATTGCAGTGAGAGGCAATCGATTATGAAAAAGCTCCTATTACACTTCTACTGATGCAACACTGAGACACACACTCATACTCGCAGACAGGTGTCCTGGGGTGTGCGGAGGGCCACAAAGGTATTCTAGAACATTCCAGTAATGTCAAGGATGCATGCTGTGTATTTATACACAGTGTAAAGCCAGTTAAAATCAGTGAAAACACAAGCACCACAGACTGTTTACACTCGCAACATATTCTCTTATTCTATTTTGGGTAACGGAGACAAACTGGTTTTTGTGGGGCGGCTGAGAAACTCGCCTCCTGTCCTGAGTGACACAGAGAGTGTGAAGTCGAAACGGCGGGTAACAAAAGAGGAAAGGGCCAGCATTGTAAGAGCCCCTCGTGCTTTACAGTGCCGCTCTTAAGGCTCTCAACAGGAGACACCCTGCTCTATAACTTTGACTGAAAGTTATTAGCGTTCTCTTTCTCTTGCTCTCTTTCTTCTGCTCTTTGAAATTCTATGACTCTATTAATCCAAACCTGCAATATTCACAACTCTCTATAAATTCAATTGTCAGATGGGGGATTTTTATTCTAGGCCGCACTTGAATCCAAAATTAGAGGCAGTAAAATTCACATTAGCTCTAAGAGAAATGGAATTCTAAAGCCTATATTTTAGAAGAAAAGAAAGCCCTTTCCGACAGAGAAGAGACTATTTGAGAGGTAATGATTTTATCTGTTTTCACCACTGCCTGGCGCCGAGCTTCAATCCCACAGTGTGCCATTAACAAAAGGAGTTCTTATGCTGAAAAGCAGTGGAATTTAGTTTAAGCTTATGAATGGAAATAATAATCGTCAAGAGGAAGGGTAGAAAAAAGGCAGGCGATAGTCAGTCGAGAGACAAGATGGAAAAAAAAAAGATTCAATGGTTGTTCTTTATTGTTAGGGACATTATTGTGATTCAACATTATAAATAGTGCCTGAGTTTGCAAATTTCTCGTGAATTATACCAAACGCTGTCATTATGATAAGGTTCTAGTTAACAACTTATTGGGATCTTTTAAACAAACAAACAAACATTTGTCTTTTCCTTTTAACTGAATTGTGTTGCTGTGAATTCTGCTGATTTATATAAGCTGGCTAACGCAAATGAGGTTGTTAAAAATAGCTAGAATGATTTATAGACAGTCTTGGAAGCATCAGTAAAATTGGGTTGAAATCATTAAGAAAAATATTCCATAATTTTTCAGAAATGTATAGCTCTTATACATTTGCATTATAGCCACTATCTATATATAAAAAAGTCCTCTAACACTAGCTTGCTCTATTCTTTTACTATTCTATCTGTTTTTTTTTTTCATTTATTATATTATAAAAAAAAAACCTTGCTACGTGTAATGCGTTAAGCTAACTGAGACTTGTTATAGCACTTGCATATCTTTGCTCTTTTGTCGATTTTGATTGCTTCCATTGTCCTCATTTGTAAGTCGCTTTGGATAAATGTTTCTGACGTGGAAGATTTAAAATATATTGCTACAAAAAATTTGAACAACTGGCCAAACCAGGCCAGCAGAATAGTTGTTCAGCCCTGCTTTCTAGCGTCATTACAACGACATAACTTTCTCTAATCATGACCAATAATCATTCCATTTCAGCAATGAGAAAACCTTGAAAGAAAAGTCACATCCTGTCATTTCCGAGAGAGTAACACAAAACGTCTCAGGACAGAAGGACAGAAGTGTATTCCTGATGTTATCCGGACTTCAAATATTTAAGTCGTCTATTTGTTCAAAGTTGAAATTCAGAGTGGATCTGCGACCAAAAAGATTATTGTTTTCTTTTTGTTTTCCTCTAGCTGTCGACTCTCTTATTTTATGTACTCAGGCAAGGTGTCACAAATCAGCAGGAAAACAATTTTGGAAAACACAGCCACTTGGCAATGACAAGGTGTCATTAGGCTGTTTGATCCAGTGCTCTGACAACTATAGAGGCAAACATATAATCATTGCATTAAGGTGCAGCCACTGAGAGTTTCTCTCTCTCTCTCTCTCTCTCTCTCTTTGCCGGAAGCAGTAAGTCTGTGTGATCACGGATAGCTGGAGGCAGCACAGTCTGCTAAACGCTGAAACAAAACTGCCCATGAGCTATTGACTGTTTAGATGCATATAGCACTGGATGTGTGGGAAAAATGTATTAGAAAAAAAAATAAAATACCTTTGTATTATCTTATACAGTGGAGTCAAAAAAGTCTGGGACTACATTTGTAAATCTTTATTATTATTATTTTTATTTATTTATTTATTTTTTTTCATTTAAGCCTAGATGTTTTAGGATTTTGTATAAAGAAAAAAGTTAAGACAAAATGAAAAAGAAATATTCTGTAATAAAGTAAAAATGTAAAAGTGTGACATACCAAATAAAAAATTCTGAAATGTATTAATAAATATTTCAATTCAACTTTTCATGCTGATTATATATACTAAAAATAATAATTAGAAAAAATAAATGCTTTTTTTTTGTTTTTGTACCCCAAAGTATTCCATTCTTTTAAACCCTAACTACTTATACAAAATATTTTAAGATGCATTTCTAAACATTTGTTTTACTCTTAGAGCGAGTTAAATGTGCATTTGCCCTAGAGAAAGCTGTAAGATATTCAATTAAACCTTATTAAACAGGAACTTAACTGCCTTTGTACTGACGGGATACTGATTACACTTGTTCCCGCATGAGAAATACAGACATGCGAAACAGGTTGCCTTTTCCGGCTGTATGGGCAGATCAATTGTTATAACATTACTGGGTTGGAAAGTAGTAATTCACTTCATTGTCGATGGACGCCTGCAAAATAACACCTCTGATTACATGCAATCAATGTGATAATGGCAAAAACACATTTGTACAATGGAGCGAGCTGCCGTAAAAATGCCAGCGGCAGGCCAGTGGAGATGAGGAGCTAACGCTCTGCTGTGTAATAAATACTACAGGACGACCAGTAGCCCTTAGCAAAGCTCCTAATACAATATTGTAAATGCAGAGAGATAAGAATGTATATTTAGATTTTGTTTAAAAAAGAAAAAGAAAAAAAGAAAGTCTCTGCAACAAATTAAAATCTTTACAAGTATATTGGCTTTTTTCCCATTTTAACACACACACACACACACACACACACACACACACACACACACATATATATATAAATGCTGTTCTCTCTTGTTCACTGACAGACCCTGGCAAACTCGTAGTTGAAAATCTTGATGATTTAGGTCATTTTCCTGTGCGGGCAGATAAGTGTTCTGCTTTATTAGGTAAGATGTCCCTCTCAACAGCACACACACACAAATACACTTACATGCATATAAATATATATATATATATATATATATATATATGTGTGTGTGTGTGTGTGTGTGTGTGTGTGTGTGTGTATATATATATATATGTATGTATGTATGTATGTATGTATGTATGTACGAAGTTCAGCAAAAACTGTCAGTCCAGCCGAATCGCTGTCAATGTAAGAGGTCAAACTAGAGTTTGAAAACAAAAACAGGGTTTTGTGAAGTTTGACATGATCATTATTTCATTATCTGACATTATTGCGGGTAGGAGCGAACGTCTGCTTCTTCGGCAGTGACAGGCCCTAAAGAACAGGGCAGAGCAAATAAGCTTTGGCATTTTTCAATAAGCAATATGCCTAAAATCACTGCTTTACCGCTGTTGGAGCGCAGCACCCATCTATTCAACCTCAACAGGACATGAGAGCAGATAAGCGAGGATAAGCCGCAGTCTCAAAGAAATGAAATTGCACATAAATATAATAAAAAATAACGGGAGTTAAAAAATGGAGATTAAAAACACATTCTATTAAACAGATGGTTAAAGAGGATTTTATTCCAGGAAATATGACAAGCGTGTAAAATTGGTACTGAGAGCGGGAAAAAGAGGGAGGGAGGCAGAGAGAGAAATGGTGGTTGTTTTTTGGTGAGTGAACCGGTGAAAGCCATGTCTTTAACCAGATCAGATTCTTGAAATTGGCTGTCAAGGCAGGATTGTCCTGAGTTATAGCTGTCTATCACCCCCGCTCGCATGGAGACGCGCCGAGCTGCTGTCGCCTTCCCCTGCCGCAAAGCATCTTAAATTTTCAACACCACCATCTGTTACAAAATCTAATTCACATTCCGCCCATAATCGGGTTTACCTCTGTAATACCCGCTCTGCCACTCTCTCTCTCTCTCTGCACGGATCCCGTCCCCAACCCCGAACGAAAAACTGTCCATGTCTGCAGGCACACTTTCATTAAGGTGAAAGAAGAGGCACAAATAGTCGAATCATTTTTCAGCATCTTTGATGCTTTGATGGCAAAGATGGACACATCATTCTACCTTCACTGACAGAACTACCACAGCTATGCTGTTTCTTTCATTATAGTTGCCTGAGACAATAATAATTTACTATATATATTTATTATTTTACTATATTTATTTACTATATATATATATATATATATATATATATATATATATATATACATACATATATAAACACACACACAAAATATAATAATATAAATAATAATCCCCAAAATAATATATATAAAAATATATGTAATATACGTAATATATTAATACATTAATGCATACATTAATAGGTATGAATGAATAAACATTTAAAATATAATAGGAGTAATGATAAATGCATTATATTTAGATTAAGTAGGCCTACTGCTAACATGAAAATTAAAAAAAAAATCTAATTCAAGAATATCATAAATATTGTACTGTATCATCAGGAATATGAATTAGGAATATTATAAATAACAAAAACTAAATCTGAAACAAAAATTAAAACTATAAAAAATCTTTACTTGAAATAAATTAAAATGTTAAAATAAAATTTTAACTGAAATGAAAAAAATAAAATAAAATAAAATAATAATAATAATAATACATAAATATATATATTTTTATTTAGTTTGTTGCCAAAGCAACATTTCTCATTTTAATTTAATTTAACTTTATGTACTAAAATAACTAAAACTGAAGTATATAACAAAAATAAAATGACTAAAACTTCAACTACAATGAAGAAAAGATTAAAAAATTAAAAGATTAAAAAACAGTATCTTAATGATACTAAAATAACACTGACATGAATATTTTGTTGTCATATATCAAATTCAAAGATAATAATATTAGAAAATATAAATGGAAAAAATGCTTGATGTTTAAGATACAAAGATATAGACATTCATCTATTTTCAACAAGTAGCCCCAGCCCATCACATTTAGCCCTGAGACTCCTGAAAGATTTTAAGTTTTAACACAATATAAAACACCTCAGTCTAATAATCCTCCCAGTTATAAACCTGCGATTCAATCCAATCTCCACCCTGCACTGCACCCAAAGCCCTTCATTTCCCATCTGCGTTTAAGGCAATCTAGTTTATTACACAACCCACTAAATTTACAGTAACAAGCCGCTCCCTTGACAATTAATCATTTTCCGAGTATTTGATCATATAAATAAAAGAGTGCCTCTAGAGGCTGAGGAGCTAAATCAGTTGATTCCGTTTATCTGGGAAATGGCTTGCATCTAGGTAACAGCTCACCAGCAGATGGAGAGGTTTTTCCCCTGACCCCAGGACCAGGCTTCTGTCTCTCTCACTCCGCTCTGAAATGAGACTTATCAGAGGAAGGTGTGTGCATGCGTGCGAGGAAGTGTTGAAGGTGGTGTTCACCTATTTCAGTAAAGGGATTTATTTATCCGAGCAGACTTCCACGAGCGTTCAAAGTTCTTCTGGTTCCCAAAGATCCCCTGCACTAGTCTGTTAATACAAGCTTTTCCCACAAATCTGTGTGAATCTTAATTGATTGAACTGTAAACAGTGTGTGTTTGTGTATCACATGAATATACGGCCATCGCCGTAAGATGTGCGCTTGCAGGCGTACATGTGTGTGCATCTATGCGTGACTAACCTCAAATCTTTGGATACAGCTGCTAGTGAAACATCTCGCTCTGTTTGGTGTGTGTGTGAATGTGTTTGACATGTCTGTTAGCATTAGCATTAGCTTCAACCCTGAATTTACACCACTGACGCACATCTAGCCTTTCAAAACGAATAAACACAAGAATTCAAACTGTTTTGCGACCAATGTGGATGTTCAGGGTGAGAGCCATGTCCTTCAGCTCCCAGCATGCTTTGTTTCAGGCCCATGGCGTGACACTGTATTGCCTGGCAGGGCTTGTCTATCGAGAGCCACAAGCTCTGACTTCGCCAGTAACGTGATCCTGATTGGCTTAACCTGTCCCAAATCCAATCCATGTAATACATTTGAGGGCCTCCATCAAAGCACAGTTACCTTCTTTTAAAAGGCTTGAGTAAATCTCCAAAAAATCCTGCCCTAGGACACACACACCTAACTAAACTCCAAAAACAAGGAAGTTGAGTGTTCAAAGCAACATAAAACCATTTATACAATGCTTTTCATACTATTTCTAATGAAGTACCTTTAAACACATCAGAAATAATTCACTTGTTTACGGTGTTAACTAACATTCCATATTTGCATTTTCTGGAAAAATAAATAAATAAATAAAATAAATAAAAATAAAATAAAATTAATAAAATTACTATATCCAAGAAAATAAAATGTACCATTTGAAAATAAATCAAAGTGAAGGCACTTTTCTCTCTGACCCTTCCCTAACCTCTAAAGTAATAACCATAAATGACCTGAAATTACAACAGTCAAACAAAGACATTTTACAGAAGATGGTCTGAGAAAGAAAGAGAGAGAGAGAGAGAGAGAGAGAGAGAGAGAGAGAGAGAGAGAGAGAGAGAGAGAGAGGGCCTGGTGAGGACTCTTAACTGGTCACATCTGGCTGTATTTTATACGCAAATCAGCCCCCACTAAATCTAGATAAAACTCACTGACTCGTGATCGGAGCAATGATCTTCATACATCTAAATTTATATGCTAATCGGAATCCTTGAAGCATTTAACACATTCCTCTGCATCTGGAGGGGGTGACAACCGCAACCTCTCCAACCTATACCCATAACCTCAACATAAACTTTCCCTATCCACATCTATACTCCATCTGAGCATGCATATCTATCTATCTATCTATCTATCTATCTATCTATCTATCTATCTATCTATCTATCTATCAACACACAAACACTGAGATATAAAACAAATGAAAATGATCTAGTTACTCTTTTGCACATTTATAAGCCCAGGGAACAGCCTAGGACCAGCACACAATGGACACAACATGAAGAAACTACATCCTGCAAGTTGACGACACGCACAAACACTGGATGAACTAGACTAAGACACTGACTTGAATGAAGCAAGCATGGATAAATAATAGCTGGGCAGGCAAAACACAAACAAACATACAAACAAATAATAAAATAATAATCACCAGAACTGATTTTGGCTTTTGATGACACTATTTTTGGTCCTTTCCTTACCTTTGGTTATATAGAGCATGTGCATCACGCATGTGACTGGCCTCGATGTCGTATTGCTGTTGTGTTCTCCAAGCGCCGCATTTGGCGTACTTATCTTCGCTATTAACTTGGGCCTTTGATAAATTCATTCTATAACAAAAGGGAGAGCAAGAAAAGGAATAAAAACGAGGGTCAGTGAGATGGACTGAGGAATTCTGATAAAGAACCATTGAGCCATTAACTGCTGACAGACAGTGACGCAGCTCGGCACTCTGTGAGAGAAAATATTCCTTCTTTCCTGACCGGCATTCTTCAATGGATCGGCTGTAACTGTGCGTCTCCGCTGAGGATCGGAAGAGGGTAAAGACAGGCTCTTTTGTTAATGCCAGGCGTTAATTGAAACAGGCCTTGACGTTTTTAATGCACAGACTCATCATTCTACCGGCCACAGATTTAACAAGTCTGAGGTGTCGGCAGATAAAAGAAAGAATCGGGGAGATCAACGCACACCCGTGGAACATAAGGGCGGGAAAGCCAGTGGCTTTACGGGACCCTCCAAATCAGAGGGGGCACAACTGGTTGAGAAATGATCATATAAACGAACAAGGAATGTTTTGACGTATGCCAGTTTATTTGCTAAACATCGGGCATTTCAAGGACAAAGATAGAGGTCCTTATTAATCAAATCTTGCTTTTAACAAACTCTCAGCTGCAGGTAATCACATAAAAACAAAAAAAAATCACATAGAAAACATTCAAAGACGCCTCAGAAGAAAACAAAAGACTGATTCAGGAGTGTCTGTTGCAGACTTACTGGATGTAAATAACCCTCGGCTGTGTGTTAGTACAGCAAAATCTTTATACAAACTTATGGAAATTAATTGAGGCCACAAAAAGCACCTAAGAAAAACACCTGCGCGCTTTAACACACACTTTAAGTTCTCAGCTAAAACAACGAGCTCTCCATCAAAGATGAAACGCTCATTTTTGAAGATTCCAAACTGTAGATATTTTACGATAAAAGTAAAGCACCGGAGAGCAAAGGAAGTGAAGTGGTACGAGCCACAGGCAGTGCGGCTGAGTGTGTGAGTCTGCCACACTCTCTAATTAACAGTGGAGGCCCCTAATTCTCCTTCTCCGTTCCAACTCAGCAAACACGTTCAATGTCATTAGAGCCGCACAACCCCCAACTGTCCCCACACTCGGACTGATGAAACTAATCACTCAACTAATGCTGTGCTTCAGCGGCTGTCTGAGAGAACGCAGCCATGAAGATCTGTCTTCACAGGCTTTCTCAGGCTCTCGTGTTTGTTTCTGTCGATCCGCCTCTTCTATCTGTCTGCGATCAAGTTTAGGCATTTCTCGCTGAATTTTCTTTATTTCAGTTTCTTTTTTTTCGTTTCTAAATAATCTTGTGCTTTCAGCTTTCAAAATTTTACTTTGCATTGTAATTTTACTATTTTTTGTATTTAGAGGCCTAATCAATTTCTCAAATTTGAGGACATGAAATTCATATAAAAATTCAGGAAGCATTAGTGTATTTTGAATAACAGCTATTGTCAAATCATTTTGTCGCAATTATTGCTAATTTGAGAGTTAATTCTGGAGTGATACACTTCAGAGTGTGTGTTTACCTCACAAACAGTGGGCAGAACAGCATGTGCTGTGCGTGTGTGTGTGAGGCTGGTGAGCCAGTCAGAGCTTAGTGGAAAAAAGCAACGCACACACACACACACACGTAATGTGTTGGCTTTAGTTCTGGGCGAGTGAGCAGCGGAATCGATAAGCTCCAGCATCACACACGCCACACGGCCTGATACACTCCTGTTTCCCTCAACTCTCTTTAACGTGACTTTACACATAAACACACTACTGCACTCCCAATGCTAGCGGCATTAAATATCTGTCATTAACTACTGGGATGCTTTCTAAAGCAGTATGCAATATTTCTTTTTTTGTTTCATTCCTGTCAGATGTGTAGACAGGCCATGCTGTATATAACAGGATGCATCATTAGTAGCAAACGAGGATGAAAATTACATCAAAAGCCAATAAACTATTTGACTTTGTGGCACAATACTAAACATCTGAAAAGAAATCAGAAAGGAAGGTTTGCATGTAAAAAAAGTACATTAACACACCAGTAAATACATTTTCTAAGCATATTTATATGCATTTCAAGCATATAAAATCTCTTTATTTAAGATCATCTTAATGTTTAAATCAAAGAAAAACAACACAACACATAAAAAACATACACAGTAAGACATGCACGTGCACACGGACATATACAAACACACACATTTATCTCAGTCATTCACTAAACGCTTCCAGAAAACAAAAGATCTATTTCATCTGGAATGCTAAAGTACGGCTGATATTTCAGAACAGCATTTGTGACAGAGCTATGTAAATAACATGGTAATCGTGGCCTGAGTATGTACAGTAAAATAGTTTATGCAAATTTAGGGAAATTAATTAGGGCAAGATTGCTGGATTGTTGAGCACAGTCAAAATGTTTCCTTTAATTTGTACATTTTTACAGCACATCACATTAATCATTTACTCACTTCTTTACTTCATATAGGACTACATAACTGTATGAAATAACAAAAGAAATTAAAGAAAAGAAATGAGAAGAAACCTATATAATTTTATAAGAAAATACATAGAAAAGAAATGAGGAAAAAAGATAAAAAGAAACGAAAATCAAACTCATAATAATAATAATAATATAAAAACACACACACAAAAAAAAAAATAAATACACAACAAAATCATGTGGAGGTGCCTAAATGACAAAGTCTGATCATCCCCATAAAGTCACAATGAAAATAGATAAATATTATACTAACACTGAATTACTGACACTGATTCAATTTAATTAAAATTGTCTTTTAGTTTTTACTACTCTAATAATAATAATAATAATAATAATAATAATAATAATAATAATAATAATAATAATAATAATAATAAAAACAACCATTATTCTCATTCATTAAATGTATTATTATTATTAGTAGTAGTAGTAGTATTAAAACAATAAACTAAAAGGTTTTAGAAATAAAATGCTGGTCAAACAATGAAAACAAGAGTAACAGCTAAAATGAAGTGTCACTTCAGATCAGTGGGAGACACAGGCGCTTCTAGAGGAGAGAATGAATCTATAGGGATCTACCTGAGCCCATTTCACGCTACTGTCAAAACGCCTAAGTACTGCATCCATGCGGACAAGGATTAACACGCAGGACAATGAGCTGAATTAAGCCAAGTGTGTGTGTGTGTGTGTGTGTGTGTGTGTCTTGTGTTGCGGCCATGCTCCGCGACTCACTCATGTGTTGCTATTCCATCTGTGAATAGTGGGGGTCTGATTGATTAGACAGGTGCCATTCTTCCTTATGCAGGAACGGCCGCCCCATGCACGGTAAATGCCATGCCTATATCCCTCTGTCTCTCTTTCTTTCTCTCACTCATTCCTGACAGCTCACACAACTAGTTACTCATACTCTGCTAATTACCCAGTCCTCCAACCAGCTAAAACATACGTACACAATAAACATACATGCCTTAAACATTTACACACGCTGAGACGCTTATAAACACAAAACACAAAAATAGATTTACATGTAACTCCTTAATAATAGATTTTGCTATTAAATGCCACACTGACACAGACACCACTGGTGGTGGCTTTAAACCGTGTCAGCAGGGTTTCTTGTTATTGTACGTTGACAAGCACGTGATTTAACCTTTGGGGGTTGAAGTCTGAAGAACGGGACAGGTGGAATTAAACGCGGGCCTCGCACGCAGGGGCAGCACAGGCAGCGTGGCCGGCCACACGGCAGATGGACTGTCAGCTTTAATATGAAGGAGCGTGTGCGGGTGCTCCAGCCTGGAAGCACGCGGATCTCTACGGGAATGCAGCCGCTCGCCCGCGCAACAGGGGCTGGGAGCAGACGAGAACGGAGCTATGAAGCGCAAATACACCCGTCTGACACGTCACACAGACATGCACAGGTCTACTCTTACATCCCGCAAAGCACGCCAAAAATTTTTTTTTGCTATCTGCGGATACATGTGAGTTCAAACAGTGCTATAGGCTGCAGTCAGGTACATCCGTACCCTGTCTAGAAAAATTACCGCACATAAGCAGATTTGTTCAAAAGGCTCCCATCAGGATCGCTTTGATAATCTACAGCAGGGCAGAAATAACACTCGTTTGAATTAACTCAAAGACAAGAAATTTTGCATTCTAGATGAAAAAGAAACAATAGCTTCTGTTTGCCTAAGCGTTTCCACGGGGGACACTTTTAAACAGGTTTTAAAAAGTCATGTTAAGCAAACAGCGAGATAATGCACATAAAAGTACTGAAGAAAATGACACACAGGCTTGATTTAGCGGCATTTGAATTTCAAATGCAGCACGTTTCTCCAAGAATTTCATCATTCTGGTTTATTTGAGGGAAAAAACTGGCCTGAAGGTGTGCGTATAGATATTAATACATATGTTTGCGACCCTATAGAAGCTCAAAGGTGTTTTACAAACAATCCGGCGAAGTGCATTAACAATAAAACTGATTTTCATCTAAATGTTTTGAAATAACTCACTTTGTTGAAATATTCTGACTCACTTAATTTAATTTGATGTAAAACATGAGATAATAGAAATATGAAATGATTCAAGTAACTGAACAGTGCAGAAATTCAGCAATTCAAAGAGTCCAGAACAGCTTCCAGAAACGCTCCACAGCTGACTGCAAGGAGTCGGGCCTTAAATGGTAAGCATCATACTGATCTCATCACACACACACACACACACACACACACACACACACACGTGATGTATGACAGGAGAAAGCGCAGAGAAATATTTCCCTGTCATCCGTCACCCAGCTGGGCGATTCATTTCCCTTTCTCTGTTACGAGACTACCACAATTTCATTGCAAGACCAATGAAGCTAAAAGAGATTCAAAAATCAGTACGGATTCACACCAGTAGAACTGGAGAAACTTTACCGTCTTAAAGCTCTAACATCCTGTACTTTCACACACACATATAAATGTTCTTGTGTAGACACACATAACCATTAACAAACAAATGTAAATGCTAGTTATATCACTTTCATTAAAAAAAAAAAAAAAAAAAAGCCATCCCGATTTTCATCTTAAATTCTAATTATTTACTTCACAGTGCTAATCTACTTCTAAAACTATTTTACACTAATATATTTTTAAAGTACAAAACCAGCACACAAAAAACACATTAATTTGTTGTAATGCATGTTTTATTGAGAAATAACTAAACAGGAAGGGAAAACAGATTCAGAAAAGCTATATCTGCATGCCGAGAGACAAACGGTGAGTCTGCTGGGAGCCGGTGGAAAATGCAGTGGCTAAAAGCACTATTTTTACACCCTTATCTAGCCCTCGTGGACCTTCCTGCTTCTGGAGTGACCACACTCCCTATTGACCTGCTGTAACTGTATCCTACAGGCTCTCAGCCGGCCCGCGCCTGCTCTGCCTCTCTCTAGCAAGCCGAATCATCCGCAAAATAAAGACAAAACAAAAAAAAGACAAAACAAACCGGAAACAAAGGTCTAAAAATTGCAGAGAATAAAGCACATTCTGGTGTAATCGCCAATGCCGGTGGGTCAATTATTTTTATTTTTTTACGCAATCGAGCGAGTCTCAGCTGGCGTGGGCCCTGTTAAAACCCTTATTCAACTTCTCGTAAAAATCGCCGCAGTGCGTTCGGAAAATCCTGATGGATTGATACATAAATCACACAAATTGACAACTGCATCATCAGGCTCTCGCGCTCATGGCCGGCCGTGTGTTTTCATGTGCGCGGCACCTGCGTGCGACCGTTTCACACGAGTGTGTGCGTCCGTCCGACGGGCCACTTATTGCACTTTTTAACAAAAGGGCAAAAATATAGCTTCCCTTTTTTTCTTACGGCCCCCCCTCCGGCCTCTCTTTTCTCCTGAATGACAGGCCGCTGGAGGGGCCGGGAGGGAGGGGGCTCTCTTTTAACTGGAGTTAATTACCCTTGGAATGCCTCAGACCCCTTCAAATAAGGGGAAGTGGCAATGCTCTGTCTCCAATAAGCAGGACAGCGTAAAGACAAAGAGTGTCCAGACAATAATCGACAAGGGGCCACGGAAAGAGAAAGACATGCAGGACGAGCCACGACACCTCTCACACAGGGGAATGGGATGGAGCCAAATCAAGACTGAACGGCAACAAAGGCCTCCTTGCACACACACACACACACACACACACACCGCACACATGGCAGAATAAATAAATCTGCGCTGTGCATATTGACATCATTTGACAGATGAATTAAGTAAATGATTTTATAAGGAGATTAAATGGAATTTAATTTACACAATCTCTCTTTATTCCTGCTGATCCCAGCCTCTGGGGTTTCATTCGGCTCTCGCAAAAGAGAGAGAGTGAGAGAGAGAGAGAAGGGAGTACGAACACGTGTAGAGAAAAAGCAAAATCAAGTTTTCTTCAGTGTTTTAAAATCATCCGCAAAAGCGACAAAAGGTTGAACATGCATGAGTGAACGCTCAGACACCTTCTGCATGATTCTGCGCTGAACTATTCAGCCCACTGCAGAGTCCAGCAGTGATTTTACACACATGACACCCGCGCTTCCAGTGGACATTCACACTCCATTGCCTTTAAAAAGCTGACTGCTTGCTTCTGGTCAAATTAAAAAATGTCAAGCATTAAGCTTTGATGTAATTTTCTTCCTCTCCTTTTTGCTTAAAAATAGTTTCTTTTTTATTATACACATACATTCTGGAAATTTACAGAAGGTTTTGAGGAAAAATTAAAATCAGTAGAAAAGCATGCATGTAATTTTATGACAATCTTTTGAGGAGCTGCATGAATTTCTTCACGTAAATATGGAAGTCTTTTAAAATTTCCTTATTCTAAATCCTTATTCATTCGTTAAACAAATCTGAAAACACGCTGAACAATCAAAGTTGTACACCACATACGTAAAAAAAAATAAAAAAAAAAATAAAAAAAAAAATAAATATGTATAATGTATAAAACAAATTTAAAATTAATTTAAAAATCTATTTGTTTTTATTAGTTTTATTTTTTATATACATAAACTGCTTTTAAATCTTTTTTATAAAACAAAAAATAGACATTTAGATATCCTAAATAACTTAACTAAAATCTAGATAATAAGGATCTTAATAATAATAATAAAAACATTTATAAAGATATAAAAGTTCCCATCATAATTAAAATAATCTAAAAAGACATACAAACACGCTCTCCAACTGTGAATGTAAATATTAAAATGAGCGTGCAGATGTAAATGTACATGCAGACGGTGAGAGTCTGTAATTATGTTAATAGCTAAACCAGCACTTGTTGTTATTACCATCATTAATATACTAATTAGAATCTCAGTAGTCAATTTGTGTTAAAATAAAGATCAAACAGCGAGCGAGCGCCAAATGGCTAAAAGGCTGTGAGGAACCGACACTCTTATCTCTGAATTTCCTTTCATGAGTCTGAATAATCCAGTCAATCTAATGATCCAGTGCAGGGTGTGTATATCCACACCACTGCTGTCATTCCATCAGCATACAATATTTTAAATCTCCATCCTAAATAAATTCACTTGCACAACTATGTTAGCATGGATTCTTCAGGTGTGTTTATAAATGGCTTTCAGGCTGAAGTTGAGCTGCTTGTGTGTTGTATTTTTCAGGATGGTGACTGAAGGTTTAGGAGACCAGGATGGTTACCTGTTTGTGATCTTTCTGACCCTTCTCAGTGTCTTATTTTTCTTTTCTATGTACTGTAGGTGTTGTCGGTTCACAGCCTGTTTTTCTTATCAGGATTCATATGCAGCAGAGGGCAGAGGTTAATAGTTCGATTGTTTCTTTAATCAAACTTGTACGTGCACTTGTTCTGCTACATCACTATTTTGACAGATTCAAAAAGTAAAGACTTACTACATAATGCATAATGCTTTACAAATAGACATGACTTACAGGACTTAATCTGATTTTAATTTATTTTATAAAATTACTTTTTCAAGACCCACTATGAATGATATTTTAATTATATTTCTCACCTAAAATATTTAATTTTTAGCTGTTATCCTACATGATTTTATAACTAAACAACTTAACAAAATAGCAGGTATTTAGAACAGAATAAAAGTCTGTCAGTGCAGAACCTGACATCTAAATCAGCGTATTCATGTTTCCTCGCTATGCGCTGCCAGAAGTGAACGGGACAGAGATAAATATGAAGCCAAGGAGCTGTTCTCTCTGCCGGCTCCTGGACAGTCCGCTCATGCCCCGCGCACTCAATCCCTCGCTCTCTCTCTCTCTCTGAGCCAGCACACCGTCTTTAATACATTTAGTGGGCCACATGCTGTGCAACCGGTCTGCGATTCAAGCCACCTAAGACCGTTTTCTCCCTTCTATCCCATGGCTTTCGTCTTCCCCTCCTCCCTCAGCACTCTCTCTCTCTCTCATGTTGTCTTCCGCCACGCACTCCTAATGATTTACACAAAACACACTCTGTCCTGTCAAAGCGGACACAGATTGCTGTAATAGTGGATAAGCCGTCAGCTACCGGGACAACGTACATCCGCACGCACACTCGGTTCCAGACGCTACCTGACAGCGAAAACAACATTGACAAGGAGGACCACGGTGACCACATGCACACATAAACACACAAACAAACCAGGACAGGAACTATACGGACAAAACAAACAGTCTAGCCGGACACACAAGTAGAAGTAGAAGAAATGAAAATGTACCTACTGTTGTTCAGAGTGCAGGGAAAAACACTCAGGGAGCGAAAGTTCTACCGAATCCATGTGCGCTCTGCGATCATCGTTTGAGCAAACCTCTTCTATAAATTAAAGTTTTCTCTCTCTCTCTGGCTTCTCTGTCTCTGCTCCTTTCTCTCTCTCTCTCTCTCTCTCTCTGTACCTCCTCCTCCTCTCTCTCCCTTCCGTGACTGAGCAGTGCAATTAACAGGACCGTTCTCCCGGTGACAGCCTATAGGCACAGCCAGTTGGGACCAAAAGCTCTTGCACTCTTCTAATCAAGGACTTAAAGCCACGATTGCTGCTCATTAATATGAAGCAGGGCTTTGCATATGCAGTCCCCCCGGCCCTCCCGGACACCAGATTGGTGGCTTCCCAGCCAATTGGAGTGAGACAGGGCAGTGTCTGCGCCCACAGAGAGACGGAGCGGGGAGAGAGGGGAGGGGAAAGACAAAGAGCGAGCAAGCGAGAGAGAGAGAGAGGGATAGAAGGAGGGAGGGGGAGTGGTGTAATGAGAGGGAAAGTGGGGGTGAGAGAGGGTTTAAAGAAGCAGCCCGCGTCTCTCCCTCAGCAATGCTTATCGGCTCGCGCTGTCAAGTGCACAGATAAAACCGCTCACTTTGTTGATACAAAACATTGTGAATGAAGCCGCTTGCTGTTCGCTTTGCATCCGCCTCTGTTTGCACGCTTATTCTTTTCCTTCGTCCACCTGCACAGGAAACATTAAAAAAAATGTGTTATACACAAATTTTAAAATCCTGTTCGTTTTGCATTGAGAAAATGTAGTTTTTTTCGGGCTTGCGAATGTTGTCGTACACATTAAGTGAGTGGAAATAGTGGCGATACAGAGCTGAAAAACCGTTGCAATCCACCGCAACATCATAACAGCGGCCCATCACAGCAAATGTGGAAGTGAGGGAGTGGACACACGCTACCGTGACCACATCACTGACAGATACAGTGAGAAAAGGCTGAGGAAAGATCAAAGACACCCCTTTGTTCTAGAATGATTGAGCCACATTTGCGGGGCATCCAGGCTGCTGGTGCGCGCCGTTCGCAGGTACGTGTGTATGTTTACGCGCGTGTCACAGGCTCGCTGCATTTCCAGCAGCAGCAGGGAAGATATTGCTGGCATCTCAGCACACCGCAATTCCCCACTGATAAGAAAATTCAGGAGCCGCACCGGCCCACAAACCATTGTGCTTGCCCCACCATGCCGCCACGGAAATTGCATCTGACCGTCTTTCATATTCCAAACTTGCAGGGATTTTGGAGGCAGACGTCTCTTTAAAATGCCTGTCTTGGGTCTCTGAAACTGAACTAAACCTGTTCACTGGATCTCATATATGAACCCAGGTTTCTTTGATTGATTTTTACTTAATTGCTTTAATGAACATGAAGTCATATAACCATTTTTTCAACAGTCCTTTAAAAAAAATTACAAAGCAGTCAAAGTTTTATAGCTCTACTCCTACTACTACTTCTAAAATATATTAGTTTGGTCTTTGTCATTACTTAAAACCACATTTAGGAAATCTAGAAATTTCTATAAATATAAAATAAATAAATGAATTAATAAATGAACAAATAATGATGATAATAATAATAATAATAATAATAATAATAGTAATAATAATAATAATAATAATTGACAAAGTAGTCAAACTGAACTTAATTGATAAATAAATAATACTAATAATACTAATAATAATGTATGATTATATAAAATTTCAGTACTGTTATCGTATTTTAATAACTTATTTCAAAATTTCACAAAATATCTGGGGGTTTTTTTATAACAAATTTGTACGAACAGCTATTAATGCTCAGGTAGGCAGCAGGTGCGTTGTGAAGAGTAAGATATATATCGAATGAGAGATGCACATCAACAATAAAGAGGCGCAGATCAATGCAATGCACACATCACTGAAAACTAATATCTTTTGGGGAAATTAGATCTACTTCTAAACTGCACAAAGAAAGAAAAAGCTTGATATGGCACATATAGAAACGGCTTAGTGAAATTCAGTCTTTTCCCTTTGAATAACAGATGGGCAGAAAAAAGAAAAGCAAATGCGTTTGAACGATCAGAATCATGCAACTTTGTTTCCAGAGAAGTGTAAAAGACTGCTAGAAGATTATTTTTATTACATGGGAGTGTGTTGCCATTGCTGAAGGACACTCTGGGTCTAACAAAGGAGTTTTGAAATAACACTCTACTGTTTCCGACCAGCCAACACACACACACACACACACACACACACACACACACACACACACGCTCATACTTGGAAAGTTACATTTGCTTAATTTATTCATCTGTCTGCTTTTAAACAATGTACAGTCTCTGCAATCTTCGCACCACAAAAAAACAAGGCACATGATTAAAAAATACTAAAGCGGTGGTTTCAAAGCGCCGCCTGGAAACGACAGGCAGCCGACTGCCATTTGAAACTATTTTAATTGCACTATGACAAACGGAAATGAAGAGGATGAGGGGAACGGGAACCGCCGTAATGTTTGAATGCAGATAGGAGGGATACCTGTGTTCACTCAGGTCCCATGAGACCAACAAACATTCCTCATATTAAGATCCACGTAGATCAAATGCAGAGCGTGGAGCTAACAGACAGCACTCATACCTGAGGAACTAAGATGCACACTGAGACTATTCAAATAAAAAAGAGAGGAAATAAGTTAGATGGACACATTGAAATGTATGGTCTTGCCTGAAAAGCATCTAAAGAAAGAGGTTAAAGTGAATCAAACCTGAAAGCTCAAACTAGCAAAGGTTTTTTTTTTTTTTTTTTTTCACTGCCGACATGCTTTTTTTTTTTTCATTAAGGTTTCACAGCAGGGGTGCAGTGTTGTGTCCGGATGTATTGATTCAATTACAGTGGCCAGCCCGCTTTTGACAGACCCCCCTTTAGGTCACATTTCCATATCTGTGCTGAATGGACGGCTGTGACCCCCAAACACTGGGCACGTGGGGCTGGAAAGACCCAAAACATCACTCCAAACTTCCGTCAGTCAGTAAATCTGACTGCGATTGCAACATGCTAACAACCTTAAGTTTAAGCATAACAACAATGTGCTCTTAGCAGCTCAAAGTTATTCAGAATCGAGCCTGGCTTCGCTACTACAAGCTGTCATTAACAGCCTTTAATCCCTGCTGCCCCGCTGAATACATTTGAACTTAAGTATGCACGACTAGTCTGCGCTGATTGCAGCGGCTGTCGATAACTGTCAATAGCTGCCCATCTTTTTCATTAGCAGTTTTAGCACAGCGCTTCTGCTTCTATTGTTCAGACGGTGTGTGTTTTACAACGAGCCGCGTCTCGCTTTCATACCGAATCCCGTTCTGCCACAAGAGACGGACGAGCATTCAATTCACAAGCCGGCAGATTGAAAGACGAGCTCTGAGATGTAAAAACAAAATGCATTAGGCGCTAGCAAGGACGGGTATGCAAAGTCTCAAAATGGATTTGAAAAGACTCCAGTCTGGCTTTTGTAAGTGTTTGAGTGCGAGTACGTGAGCGTGAGAGTGTGTGTGTGTTTTTTATTTGTGTGTGTGAAATGTTAAAGACAGGGATGACCCTTTTGGTCACTGGCTGTTGACATGTGGCTAAGAATTATCAGGGATAGCTTGGCGGAGCATCAATCACACCAGTCAATAGGGGAGGGCAAGTTCACTTAGGTCACATGTCAGCTGACCAGCCGCCGAGCATACAGTCAATGCGGCCGCCGCTGGAGTTGTTTAAAATCAACTTGTCAAAAATTGGGCTGTAATAAATTCAAGAGGCAGGATGCTTATTTGTAGCCACTCGGGTCAGCACGGGGCGTCTCAGAGTGAAAGCTCTCAGGCTGAGCGGAGAAGTGTATTACAAACAATAACACTGCATAAATGTGATGCTGTTGTTTCTATATTCACAATGTAATTTAAAAATAGAGCAATTTAATAGGTAATTGAATAAAATAATTAAAGAGTTGTACTAAAAATGCTGTGTGGATGTGTGTATACACACACACACACACACACACACACATATTTAATTTACATATTTTAATAGGTAATTATTTTTAATACTATATTACAGTGTGTGTGTGTGTGTGTGTGTAAATAAGTAAGTAAATAAATAAATAAATGTAAATTATATAATGAAAGATATTATACATGAGTTTGGGAAAACAATTTTTTTTTTTTTTTTTTTTACATTTTTTTGTGATTTATTCTGTCTGACTGATTGTGTATTTGTGCATTAGACAATATACTGTAAAATGCAAAAGCAACTTAAAGACAACCTACACGCATGTACACATTCCTAAATACATACTGTTATGAAGCAAAGCTTCAAAGGGAACAAATAATTTTCTTACATCTGCTTCTACTTCCTCAAATTCCTAAACTCAAAGTCCCTCGCAAGAGAAAGTAGACTGAAAAGTGTGCGTGTGTGTGTGTGTGTTTGTTTGTGCCTGTCATATGAGAGTGCTGCAGTGCTCTTGTATTGCGTCTTGATGGGGACACAAAGGCAGGTTGGCAGCTGTGTGCCGGGACAGCCCTTCAGTCTGCAGTTCAGCAGTGGTCAACAGAGGGAGCTACTGGCTGTGTGGTGGTCAGTGTGTGTGTGTGTGTGTGTGTGTGTGTGTGTGTGTGTGCGGTCTGTCTGATGAGCGGAGAGCTCATCTGTGTGTACGTGTGTTTGTCCTCTGTTGTTTTACCCCATCGCTGTCACAGAATGGACATATTTATGCCTGCCACTGTGGTCAGAGTTGCCCTGTCATACATGAAGGAATATTTAGGAACTGAAACATATGATGGTAAAATAGGAATTTGGATACATAATGGCAATATGGAATACTACTTTGTTATGATTCTATTAATTACAATAGATTATATTAAATTCAAACAATAAATAAATGTTACATTTTATACAGATTTTGTAAGTGAAAGACTAAATAAGCTCACATTAATCTTAAATTAAAACAGAAGGCAAAATCGTTAAGATACCGTGTGTACAGACAAACCATTTTTATTCTTGTTGAGACAATAAATATATATATAAATAAATAGAGTATAAGAATTTATTTTAGCTAGTTTATCAAATATTTCTTAATATATTTTAAGAAATGAAATACCAACAAATCTAATTAATCCATATTTATGCAATTGAAATGACAGATTTCACTAACCTGTAAGTCTTATATTTCTTATATGAATAAGAAATATGAATTTAATATGAATTTAATTTCAACAAATTAACTAAAAAGGTTATATGCTGTTTCAAAAATGTAAGATTAATGTGAGACTAGGTAGTCAAAAGCTTTTCACTCCAGCCATACTTAAACACACATACAAATATATAAGCAATTGAAAATTCCAGGGTGCCAAAAGGACATTTTAAACAACTGCTATGGTACCACTTTCAAAAGACTTGGGTGGGTGAGTAAAACCGCTCTATGAAACCACTGTTATGAAGGGGAAAGCGACACAAGGTTACTATAGTAGCGAATGAGTGAATAGCTAAGTAATCTAATGGTCTATCAGCAGGTACAATTGTCACATGAAGGAAAGTGCCATTTTCAAAGCCCCCCTGCTTGGTAGGGTGATAACAGGCTTGCGGGGGCTCCAGGGACAGCGGCGAGCCCGGTGTGCGGCATTTGCTAACCTCTCTTTGATACGGCCACTGCTGTTTCTTGTTTCCACCCTCTTCTCCCTCGTCTTGAATCTCTTTAGCAGTCCGACTACACGCAGGACGCCCTGAATAAACCGCCAAGGGTTTCCTATCTTCAAGAAAACCAGGGCTGTAGTGAAGAATGGAAATTTAATGGTGTTAGAATGAGAGCTTATCTATCTTTAAATACAGTTTATTCTTTTTTTTTAATCGAAATATCCACTTATTTTGATTATTTATAAACCATATATACTAAAAATAAGTCCACAACTTACATGAAATAAATAAATCCCATATCCAGAACACAGATACCCAGACCTCTGATATGCGATACACATTAGCACATTAAAGTACCTTTTAAGTGCAGGTATTTGCAGTTCAGCGTGTCTGAAAAGGATCGAGAACCGTCTTATCCTTATCTGTGGTTACAATTAATACACCTTCAGTCATTTCCCAGGTCTACTGGGATCAAGTTTACCTTCAAACACATGATCGGCCTTTAACTGATATACTCGGAACAGATATAGAGACAAAACTGCGCATGAAACGGTTGTCATTCCTGCACACATTTTTTTCAGTGTAAGATAAGCTTGAGTAAACATGAGCACAAAATACTGCTGTCTCAGAGGGTTACGTGTGCATCGTGCACCTGCATGAGCCACGCCGTGTTCCTGCCACTGATTATGTCTATATAAAGCTGCTTTAAATATCCTCAATTAATAGTAAAGAAAAACTAAATATTTAGTGATACACACACATACAGGTGCATCTCAATAAATTAGAATGTCGTGGAAAAGTTCATTTATTTCAGTAATTCAACTCAAATTGTGAAACTCGTGCATTAAATAAATTCAATGCACACAGACTGAAGTAGTTTAAGTCTTTGGTTCTTTTAATTGTGATGATTTTGTCTCACATTTAACAAAAACCCACCAATTCACTATCTCAACAAATTAGAATACTTCATAAGACCAATAAAAAAAACATTTTTAGTGAATTGTTGGCCTTCTGGAAAGTATGTTCATTTACTGTATATGTACTCAATACTTGGTAGGGGCTCCTTTTGCTTTAATTACTGCCTCAATTCGGCGTGGCATAGAGGTGATCAGTTTGTGGCACTGCTGAGGTGGTATGGAAGCCCAGGTTTCTTTGACAGTGGCCTTCAGCTCATCTGCATTTTTTGGTCTCTTGTTTCTCATTTTCCTCTTGACAATACCCCATAGATTCTCTATTGGGTTCAGGTCTGGTGAGTTTGCTGGCCAGTCAAGCACACCAACACCATGGTCATTTAACCAACTTTTGGTGCTTTTGGCAGTGTGGGCAGGTGCCAAATCCTGCTGGAAAATGAAATCAGCATCTTTAAAAAGCTGGTCAGCAGAAGGAAGCATGAAGTGCTCCAAAATTTCTTGGTAAACGGGTGCAGTGACTTTGGTTTTCAAAAAACACAATGGACCAACAACAGCAGATGACATTGCACCCCAAATCATCACAGACTGTGGAAACTTAACACTGGACTTCAAGCAACTTCTCCACCCTTCCTCCAGACTCTAGGACCTTGGTTTCCAAATGAAATACAAAACTTGCTCTCATCTGAAAAGAGGACTTTGGACCACTGGGCAACAGTCCAGTTCTTCTTCTCCTTAGCCCAGGTAAGACGCCTCTGATGTTGTCTGTGGTTCAGGAGTGGCTTAACAAGAGGAATACGACAACTGTAGCCAAATTCCTTGACATGTCTGTGTGTGGTGGCTCTTGATGCCTTGACCCCAGCCTCAGTCCATTCCTTGTGAAGTTCACCCAAATTCTTGAATCGATTTTGCTTGACAATCCTCATAAGGCTGCGGTTCTCTTGGTTGGTTGTGCATCTTTTTCTTCCACATTTTTTCCTTCCACTCAACTTTCTGTTAACATGCTTGGATACAGCACTCTGTGAACAGCCAGCTTCTTTGGCAATGAATGTTTGTGGCTTACCCTCCTTGTGAAGGGTGTCAATGATTGTCTTCTGGACAACTGTCAGATCAGCAGTCTTCCTCATGATTGTGTAGCCTAGTGAACCAAACTGAGACACCATTTTGAAGGCTCAGGAAACCTTTGTAGGTGTTTTGAGTTGATTAGCATGTCACCATATTCTAATTTGTTGAGATTGGTGGGTTTTTGTTAAATGTGAGCCAAAATCATCACAATTAAAAGAACCAAAGACTTAAACTACTTCAGTCTGTGTGCACTGAATTTATTTAATACACGAGTTTCACAATTTGAGTTGAATTACTGAAATAAATGAACTTTTCCACGACATTCTAATTTATTGAGATGCACCTGTATATATAAAGTCAGTGCTAATTTAAAAAAATAATAAAAAATAAATGATTGAAATGATGGTTGGACTCATTAAATATTCCTATTGAAAGTGTCCCTGCTCTGCCAGGATCTGGCCTTGGCCTCTCAGGCCCTGTTCTGAATGGAGAGCTGCCATCACGTCAGCATGGCCTGTTTAACCACATCACTCTCATCTTGTACCATTCCTGCTCTTCATGCCAAAGCTGCTCAGCACCACACTGAAGCCTGGTGTTTTATTGTCCAAAACATTTCAAATGTCTGGTCTCGACAGGTAACGCGTTGATTGAATTTGTCATTGCCATTCAGCGTTATTTTGACGCGACAATATGAATAGAATGTAAAGCGCAAACATTACACATCACCTGGGTTTAAAATTGTAAAATTGTCATTTATGCACCACTACTGGGAGCGAAGAGAATACTGATTGTATAACTGCTAAAATACCTTGTACTCTACATAGCGATTCTGTTTAATCAATGCTATAGGCAGAGAAATTACATTTCTTTCATATCTACCAATAGTGGGTGAACTAAAACAATTTGTAATTCTTAAATTTTTCTCACAGGTCAAAACTCTATATTTCATATAATTTCATCAAAAACAGTCTAGTAATTTGACCCCTTTCATATTTTGTGCCAAACATTTGATTTGGAGCACAAAACAACACCATTGTCCATATGGCTTGTGCACTTCATTCAAAGTCATACAACAGCTTAGTGTGATGAACAGACCGAAAATCAAATTTTATTAAGGCATGTATGCATTAAAACATGGTGCCTTAAGACGTGTCTTGCCAGGTTTGATGTCAAATAGGGCTGTCACGATATCAGATTTTTTACTACATGATTATCGTGGCCTCAATTCATGGTAATGATATATTGTGATATCCAAACTGTTGCTTTAAAATTAGAAGCACACAATTCCCTAGAATATCATTATATGCTTAAACATTAAGATTTGTACTCATGGAAATTACTAAAGTAGTCAAACCTGTTCATCAGAAGGGGGTGACCCAATACTTTTGGCAATATAGTGTATATAAATCTTGAAAAATGAAAACTAAATATATATATATATATATTGACCAGTGAATCACACCATTGCATACAAAAGGAACAATTACATTAAAAAGAAGAGACAAAAAAACTAAAATGCTAGCCGTTTTTAGTTTAGCACAGTGTCAAAGTAAGACAATTTATGAGAAAAACTACATATTTTTGCTTCAAACTTGTCAGTCAAGTGTTTGAAATAACTTCCTGTGAACTGATTCTTATTTTATAGCGAAAAAAAATAGATACTTCAAAGTTTCAATTGATGTATAACACTTATCTGTATGACCAAAATCGACGGAGTATTTTTAGTGTCTTTCACACTGATAAGAAAAAAAATGAGCCCGTCTCGCCGTCGAGACGGCCGACCCCAGGGGGTTAAAGGCTATATCGATTAGCATTGCAATATACATATACATTATTCATATGAAAATACCTGAGATGGTGTGAAGAACACCGATAAACCATATATTGTTGTAACTGTGCGCTGATTCTCATCTTGTTTCATCGTACAAAACACTTCTTTCTGCATTTTTTTCAGCTAAATCGACAACTTGTCACTTTTGTCCATATACTGTAAGAGATTTCCTGTAAAGTTGTTTGTTTTATTACTCCTAGTTTTGCTTGTGGACTTTCTGCACAAGGGCGTCCTCCGGTGTCGAGTATGAATGAAACAAATCACTTGTGAGAGTTTAATGCATAGATATGTATAGTTTAAAGGGGTCATCGGATGCGACATGCACTTTTATAAGTTATTTGAACATAAATATATGTTGGCAGTGTGTGTACACAACCACCCTATAATGACAAATATCCACCCAGTGTTTTTTTTTTTTTAATCTTGTTGAATCATTTCCCCTTTCTCATATCAAGCCATTCTCAGATGCCTGTCTGTGTGATGTCACACAGACCCAGGCCCCTCCCACAATTGTTGACTGACACTAATGTTTTACTTTAGACCCGCCCTGAGTGAGCTGTCATCAGTCCGCCATTGTTTCGACGCCGGAGCAGAAGTAGACAAGAATGGCTCCTAAGTGATTGAGGTGTTCTGTTGTTGGATGTAATAATGAACATAGTAGTAGTCATTTACTCTCGACATCTGAGCCACTGAAGACGCCGTGGATTACCTTTGTTTTTGAAGGGAATGCGCCCCCCGATCTACCTAAATGCATTTATGTTCGCGCGAATCATTTGTGATTCAGCCTCACCTACAGAAGTGAGTATAAGGTTCTTTTATGAATCTTTGCAAATCGCCTTTCCTAATAACATGCTAGTTAGTAAGTTTCACGATGAATGCGGCTAAAGTTTACCGTCTCTCAGAGAACGGCTCGTCACCCCACGGAAGAGAGGGGTGGGGTGAGTAGAGTTCATTAGCCTTTAAAGGAACATGGACTAAGACAGCTTGCTGAAAACAGAGCTGATTTTGACAAGGTAAAAAAGGGTGTTTTTTTTACACTCCCATTGAGAAATTTTAACCAAAGTATGTTATAGACTTTTCATTAAGACCCTTAAGAATCATATCAACTTGTGGAAAATGGGCATCCGATGACCCCTTTAACGCTCCAAAATGGTGCTGGATTAGGTCATATTATCACATGTGTACCATTAATTTTTAAATATAACATTGTTTTATATATATATATTGTTAGGATAGGACAATATTTGGCCGAGATACAACTATGTGAAAATCTGGAATCTGAGGGCGCAAAAAAATCAAAACATTGAGAAAATCGCCTTTAAAGTTGTCCAAATGAAGTCCTTAGCAATATATATTACTAATCAAAAATTAAGTTTTGATATATTTACGGTATTTACAAAATATCTTCATGGAACATGATCTTTACTTAATATACTAATGATTTTTGGCATAAAATAAAAATCAATAATTTTGACCCATACGATGTATTGTTGGCTATTGTTACAAATATACCCGTGCTACTTAAGACTGGTTTTGTGGTCCAGGGTCACATATTTCATTATTTAAACATCACGATTACCATCAATACCGGTATATCGCGACACCCCTAAACATAATTAGTTCTCGCTCATCTCCTGACCATACTGTTTTGAAATGGACACAAGCATAAATAAGATTTGAGATTTACAGCAAAGCAGTTTTTTTACTTACATTTTGGTCTGTTTTTTTTTACACAAAACTTTCATAATATTTGGAAAATACCATGCAGACTACTGTACTTTTTTCTTTCTGGAACTTGGCAGTAAAAAAATCACTGCTCACGTTCTCACAAAAAAGAGCAGTGCTGGCATTCTGCTAAACTTCTCCTTATACAAAAGAAAGAATGTCATACAGGTTTGGAACGACATGAGGATGATGAGTAAATGATGACAGAATGTTCATGTTTAGATAAACAAACCCTCTAATTCAAACTCATTTGCAACTTATCTATCAAAATTCATGTTACGTAATCTGCACGTCAAAGATAGCATTCAATCACACAAGAAACACCCGTGACTCTTCCTGTCATTACAAAGCATGTGACTGCCCAACTTTCCAGCCCTGTCTGCTCCTCTCAGTCCTCTCTCAGCTCAAGACAGCAGCCCCCCTCAGCCCATACAGAGCTTGTGCTTCTGCCCGCAGCTGTTCCTCAAAGCTACGGGGCTTTAGAGAAGATCTTCCTCTCCGTTAACACATGGATCTGCCCTTTGGAGGAAAGGCGGCCACATTTGCTGGCCTTTGCACAGTGGCCCGCAGGGTGTCCTTCTCCATTAGGGGTAGGTCACAGGGATTTACACAGAGAGAGGGAAAGTAGGGACAGGTGTGGATACACTGACCAGGGATTAATAGCTAATTAACACCACTAAATATGCTTTAAATTTACAGCATACTACAGTTGTGTTTGGGGTTCAAAAACTAGGCTCTTTGAGGTGAATTCACAAAGAATGAAATGTGGCAGCTGATAAAACCATTGGCATAATTTTTGCATATACAGTGCACACTATTTCAGAGTAGTCTCAACCAGGGGACCTCAGAAAACATCTAAGGGGGCCACAAGATACCTTAAAGAGTTTCTTAAAAAAAACAAAACAAAACAAAAAAAAAAACATTTTGAGCAAAAATCTAAGAAAATCGCATACAGATGCAGATTCAAAGATGCAGTAGATTGCTTACATCAGCACCCCAAAGCTTGCACAGTCCTTTGCCACTTCCTAGAGCAACATTTCACTCGGTAACATTAGGCAGTTTTCATTTATATGCTGTCTATTGTTGATGATCGCATTATTTTTCATATGCATCTGTTTACATATAAGATTGCTAATTTCTGCGTCTTCCTCACCTGTGTTTTTGATCGGGATATTCTGGACTCATTCAGGAGATGCATAATAGCACCACAGAGTGTATAACAGTGACAACGCAGAAACCCGGAAAATTCTGTGTTTGGCAGGGAAGCGTTGTCTCATAAATAACAGAAAATTCTGTGTTTTGGCAGGGAAAGAGTTAATATAAATAATTTAATTTTAAAATGTTAAAATCCTCCTCAAAAAACTCAAAAAATGTGGTTGTTCAGTATGGGGAAAAAAATAAAATAATAAATAAATACATTTTGGTTTAATTAATTTCCCCAACAACTGTTGATTTTACCTAAGAAAAAAGTTCTTAAAAAACTCCTATAATCATAACATTAATCACAGCTAATTGCAGAAGTAACCGAACATTGGATTTTGGGTGGTAAGTAAAGGTATGTGAGGAATAAGAGGAATATGTGCTAAAATACAATGTACATAAGTGGAAATGTAGGTTATAGTTTTAATTTGACTATTTGACCCCCCCAAATTAAAAAAAAAAAAAAAAAAAAAATTCAGTCAAAATGGTTCAAATGAAAAGTTATTTTTACAAATATTAAAAAAAAATCTCAATAAAAAAAAAACTCACTTTTGGAAATAATACTGTATATCAATGCCCTATTGTGCAGCTTTAAAGGATGAGAAACTATACAAAATATAAAATGTTACAAGTTGAATTAGCAACAGACACATTTAACTCTAAATATGGCCTACTTAAGATATCACACTTAGCCAGTTATTCTCTACTTATCTCTCAAAACCCATGTAAATGACTCCTGCCTCAGAGTCACTGCTGATTCAGCTGAGCTTCACTATTATCACAGTACATCTCATTAAGAGTCATGAGCTATTGGCAATATCAGTTTCACCACAAATAATACTTTAAATTATGACGGAAGTGAACTTTTCCTTTACTCAACCTCATGCCAACTAAAAATTTGGTCTGTTTCACATACAAATGTAGCACACTTTTTGTCATTTTGGAGATTGCCAGCCTAGTTCCTTTTTCATTTTCATAATTTTAAAAAAGAGTGGCTGGGATATTTGTTCTTTTATGTTTAAGTCAGTCATACAGGTTTGGAATGACATGAGGGTGAAATGATGACAACTTAAATTTTTATGTGAACTAATCTCCCAATCAGACAGAAGTTAACTTGATAGCAATTAAGTCTGGCAGACTGTTATTTTGTATTATATTATAGTCAACAACAAACAATATTAAGCATCACTATTAATGCTAATTCCAAGTAAAATCACTAGAGGGAAAGTGCAAGAAACATAACACACACACACGCTCTCTCTCATAAAAGTCCCTCCTGTATGGAAGTGGTAATTGACTTCTCAGAGAGAGTTAGTGGGCGGATTCAATCCTATAGCCACATCTTCATACTGCTTCACCAGTACCAGACTGCATGGAAGAGAATTCTTAATGAGAACGCCCTGCGGGAACCCCATCTCTGTCTCTCTCTCTCTCACACACATTCTCACTCCATAACAGGGTCCTGTGTCTACACCGACCTGCACTAAACACTCCGACAAAAGGGCTTGGATGTGTTATTGCTCTCGAGCGTTGGGACCCCCCACACTCTGAACCACCAGGTCTTTTGGTGGGATTCTACGGCACGCACACACTTTGTCAAAAACACAGAAATATATATAAATAAATCAAACACCTGGAGAGCAGGGCAGCACAAAGCTTGAAAACAGAGAGATGACTGAGGCTAGACAAAGGCGAAGAGAGAGAAACGCATGAGGGATTGCGTGGGACTGTATTTGTTAAGTTTTTTTTTCCTTCAAAGCGTTGCTCATTTTAATAAAGGAGATCCCCCAGTCTCTCTAAGTGCCGCAGATAAAAGAAATCATTTAGTGGCTTAAAAGACTATTAATGTGAAGAGCCACACTTGTCTCTTTCTCTCTCTCCTATCCTCGGAGGAAATACCATTGAGCCTGTTGCATCACAATAGCATGGAGTGAAAAATCTTGCATGATGGAATCTGAGACGTGTTGTTTCTTTGCTCACATATTTATGCTGTAATCTGAGGGGTCTAGACAGATGTCACAAAATATAAATATTAACTTACACGGTCAAGGCAGGAATAGTTTGTTGGACAGTCCAAGTAATGCCATGTTCTGGATAAAAAAAAAAATAGTAAGAAGAAGAAAAATTTGTAGGTTTGTTGAAGTAATATGTAACAAGTAATGAAGGGCTCTATGACACCAAAATGAAAATTCTGGCATCATTTACTCACACTCATATGGTTCCAAACCCATTTCAAAATCTTTCTTTTGTGGAACACAAAAGAAGATATTTTGAAGAATGTTTCAACTTTTGAAGCACAGACATTCTTCGAAATACCTTCTTTTGTGTGTGTTTCACAGAAAAAAAATACAGTCATGCAGGTTTAGAATGACATGAGGATGAGCAAATGCTATCATAACATTTTTTTTATGAGAGAGAGAGAGAGAGAGAGAGAGAGAGAGAACTGTCCCTTTAAATATGTACAAAGGGACTGTGTACTGTGTTTGCATACTTGATTTTAGGCTTACAGTTGAAAACTGCAGCAAAAGACTCCTCTTCATTGCAGTACACACACAATCCTGGCCTCTCTGAGTTGTGTTAGTGTGTATGTGTCTCAGAGAGTCCACCCATCACCCCTTTGGTGTGGGGGCGATGCAGTGTGACGGCTCGTTAAAGAAAAACAAAGCCCCTCACCTTCCTTTATCACTAATATGCACCTGGAGAGCTGCCGTGCTTTATGATAAACTCGCACAGCCAAACACACACTCACACAAACACAACCGTGTTTACACAACTACCCAGAATGCACTGGGAGCGCAGCCTTGTTCCAGGGGCCACTGTAAACAACTAAAGTCAATCTGTTTGTGCTAGTTTACTGCCACAGCTCAACTCCTCTGCTCACAAACAGTTTTCCACCAGCGATGTCAGTGACTTATGGATGTGATATGAGTTTTCTTCCATTTCTCTCTTTGGATGAGTAAATCAAGACTGACTGGGAACCACAAAGTATTGTGGAAAACCTGTTATGTCGCACTGAAATTGAACGAAAATTAGAATGTTTTAGCGGATAAAACTTCCAGCAATGCTCAGAGTTACCTGGGTACGCGTATTGACACAAACCCTGACCTCACAGGAAAATGTCCTCCTGCCACACCTCCATAAAGTACTCCACAGATCCAGTTATGTCCTCTCAATCGAAACTAATACCGTTTCCTCCCCCCTCATCCACTCCTATCCCACAACCCCCCCTTCACTAGGTTTGATAACAAATATTCCCTCACCTAAATTAGAAATGTAAAGTAATTATACCGGTGGCCCTCCTACGGATTATTCATAGGAGTCGACGGTCATAAGAGAGCTTTCTTTATATAAATAGGTTACTTTAGAGGGTGACTTTAATTATGTTGGTTTCAAACAGAACATGAGTGCGGTATTCCGGCGGGATTAAGCGTCTCTGGCTCTTTGTTAGCTGAGCACAAATGTATGCCAGCAAGGAGCATCTGCACAAGATCTCCGCTAAATTTATTCAGCCACCACGCACCTCCGCCGGTGAATAATTCCACTAATAATAAAGATTGTGAGAAACAAGAGGGGGAAAAGGAAATCTACATTCAAGAGAAAAAAAAAAGAAGAAAGTGTAGTGAAAGTAGTTTTCAAGGACGACTTAAAAAACAAATTTAATCTGTTTTGCATGGGAAATAGGTATTCTTGTGTTTTGTTCTGTGAGTGTGTGTCTCTCTCTATGTGCTGCACAGTGTTTGTTCCATTGGTGTTCAAAGAACCAATGGTCTATTACTAGGCTGTATTGCTTTTTTTCCCCAGTTGCATTTCCAATGCTTTAAGGAGAAGGTTTTCAAACTGGGGACCACTGACTATAAGGGAGTACTAGGGGATCTGCCAAAAATGCGGAAAAGCATTGTAAAATTTTTAGGGCTGTCAAAGTTAACACTGAGCTGACCAAATTTTTCTTTTCTAAATGGAACACATTGAATAATTAACAAAAAAATTAAAAATAAAAATAAAAATCAATAGACCATGAGATTAATTAATTACATCAGTTAAGAGACCTCTTTTTTAAAAGGTAAGAAAAAAAGACACACACACCCCTATATGTGTTTGAATGATGAATTTGAATCAAAAAGTTCAACTACGCAAAATTTTTAAAAAGTGTGAACAACCATAAACAGTAACTTGTGCATTTTTAGTGTTTTAATATCCAGCAATATATAAATAATAGGAAACAGCAATATGAGACTTTGCATTTATCATATCACACTTCAATTTGAAATATTTGTTAATCAACCACACCATGTTTGATGTGCTACAAATATATCTATATCTCTATATCTATATCTATATCTATAGAGAGAGAGAGAGAGAGAGAGAGAGAGAGAGAGAGAGAGAGAGAGAGATCTGATAATATGATTAGTAGTAACCGTTTTCTAAGAGGCAAAGAGCAACAAAACCATGTACATTTTTCAAGCAGTAATATCACAATATCAGCAAGGCAGCGCTTCAGCATGGCTCTAATGTTTCACAATCATACACAAACAATATCCGTCTGTTTGACTGCGGCAGAATTTATAGCCACCCCATTGATTGCTTTTGCCGGACATGATGGCTGTAAATTGCAGACCGTTTGGTAAATGCGGGCAGTTAGAAGTGTACAAGTAATTATTTCACGGCTGCTGATTGAAACATAATTCCAATATGGCCTTCTGAAAATGACAGCATTCCCAAAGTCCTCCGTTTTAATTTGGAGGTGATACTAATTAGGGGGAGCATTATAGGACTTTTTATGTGATCTCTCCAACGGAGCCCCAAATAATTAAAATGTCAGCGGAAATAAATATGCATAAACAGCTCGTAATTTCAGAAATATCGTCCCACGTCGTTCATGGCTTGTGGGAAAAGAAGCACTCTCACATTATTTATGCTGTTTCAGGGAAGTTTATATAGCATTTCACAGAAGTTAACAATCTAAAACGGTTAAAATAAACAATGGCTAAGCATGAATAGTGAACCTCATTATTGAAATCTGAAAGTTGGAGGTTATTGAAAGTTATTCAATAATAACAATAACAATAATATTTTTTTATTGATACATTGTAAAAAACATTTTTTGAAGTTGGAAAAAACATTATGTAAATTTTACAATAAAATACTGTCAAAATACATTAAAATTTCAAGTTTAATTCAACATATCACTGGCCATTTCTTTCAAATTGTTTATGAAATTTACAAGCAATTTCGAAGTAAAAATTGTTTCTACGCCAATTTTGTTTTTTCAGTGCACTATTGTAATTATATTATTCTTAAAGAACAAGAAACTCTTATATATATCAGCTCTTATATATATATCATTCAGATATTGCTAGTAAATTTAAAAAATAATGCCAAAGAAATGGCAAGTAACTTTAAATTAAATGTGAAACTTTTGAAGCAGATCGACTAAAATAATATTTTCTTGTAAAACACACTGTCATCTTTGTCTTATTTACAACTTTGAAAAAACATGAATTCTTTTTTACAGTGACTATATAATAATATAAAAAAAATAAAATAAAAATAAATGTGTGTGTGTGTGTGTGTGTCTATATATATATCCAGGGTGCGATTTGTGAAAAATGCAGAGGGGGGGATCTTAGTGTAATCTGTTAATAATGCACATCATAAACCTGTGTTTTTAGGCAAGTAATATATAATGGGTGTTTTTAATACAACAGAAACTGTATTTAACGTGATCACAATCTATTAAAAACATTGTAAGTTAGGCCTATTAATTGCAATGATTTCATTTCCACGGTTATTCAAGCAACAAATAAATTCTAGGCCTATAGAGAAAGCGAGCAAAGACCACAGTATCAACTGAGCTTTTTGAAACTCCGAATCAGTTAAATTAAAATGATTCACTGTTTCGAAGCGCTCCAATCGGATCGCGTATAGTGAATCATTTGATTCAGAACGTGACTTCAAAGTGCGTATCGCGAATCATTTGATTAGATCAGGACCTCGGAGCGAGATCGCGGGATGTTTTTATCCCCACCGGGGATGAAAATAATTCAGCAGAGGCAGGGATGCATAAACCATCCCAATAAAAACAACAAAATATGCACCAATATTTTCTGTAAGATAAGTAAATTAGCCAATTTTGTTTAAATGAAGGATTGCAGAAATGAGTACACCCTAGATTTAATTCAGCAAATGTATAATATTCTAGTACTTAGAAGTACTTCAGCTCGTCTCTACAGAATCCCCCACAGCTGCTCAAGAGCGTTAAGATTGAGTGAAATACATGTCCACTGAAGGATTTTCACCTTGGGAGAATGCATATCTTCATTGTCATGCTGAAAAAAAAATGCCCAATAATGCAGGGAATGAGGAGAGGGTAGCATCTTCTGTTTCAAGTTGTTGTATTACATCACACAGTAGTGTGTGAATTCATGACAGCATTGATAAAGCACAACTCCCTCACACCTTCAGCACTCATTCATCCTTATATAAGAGCTTTACTACCACTGAACGTCACTGTGGGTACCAAGCACTTCTCACTGTACTCCTCCTCTAGCAACACCAGAACATTTTGGATGCATTTGGATCTGAAATGATTGACTTGGTCTCTTGAGACCAGAGTATGCATTCCCAGAAGTCTCTATTTTGCAAATATGTGCCTTGGAAGAGGTTAAATGAGTTTATCTTGCTTTGGCTAAAGTAGGTAATTCTAGTGGTGACAACAACCATGCATGTCACTTCTGCAGGCTCCGTCATACTCCATGAGATAAAGTGTCACTTTTTTCATAGCTTTTGCTGGCTCTGAGACACTTGCATGTTATTTCTCCTGCTCTTTTTCTAGCAAAAATTCACTCATCACTAAATGAAAACAAAAAGTGAAAAGTGAAGACCTGATTATTTCAGGAGCCTTGTCACAAGTCCATTGTTTTTGAATGTTGGTGCTACTTCTGCTATATTTTCACACTTAAAACAATAATTTGGTATTCCTCTTGTAAGATTGTCCTCTTTTATGCTAAGAAATAGGTCACCTGGCAATTCTCTCCCAAGTGGTTCAATTGCTGCCAGTATTAAGTTTGAGTATGATTCAGTGGGCTATATAACATTTTTAATTGTCAGGAAATTATTTGTCTTTAAAAGTTTTGGTTCAATATACTTACCTGTTGATCAAAAATAGCCTTAAACCTATATACATTTTTATTTTTTTTTTGTTTGTTTGTTTGTTTTATGTAGTAATTTTCAGGAGGGTGTACTCATTTTTGCAACACAACATTTTATCACTTTATATCTCCAAAGAACCCTAACATTTCATCTAAGTAAAGAGTAATTACTGAATTTGTTAAGTTTTAGAGGGGGTGTGCTCATTTATGCGGTGCACTGTATATCGATCTATCTATCTATCTATCTATCTATCTATCTATCTATCTATCTATCTATGTGTGTGTGTGTGTTTATATATACATAATAAATATACACAGTACACACACATATATCATGTAAACAAAAACTTTTATTTTGTATGCGATTAATCGCGATTAATCATTTGACAGCACTAATATATATATATATATATATATATATATATATATATACATATATAATTTGTGTTATATGTATTAATTTTAAAATAGGTTAAATCTAACAAAGCATTTATAAAAGCCACAACGTAAAGCTACACTAAAGGGACACATGGGACAGCTTAATCAAGGCAAGTCACAGAAGCTATTGATGAATGATTTCAATTAAAAGGCTGTGTGCTCATATATGGAAGCATATGTGTAGCGAAATTTAATTTGCAATGTAATATGCAAAATGGCAATGCAATATGTAAAATGGCAATGTATTTCTGTATTTAAATTTACATTTTTCCATACCCCATATGTGCAACATTTAGTGCAAAATGAAAATGAAAATTCAATTATATAATTTAAATTTGCCATTTTCTACACTAGTTTTAATATGCAAATTAAAAACATATTTTAAAGTTTTATAAGTTGCAAAATTAAAATTAAAATGTGTTACCCAAATTGATTAGATATAATATATATATATCCGTCGACCCACTCACTGAAAGAGCCATATATGGCTTGATTGAGAGCCTATGGTTTCTGAACAGACTGTGGAATATCAGTCAGTCGAGCAAAATGCACGCAACCCATAGCAACGCCTCAGATTGACAGATATGTAAAAATAAACAGGAACGTTCCGACTTTTGAGCGATTAGTTACCAGTTTGTACACACTGTCATGTTAATTAGAATTCAAATGCATTTTGTTTTATTGACCACAGTATCATCGATATTTGTCTGAGAGGGGCACTTTTGACTAATTTTGAAAAAGGGCAAGGGCTCGAGCATGCATATTAAAACTAGTGTAGAAAATGGCAAATTTAAATTATATAATTGAATTTTCATTTAGCACTAAATGTTGCACATATGTATGGGAAAATGCAAATTTAAATACAGAAATACATTGCCATTTTACATATTGCATTGCCATTTTGCATATTACATTGCAAATTGAATTTTGCTACACATATGCTTCCATACTCATATGCCATAAATACACTATTGTAATCAGAGCCTGTACAAAAGATAAACACATCTTTAATCTCAGACAATTGCACCTTGGGAGTACAGGCATCACACACAATGCTTGTGCTGATATGAAGCCTAAGTTGTGTACCACTGAGAAAAATGCAAAACAACAACAACAAAAGTGCAGCTCTGATACAAGATTTTATATTGTCACGATTGCGCTGCCTTTTTGTTAAGAGAGGTATTTGGGGAGGCTTGGGCTTAGTACATTAGACCTGTAAAAGGCCTTTGGGGTTCTGTGTTAATTGTTAAATGTAAACCACATTTTGTACTACAAGCAGCGCAGGCTGACATGCTGGTGCTCAGGTCAAACCTGCACACAGATATGAATGATTGCAATAAAATATTAATGGGATATGCAAAGCAGCCAGGGAAATCACCACCAGTTTGGCTGAGGGAGTAAGACAGGTATGTGAAATAAAAGGCATAGAAGATAAGAGTGATATTACGTCCATGAAACACTGAATAATGACTCAACAACTGGCTTCTATATCAGTCCAGTGCTCACAAGCAACACAAAATGTACACAACCTGTTAAAAACCTGGCCCACATAAAGAAAAAGCAAGAGATGAGTTCTGACCTTGTCAACTAATGTCCAGCATATATCCGGTTACCAGCCATGCCACTCTCAGCTCTTTCCCAGTACAGGAGTAGAAAGATAGAGAGAAAGGTACAGAGACGAAACATAAGTGCATTATAATGCCAACAATATTTTCTAAATCACAGTGAAATGGGTCATTCACAAAATAAGTGTTGATGAAAATTATTAAAACTCTAGTTTGAAGTTCTAAATGTAGCATACTCTTTGTATTCATGTTGGTTTCATATGGTTTTGAAAGGTAATTTTCAAGAAAAGTCAAATAAGTCAAAAGTAAAAAATAAAAATTAAATAAAATTAAATTAAATTAAATTAAATTAAATATTGTGGTGTGACATCAAGTAAAAATTGACATATTTCTTTTACAACTTAAATGTATCTTAGAGTCTGTTTACACCTGGTCACTTCATGCGTTTTGTTTGATCGTATAGCTATCTGATCCTGAAAAGACAAATTCGATCACAAACCACTTCAGAAGGTGGTCTGGGCCGCATTCCAAACAAAACTGGACAAGTGTAAATGCATCTGGTTGTTGAAACCACATATGCAAATTTTACTCCTCCCAAAATATTAAAATAATAAACATGCGAGAGCATTTTATAGGCTATATGGCATGTTATAGTCAGATATAACAGTGCTAATTCAACCCAAAAGATGAGTAGCTGTATCTCTTCAGCAAGCCGACGTGCAAACTGCCACAAATGAAACTGAAAGTAAGTCGCAGATGCTCAACACACAATCATCTTCATCAGTGCCTGAAGTGGAAAAAAAGAAGTGCCGGTACCCGGTATATTAAATAAATAAGTACTTTTTAATAATTCACAATGAATGTATAGTGCCACAATCAATCAATCGATAATTAAATAAAAGTTTTCAATACAAATTAGCACAGGACTGGACCACAGGGAGATGCCAAAGACCACTAAATCACCTGCCTTTAATATACGGATCCATTCAGAATCGCTAAATCTCTGACCACCGCATAATCAGCGTTCATTATAAAACATTGCTTTTAAGCCAAATACACGCTGAAAAGAATAATTTTACTGACATCTGGACGTAAGTCACTATTCTCTCCGCAATCGCTGATGAAATCGGCCATGTTTTCTCTGCATTAGCGCTGTTTTGAGCTTACAGTTTGAATTCATTCACTGGATCCTTGGACTTTCCATGAGTTTACGGTTTAAAATGATGTGATTGCAAAAGCCTGCTTCTTTTCATTTTAAGATATGATTTTCGTTATAAAGTACTGATTCAAATTAGTAATCAATAATTAATTATTATTCTAGTACACTTGATTGGTCAAGATGAGAGGTGATCCCGCATGGGTAGTGTGATTTATATAGTGTCCTTTATAATCATATATGGGATCATAATCACCCAGACCCTGACAATTTTACGTTGAGTACCGACAACATGTCAGAAGTGCTGGTACGCACAAAAAAGTGCAGGTACTCTAAAGGCTAAAATATAGAAGTACCGGTACTGTGTACCGGTGCGTACCGGCCCACTTCTAGCACTGATCTTCATTAAAAGTAGTGAGACAAACTTATCTTTCCAGTGCTGATGCCATGCACTCTCCTATTGTGGTCTTTGATCTTGAAATGAGCTGATAATTAATAAAATGCAGCGTTTATCCTTTGATTTCATTGACTTGAACTCCGTTAAATTTAAATATAGCGCGGGGATTGAAAATCGGATTTACATCCGTTTTGCAACGACACATTTATGTGGCCAAGAGTAAATGGAAACACATGAAATGACCAGGTATAAACAGGCCCTAAGTGTACACATCTTATTCATTATTTTCCAGAAAGTTTAAATATATTTTTTCAAGGTATTTTTATTTTTTCAAATATCATGAATACTTAATTCATAAATATCACTGCATTTTGGGGAGTCACCTCAAATGGCATTTTACAACCTTTGCTAACCTTGTCTTGTTATAAAAATGTCAAACAATGTGATATTTTAAAAATTCTCTATAAGTCTCTTGAGAATGCATGTGTCTCTTGAGAATACATGTGTATTTACTATGTGTATATTATGGAAATATGTATGTGTATTGTATATTGTGTACAATTGTCTATTATTTATTGTGTATTGTGCAAATGTGTATATTGTGTAAAGTGTGTATATTGTTGTTTATGTATATTGTAAATTTTTCATATCTTGTTGCTTGTACTGCCATGGCACAGAGTCTTGTACCTAAGAATTTCACCATCAGTACACTTGTGTACATGATGTGTGACAATAAAGAGATTTTTTTTAAGGTAACTTATATTTTGATATTTTAAACTGTATTTTTTATTAACTTTCTTTTCATCCTTTTAATGAGCCTTTTTTTCATTGCTATATCACGACAGTTGTATCCCCATGACATTTTGACTATATTCACACCAAAAATATCATCCAGAAATGAAAAACATGCTCATTATAGAAGAGGTATATTCAAGTTATTGTATCTATAAATTGCATTTTTTACATAATTTTTAATAAATTCATACATCCAGACAAAAATGAGCATCAAGTCATTGACCCATATAAAAATTTGTACACTGCAGCATCTTTTGTAACATCATAACACCAATAAAAGTTACTAGTAGATTTAAAGTGTCACAAATTGTGATTCTAAGATCATTAAGAACATTCACTTAAATGTGCAAATTCAGCATTCTATCCATGACATGTACATCAAATAGATGAAAAGTCTCTCTATTCTTAGCACAGTTATCTTCCTCCGTCCTCTTAGTTCTGAGGGAAAGTCTATGCATATATAGGCACAGGGCCCAATGCCACTTTCATCTCCAGGCACAGGACTGGAGACGGGCATATCTGCTGTTGCCAGGAGCAACATTTGGTTCACTTAGAGAGCCCGGTGCCTCCTGCTTTCTCTCCATTTCAGATAAAGCCACTCAGCTAGATTTCCCCTCAGAGATATGGGCAGCCACAACTTGGCCTTCAGAGAAGCAATGCATCAGCCAACAATCAGCAGCTACAGATATGACCAAACAACAGACGTCACGATTTAGACACAATGGAAAATTGGCCCAGACACATCAGAATTCAGGTTAAAGCACAGTGTGCAAAATATGCATGTATGCAGAAATGGTCTTTCATTCCAAGATGGCGATAGTGTTTAGGTTTGGGTTCATTTTTCTTAAATACTCGAATCAAAGGTTTTATCACATTCAGTGCATTCAGCATTTGTTAAACATCAGCGTTCTGCTTAACTGATGATGTAATGAATCTACAGCATCATGGAAAAATAAAGTTATAATTTAATGTGATGAAAGAGACAGAAAACTATGAATAGAAACAGTTCAATTCATAAACAAATGGCATTTTTAATGAATCTGTGAATGAAAATAATTAAACAAATAAGCCAAACTTGTGGTTCTTGACATGAATGTATCTGTAAAACGAATGATTGAATCAGTGAAAGCTCCTCTTGACTTACTCACTGAATCTTAATGATTCACTGAATCAGTCAGAAAAGTTCTCGTCTTACCCACTGAATCAGTCTAATAATTCAATGAACCAGTCTGACTGTTTTTTTGTTTTTTGTTTTGTTTTGTTTTTTTTTTACTTACCCAGGCTTACCAATCCACTCAATGAATCTGTCATAGCAGTCTTGACTTATTCATTCAATCATTTCTTTCATCATTGAAATATTATGAAATTTTAAGTTAATGTTTACTAAGCATGCACTTTGAATTTGTATGGGGCCATCTCAAACATAACTCAATTATTAAATCAGACAGAGAACAAAAATGAGCATAGCAGTCCCTCTTCAACAGTTGACTTAAATCTTTCCGTCTCTATTCGGGCCTGATTCTATGTAGGACAGCTAAGAAATGCTCCCTGTGATACTGAGTGTAAAATTATACCTAAGTGTTCAGAGCGAGGGCTTTTTTCTCCCTTTCTCTTAACATGATGTGTTAAGCATGGTAGTGTGAGGAGAGATAAAGCACTTCCTTGTTCATTTTCATGCACTGCCTTAAGTAGATCTCTGGGGAAGCTTCAGGCCTCAGAGGAGGCAGCAGGTATGAGATTCCTCAGCTTCACACACATCCAAACGTGCCTCAGTTCTTTACATCTCACATAACATACTTATCCCCTCTCAAGAATAGACAAATATATAGCACTGGGAACACAGAGTGAAGTTTTATTTATTTTTTTATTTTTTCTCAAGAATATTCCCTGTCATTACCATCAACTGTTGTGGACTCAAGTTTAGAAAAAAAAAAAAGTAAAAGTAAAAGAATTTTAAATATTACATTTTATATTATACTTTATCTTAATAATGTTCAGGTGTAACTGCTACTATCTTAACTAGTAGTGTCACTGCAAAGCTGATTTGTGTAATATTGAAATGCACATGCCACTTTACAGCTTGCATATTAGGCATTGAGAAGATTATTTAATTTTAATGAATCAGTTCTTTGAGATGGTATATTTAAACTAATAATTTGGGGGAAAATAAACTAATAAAAAATTTGAGTCCCTGCATAGATGCCTGTGCAATATTTTGCCATTTTACTGGGTTTTTGTATTATAATTATTATTAATATTATTATTTTTATTACAATAAATTTACATAACATTCAGTGAAATGATTTGGTGAATTTAGTTTTAGGAAAAAGAATTCTGATTCAAGTTAGTTAATTAGTTACTTCAGAAACAAAGTATGTAGCAGATAATAATACATATATTTTTACTACATTTACTGAAGAGGTTTTTTTAGTAATAGTTCACTCAAAACCATGAGTGGTACATACAACTTTTTAAAAAAGAAATTTGATAGCTTTGTGTGAAGAATATACCGAAATTTAAGCTGTTATTCACTGAATAACTTGACTGACAGCCATATTCACCATTTGCATTCACTGTATGGAACATACCAGCTGTGGCATTCTGCTATAAACAATTCGTTTTGCATTCTAAAAAAGAAATGAAAGATATGTAAATAAATGTAGGTATTAGTGCATTGTAAAAAAAAAAAAAAAAACATAAATAAATAAACCCCTTACAAACAGGAACTTGAGAACATTACACAGGCTAGACGTTAGCAGATACATGAACGTATTGAGAAGGCTCACAATCGGTAACCCTTCTGACACGCATGTAATCATGAGGCAAAATCAATGACGTGTCCAAAACTATAATTGCCACTCCTAAACTGCTTCAGTAGCAATACGCTGTTGACGAAACCTGCAGCACAGCAAAAACCTCCTCTGCTGTCCACAGCCTTCTTGCATCTTTTATATAAGGGAACTATGTGTAATTCCAATGTAGGGAGAGATTTGTGATACAAATCCATGAATATGCAGCGCTTCCTCGATAAGATGAACCGTCCTTTGGCGGAGTTGTGATGTTCAGCGCCTCCTCACATCTTTGGTCTTATATCAGGTGCATCCCCACATCCCGGGCTAAATACGCCATTAGCGCTGATCAGTGGGTAAGATAATCCAGGTTATAAATATGAGGCTAGGTGAGAGTGCCTTTGGGCTAATGCTATATGAATAAGACATGGCCTATATTTTTGTCCTAGGCATAGACATGGTTTATGGGACATAGCCCACATTGTGAAATCCAATCAAAGGCACAGTCACAGAACCCTGCGTTCATTGGAGCTCCAACCCGTGCTGACTTACAGCCACGGCGCTACGCCGAGACTCCAGCAGAGCGCGGGGGAAAGAAAGAAAGAAAAATGACACCATATGTACGACGAAATAGCATTTTAAAAGACCACCCTCATGCTGCACAACAAAGACTAACACTCTGCAATTAGTCTAATTAATGTAAAACAATGGGCCGCATGGCCACTTATCAAATTGATTGTTCTCCCTATCGAAGGGGGAGTGCAGTAGGCTTGGCCTTGTAAAGGGGCAACTAATTTCAGGAGATGATTGGAGTTGTCACGTTGCTGCGGGCCAATTACCTCCTGACTCCGGTCATGGACGGCAGACGAGATAATTAGCATGTGTTTAAGAGGCGCACTTCCCACCCATATTCTAATTAGCTGCGTATTGCCACAATATGGAAAGTGAGGGTGGACATCTCCAGAACTTTAGAGATTCGGAGCAGGGTTTGAGGGACAACAGTCCGTCCCCTCTGATCATAATGAGGGTTTTTTGTTTTTTTTCTCAGCCCGTCTCAAGCAGCTTAAAGGAGTCACTTTTCTCAGAGTCCTATAAACTGTCTTCCTCTCATCTGTAGCCACCGCAAATCCATCATTAATCCTTTCAATTAATTTATTCTAGCGGGCTTCTCTCAAGCTTTAGCCCTCATGATTTCACATTAGTACAGAAACCACAAGCTGCTTTAGAGAACGGTGAAGCGCTTCTCTCTCACTGATGCTCATATAGTCACCAAAAAGGTAATGGGAGGCAAGTTTAAAATATAAATAAATAAAGCGAGGGTGGCATTTGCTGGAATGATAGTGCATGTCCTGCGGGATGTGAGGAACTCACATTGTTTCTTGTGCGGCTGACCCTTGAGAGAGGATTCGCCTGCTGCCTTTATCCTCCACATTCTCTTAATGGCCGTTTTACACTTTTAATTAATTCCATTTGACACCATTGAGACTCCTCATATACATGTTAATTGCAATAGGAGGGATGGCGGGAGGAGGAGGGGTAGAATAGTTTTTGGTAGAGCACTGCTCTCTTCCTCTCATCTGAGCCTAAAATACGTTTGGAGTAAGAATTAAATGATTGACTAAAGGATTTAGTCCAAAACTAGTAGAGAATACAAATCTAAAGGCTATTCGCTGTTGCTACAGTGCTACTGCACTGCAAAAAATGCTTTTCTTACTTAGATTTTTTTGTCTTGTTTCCAACCAAAATATCTAAAAATTCTCAAATCAAGAAGGATTTTCTAGACAAGTAAAAATTATTGTCTTGTTTTCAGAAAAAAACAAGTCAAAATTAAGCGAGTTTTTGCTTTAAACAAGAAAACTAATCTGCCAATGGGGTAGGCAAAATAATCATGTTTTCTGTTTGAATTAAGATTATTTTGCATACCCCATTGGCAGATTATTTTGCTTGTTCTAAGCAAAAACTCAGTTTTTTTTCTGAAAACAAGACAATAATTTTTACTTCTCTAGAAAATCCTTCTTGATTTAAGAATTTTTAGATATTTTGGCTGGAAACTTTTCAGAAACTCATGTAATTTGTGCACAAGAGTTTTATTAACTAAACACTAACACCAACTAGTCTAACAAACAAACAAACATACATACACTCACGCGTACATACAAAAGGGGAGCTAAAGTGGATGAATGAAGCCAATAGAGAAACCAGAGAATGCAGTTATGGAAAGAGTCAGTTAACCACATGAGTAAAACCATCAGCGCCGTTTATAACGGAGTCTATAGCTTATACTAAACCTCTGTTTCATTTAGTTAAACGTACGAAACTTGCATTGCCTTTGTCGTTGACGAGTGTCCGGATGCAGTCTCCGATGAAAGTCTTGATGGTTTCAAGGTTTTGGACTCGCGATCACGTTCTTCCCAGATAGAAAGTGAAAAAGAGCTAAGAAAGAGATCTGCTGAGATCCGAGGATTTTTGGTTGAATGGAAAGTCAAGGCCGCAAGGCCTGGCGAAAAACTTAAGGGTTGCTGAGGAGCTCACATCCTCCTCATCCTCTTAGGATCTAAAAGAACCGCAGACTGGGGGGCGGGTCACTGATGTGAGAGCTTTATCTGCTATAGAGGTCACTCCTTCCGAGTGTCAAAGAGCCAATGGTGTCTTGAAATTTTGGAGGGAAAGTTTACGACTCTTTGTCTCCAAGCATGGTAATTTGCATATGTAACTGGATCGGAAGTTGATATACAAACTTGTAAAGATTCTTAGAACACTAATATGTTGCATAGGTATCAACATATAATATACACTCTCATATTAACTATATTAACTAGTTATTAACTAGTGATCTATCATAAGCATGCATAAAACAGTATACAATACACTTACAAGAACAGTAATAATATACACAATGACCTGAAGGATATGTGTGTTCATTCAAAGAAAGGTTTTTCTATGAATTAATTAGAGAAGAGTCCATTTTTATGGCATAATGTCTTTCCTAAGGTTCAAAGATGGTGAGAGGGAGAACTCTCAACATACCATTAGGTCATAAAGTTTATCTGGTCTGGCCCAACTGTCCTGGTTGTCATGGTAACCGGGGGCCTGGAGTCATTAGCCGCGTTTCCACTGTCGGGCCAAAAGAGGGCGTGCTAGTGCGTGCCAAGTCGCGTTTCCACTGTCACTTCCGGGGCTTGATCGTTCCTCGTCGGTGCTTCGTCGGGGCCAATGGCCCACGTTTTTTGGCCCGACGAAAACCTTGGGCCAAAGCGGGCCAGCTGGGGCTAGAGGAGTGGTTATGAACAAAGGCAGAGTTTCTGCACGTCTGGAGAGCCGCGGATCATTTCATAAAGTAAACAGCTAAACCAGCATTAAAGACTTTTAAAATAATTTTAGCTCAAAACTCACTTTCAGACAGCAGCGAGTGTTTGAAATAACTTCTGTTTGAGATCCGATGTGGATTATGATCACCATACAAGGCAGAAATATTATTAGGCGATGCAAAAGATGCACGCTAGCCATTAACGTTACCATAGTAAACATGGTAAATACGACCGCTTGAAGAAATCAGATGTCAGCTTCTCATTCTCTGTCACAATCATGTATTTATTTAGTAACATATTTTGTCTGTCATAAGTCTCGTCTCGAGACTTTAGCTCCACGTATGTCATAAAAATATAATGCTTTTTGTTCGGGAGCTCCCTGTGCTACTCGGGTCATATTTTTGATGGGAAAAAAATGTAGAAATAATCATCTAAATGTGATGTAGGCTATACCATGACTACAAATAAACAGAAACAGACTCGACTGAATAAGCAGGCTATGTGTCCTCTTTCTTCCAAGTAGTTGTGACATAACGGTTCATACCGCTTTTTTTCTGTGACTAATTTTCAATCCAGATAAAGTAATTCATTATGATCAATGTATCACTTATTATTGTAAAACATTGAAGCTTTTTTAATCTTTAACAAAGCATGCAAACAAACGACTGCTTTTATCATGTTCGTTGTGTGATTGTGCTAGTTCCAGTGACTTATTTCTTATTAGTTTCTGATAACTTCTCTTTGTTGTGGAAATGATGGGGTTGCGTGACGTAGTTCCAGAGAGGCGTGTTAAAGGCGGGTTTTAGTGAAGCGCTGCGGAGCTTCTGGCCCGACGGTGGAAACACATCGTGATTTTGGGCGCGGTGCTACAGGTCCGAGGCTATTAGCCCCACCCGGCCCATTTAAAGCACTGGCCCGACAGTAGAAAAGCGGCTATTCACAGACATACTGGCACCCAGTATGTGTATTGGGTAAGGGGTCTGTGATTATTTGTTAATCTAATGACTAATTGATTTGTTAAATCTAATGAAAAATTGTGTATCTGATTGGTCCAAATGCTACACCTTTATTAGGGTGACCATACGTGCCATTTTTCCCGGACGCATCCTGGCCAGGATTTCTATATTGCTTTGATTCAAAGTATCTCGAGAGCGTTTCGAAAATATAAGGAACTAATGTCATACACCGATGGTCTGCATATGCAAACAAAGCAAAATCCTAGATATTTTAGGCAATATAGAAATCCTGGCCAGGATGCGTCCAGGAAAAATGGTACGTATGGTCATCCTACCTTTATACAGTGATGCATTATTAATAAGACAAAAACTGTTTACAGTTGATTCTGCTGGTATAAGGAAACAGTTGAAGTGATCGCGCCGGAGCGCGCGCATACACACACACACACACAAAACACATCAGTTCCAGCATTAGACAGCACAGTTGGTGCTTTATCAAAATAAAATACAGTAAACCAAATATTAGCGCACCCGCCTCTGTGTCACCATTAGAACGCGACTGAAGTACAAAGCCTATCACTTACATAATAAATAATAGTTTAGCATTCAGATACATTGCATTGCAAATATGGAAATATTATGGAATATTTGGATTTGTGCCGAATGAGAGAGGTAGGATACACGAGCTCAAAGCTCCATTTCGCAAACACTTTAGTGCGCAAGCCTTTAAAGTATACTCCTTTGTCAGTCTATGTGAGAGACGCGTTCAGAATCAGCACATAGTCACTGTCTAGGGGGCTTTGTTTTCAAGTGCGCAACTCATGGCATTCGCTGTTCTTCTGCTGGCGGTTATCAAACAATGTTGCATTACTGCGGGCACCCCCTTCTGGATTGGGGGTGAATTGCCTGTATTCGTTGTAAGGCCTCATGCACCAAACCGAGATGTCCGTACCGTGACGGTTCGGTACGAATACATGTATCGTTCCACCCCTAATTATTTTACATTATTACTATTTTTTCTTCAAAATATTCTAAAACTTTTACATTTGGTCACCCCTAATCTTGAATATTTGGTTACTTATTTATTTACTTTTTAAACATTGTCAGTAAGGTTTTTTTTTTTTTTTCAAAAATGAAAGATTTAAAACATGCTCTATTCTCTCTTTTGTATTCTATTCAGTTGTATTCTGTTCTACTCTTCTCTGTTGTATTCTATGCTACTCTATTCCAATTCCCTTTCCCTTTTTTAAAAAAAAAAAAAAAGTGGAGCAGTCGTGGCCTAATGGATAGAGTCTCGGACTTGTAACCCATCGTGGGTTCAAGTCTCAGGTCCGGCAGGGATTGTAGGTGGGGGGAGTGAATAACCAGCACTCTCTCCACTCTCAATATCACGACTGAGGTGAGACCCTTGAGCAAGGCACCAAACCCCCAACTGCTCCCCGGGTGCCGCAGCATTGGCTGCCCACTGCTCCAGGTGTATGTTCACTACTGTGTGTGTGCACTTGGACGGGTTAAATGCAGAGCACAAATTCCGAGTATAGGTCACCATACTTGGGCACACATCACTTCACTTTCCTTTCCCTTTCCTTCTAATTATTCTATTTCTTTATTAAGATCTATTTCATTCTATCTATTCCATTCTACACTGTGCTACTCAATTCTTGCATTAAGATTCAAAAATAGATATGAAGTGTTTTTTAGCTATTCTGTCCTATTTTTTCTCTATTCTGTTCTATTCTACTCAATTCCGTTTTACTCCATGCTATTCTATTATTATGATATATTAGAATGCAGCAATAACTGGCAAATGATTTCATTCTCAGCCTCATCCACTTTGAAGATGGAAATTCAGTTTATTAAATAACTTGCAGCTCTAATTAACTGCCTCTACATGTAAATGACGACCACCTCATTATCAGTTATTATACTGACTACACTGATGACAGGGTCTTAGAGGAAGAGACTAGTTTGTACACATACGACAGTAAGCAGCGGTAAATCTGGCTTAACATTGTTAAACAGTATCACACACAGCACACACCTACATCCTGATCTTTCTGTAAACACTGCATTATTTCCCACCCTACACTTCTTTTTAACGTGAACAAGCTGTGCTCTTCTATGGCACGCTTTCGCTGACAGCTCCTCATTCAGCGCTGCTGTAATACAGCGGTTCCAAACGACAGGCTGACGTGTCTCGGCAGAAGTGAGATTTAAAAAGGGAACGACTGAGAGACACCGAGATGGAGGAGATGGCGAGTGGAGGCTGACAGGAGAGGCAGGAGCCAGTGCACTTGGAGGAGCTGTCTAACAAGGTGCTGAGCACAGAAACCCAAGGGAGTCTCTGCTCTCTTACCCCTAAAGATTAGATGCCGGCAGTCAAGCAGGACATGGGAACAATGCGAAGGGGCGCTGGGGAGAGGGAGGTCCCCAAAAACAAGTCAGTCCGCATGTCACTCTCTCTCATTCTCTCTGTGGGAGCACATCTCTAAACATCTCCTTATGTCAGAACAAATTGCTCAAGTTTCAAATCCTATTCTTTGGATCCTGAAAAGGCAATAGAGAAAAACATTTTTTTTTTTTTCTATGTTGAGAAAAAGGGTGACTACTAATAAGCAAAAACACTGCACCAAGATAAAAACTAATTTTATATCATACATGCAGTAATCATACCAAATGTTGTCATTATCATATCAAACAATGCATACAAAATATGTATTGCTATATTATATGAGATGTTTGGTAGAGCAATTACTTTCCAAAATGAGCAGACTGATTTTTGCCAGGTGGTAATATGATAAAACCATATTTATAATATTTTTAAGGGTGGGCTCACATGACATAGACCAGTAAGAATCTACTTAGAAACCACCTAGTAATGTCCTAGCAACCATTCAAAAAAAAAAAAAAAAAAAAAAAAGTAGATAGTAGAAACTAGTGGTCAACCAATATATCAGCAAGGTCAGATTGCTGAGTGCATTGTTGGTTAAAGTATTTACCTTACTTTTTGAATATTTCTTTATTTGTGAAAGAAATACAAGAAAAATAAAGAATTTCAAACCTTTTTTCCCCTTAAATGCACTAATTTTGTTTTAATAATAAATTAATATGTAATATATACATATTATTTAGTATTATATACAAAATATACATTATAAATGATGTAAAGTGTGTGTTTGTCTATATACACACTTTACACACAAACTTTTTGTACATATTTACTTTTTTTATGCAGAAATGTGCATGTGTTTATCGTATTTTACATCTTAGTTCAATTTTTTATTACATTATTGGCTTTATAATCAGACATCTGCCACTCTGCTCTCATATTGGTCAACCACTACTAAACTCCTCCGACCACCCTAGCAACCACATAGCAACATACTAAAATCCATTCAGAACACTTCAAACACACAGGCAGCCACTCACAACAGCAACATTGTTGCGATTGAGTTTTGGATGGGCAATCACCACTCACATTCTCAAAATCACATCTCCATGTTACCAAAAGAAAGAAAAAGAAAACGGTTCGTTCCTAATGCGTGACTCAACCAAAGGCTTTAAAGTGGCTCAAGACATTACAATCCTTTCCCACTGACACCAGTTGATGAAATCCAGATGGCTAGTTTTGCCTGACCACTCAGCCATTACTGGTATTTGCACCACTGGCCACACGGCACACGCTCCAGCTGCCACTGCCACAGTTCATCTAATATGGCTGGAAAGAAAATGTCTTGTGGTCACCTATATAATACTGTTGACAACTGTAAGACAATGTATTTTTTGGGTTTTGCAAGTGAATCATTGCCCTTTCGTGATAGGTGCTTGTGTAAGCTGACTGTTCAGTTTGAGAGTGCTGTTTTGATAGAGAGGTGGGACTTTATCTCTTTCTGTCTGACCTTACTTTCCCAGTGATCACTCTTTCCTTCAAAGCCATTAGGGTCCGATTTCGCTCACCTTATATAGGAAGACGCTGCCCTTGAAGAATACATGGAGTCCTTAAGCCAATGTAGACTCACCACCTAGAGCGCTTTAAAAGGATGTAGAAAGCTGTCTGCACAGTACACACACACACACACACAGTTCAACATATTTGGATTCATTCAGGCCTCAGCTTACATCTTTGAAGTAGTAAATAATGTGGCTTTATTTTATACTAACTTTTATCCAAATTTAAATTCCAGTTGTTTATCACATAAATATATCTTATGACTTCAGAAGTCTTATACAGGGGTTTATGTATTCTTATATTCAGGAGTATAGTACACAAGTCATGTGTACCACCTTAATGATAATTTTATGGTCCTTGTGTAATTTTTAAAGATATTTTATTTAAATTTAATATTTAAAAAAAAATAAAAAATAAAGATTATAACAGTGAAAGTACAAATTTAAAGTAAAAAGTACAATAATGAACAGTCAATATAAGTTAATTTTATAAAGCTATTTTAAAAATAAAAATGACAAGTACAAGTAATAATATATTTAAAGTCAAAATAATTCATTTCTTTAAAAATATCATAAAGTATTTCCAACCCTTACTGACTGATACAACCGCAATATTTTCTAAACATGCAAAGCAATTAAGCGAAAAGTACAATTTTTCCATTTGTATTTTACAGAACTGTCATATGTGAACATACACAAATTTTATTTCATTGAATTGAACTTAATTTAATAATACTTTTATAAAAAATATTTTAAAAGATTAATTATTTTTATTAAAAATTATGTTAGTACATAAAGTGTATAATTTTATTTTATTTAATAATATATTTGGGTCAATATCACTGTAGGGTGCCTTTTGGTGTCCTGTACATACATAACTCATTTGCCATGATAACTTAACATAAAAATGACTTTTAAAGGGTGTGTTATATTAGGCTAAGTTTTTATATTCATAACAAAAGCATTACTTGGCTCTTTAGATACATTTTCTAGATTTGTTTAATTTTGTGTAAGAGGATGCGTGTTATTTTTCTATGTCCCATGCACTGCTCATTAAATTTGAATGATAGTAAAATATTGTCAAATCATAAAATTAAAAAAAAAAAATTCTCCTATTAATATTTTGTTAAATAAGAGATTACTCAATTTGAGCATATTGATCATTTGGTAATAAAAGCTTTATTTTTATTTAATAAAAAAGAAGAGTTTGTCTTTGTCAATTGAATGGTTGTCCACCCTGTCGTATTGGAGAATCCGCCCCTTTAACCCTTAAAGACCTAGAACATTTTTGGGGCACCTGACACGCCTGTACTTTTCTTTGTTTTTCAGACCTATTCTAGCAGTCAGCATCAAGTGCCATATATCATTATAAACAGGAGAACTTGATGTTGCAGTCTAGCTAATTTAAAGTCCCAATTTTCCCTTTGTTTTCTCTAAGAATGAATGAATTTCCAGAATTTTAAGAAAAACGCAAGCAATAATTGGGTGTTTTTTTTAACTGTGTATTCAAACAGAAACTCCTGAAGTTTAGATTTTTTTTCTTTAAAAAGTTGTATCTGTGTGTTTACACTTCCAAATAAAAGTTTGTCTACATACAGTATAACATTCCCCAAGCAAGTTATAGCCATTTATTATAATATTGTTATAGGCGCTTTTCAGTGAAAAACACGTCTATTTACTTTACTAACAATATAGATGTATCCAAAAAAAAAAAAAAACATTTAGGGAGTAAAGAAAATGGAAACCGTGTTACATAATAACAAAATACAGTGTAAATAAAAAGAAAAAAAAAAAGAATTTTTTTTTTTCCAGAAAAAAATATTTTCAATCTGAGTATGAACAACAAACACAAACAGTGCAGCAAAGTGTGAAAAAATTGTCTTGTGCAACAAAAATACAAGCAGTGCAAATGATTCACAAACTACACACAAAATGGGTGAGAAATATATAGAGTGCAATAGAAAAAAAATTGTGCAAATGATCTTTATGAAAACTATAAATATTATTTACATAATATAACAGCCAAATGGATCGATCCGCTGGCTGCACTCTGCGTCAGAATTGATTTTACTGGTACATCGCCTAGCGACGCGAATACCTAAATTCCAGTGCTTTATCCTATGTACCGCTTTTTCATCCTTGCTTTTGGTTTGTTTTATGCCAAAGTGCTCTGTCCTGTGTTTTTCTGGGTTTTTTCAGAGAGTTCTCTCATGCAAATGTGTTATTTTGTGTTTGTTTTCATGCACGCATGACACACTTTACTTTCACTTTGCGTTTGCTCAAATTCCCAAAGAAACGCTAAATAGTGGTTCAAAAGGCCAAAATCTATGTTTATTGGTTGAATATGAGACAGTTTGAACCAATCTGGGCATGGGGGTGGGACTAAGCGTCAACAATCGTTCCTGTTTGGCTCAGAGGAACGAAATGCAATGGTTTCTTCTGACTAATCAACAGTGTTAGGCATGTTACTTTTAAAAAGTTATTAGTTATAGTTACTAGTTACTTCTCACAAATAGTAACTGAGTTAGTAACTGAGTTACATCATTATAAAAGTAACTAATTACCAGGGAAAGTAACTATTGCATTACTTTTTTTTTTAAAAAATGTTCAAATATGTCAAATAACTCAGATGCCCCCAATATTAAATATGTTAAATGAATGAAACGGACACTAAATAGATTATTATAAAACACTCTTCATTAATCTACACTATTTATCTACTGACACTTAGCATCAGTCAGTCAAGCATTATAATATGATATTATGATAGCTTAGCATTATATGATGATTGAACTTTAGTAATTAGAATAACCAAGTATGAATGCATATTTGTCATGTTGACTGAACTTAGGACTGGTGGTGGGGGGGGGGGGGGGGGGGGGAATTCAAACTACAATGAATTCTATTACTAATAACAATATAAAACGCACTAAAGATTAATGAGCTGCTGGGTTCATGAATATTAATCACGTTGTCTGCGTTCGCTCAAATTGATTTGCTGAAATCAAAACAGGGACGATAATAGGTGAGCGCCAGCCAATGAGATTGTCGTTTGCGCATTAGTTCCGCCCACTACCAGAGAACCTGGCAGTGCTCAAAAGCTGAAGAATTCCAAAGGAAAATGACAGGAAAATACAACAAAGAATATCGTTTACATGTAGCGCGTCAATTCTGAATGTTATGAAAGACTCTCTCGCTCTGTATCTTTCTTTGCGCGTGTGAGACAAAGCGACATTGAGCCGTGCACCTTCACACTAGAGTTTACGGTACGTCAAATACAGCTACACTGCGCATCCATTCAGATGAACTGAAAAAAAAAAAAATTATAATAATATTACAATAAATTATAGTAACGCCGCATTTTATTTGTCAGTAACGGTAACGGCGTTGTAACGTGGGAAACAGTAATTCGTCTGATTACTCATTACTGAAAAAAATAACGCCGTTAGTAACGCCGTTTATTTATAACGCCGTTATTCCCATCACTGCGAATCAATGTTGTCAAAATGTGATGACGTAATCACGTATGCTACGGAGACTTTGAATATCCAAACGAGACAAATGCGATATCTCTGAAAAGCGGAGAATATCTGCTTTACGACACTTTTTAAAGCATTCAGATAGGATTAGCAGTTATCAAAACATTTAAGAACAATAGTTATTTTTAGCCACGGGCGGCTGTCTCGGTTTTTGAGGGTTAAGAAAAGGCCATCCCCTTTAGTGACATCAGGACAACAGATTTTTTGTCTCTTCAGTGACGGGAATTTCAACGGCTGAGGTGAGTAAGTTGGTTACTTTTCAATTGACAATTTTTTTTCGCATGAGTTTGCTTACTTGCTTTGCCAAAGCTTAACATGTCCACCCTGTCAGCATAAAATATGCCAGAAGTGATTAGAATACAATATTTTCAAAATATGTAAGTTTAAATATACCAAATTCTCTTCAACAACCAGACTAAATATTTAGCTAGTCACAGTTTGTTGTAAGCTAATATGCTAATTGAAGCTCAAAATGTCCACCCTGTCTGCCACTTAGACTCGATAGAGTGAACATAAACATGACAGGGTGGATATAGCATTCATTTCTAGTTAATATTGCTAAAAACTAAAATGAATGTGTGTGTGTGTGTGTGTGTGTGTGTGGGAGGGGGGGGTATATCAATGTGATTGAGGATGTAATTATATTATTAATTATTATTTTTTTAATAACCCTGTTTAGGAAAGGGACATCATACCTTTCAGAAAACATAATCTGCATCTTAATTTTGCAATGAAAACATATTTAACAGTAATATATATGTCCATGACAGGGTGGACATATCCTATGGTTTATGCTTCGAATAATGGCCCATAATTAATTTTTATTGACAAACAAAATACAAGCAAAAAACTACACCTTTAACCAGTCTACTAATTAGCTCAGAGCTGTTAATGTGGTTAGTAAGTTAAGGAAGGGCTTTCGCTGGTTTATGGTTCATGCAGTTGCGTGTTCTGTAATGAAGCTTGCAGAGCCTTATGTTAGATAAGCTTCCACCTCGCAGACCTTTACCCTATCTGACCTTTGAGCAGCCAAATCTTCCTTCGTTAGTCGGCTACACACAACACGCTAAAGCTCTATGTACGGCCACTTTTAAATGAGATTATCACAAACACACTTGCCATGCCACTTCCTGTAGGCTTAACTTGTATATTTTCTACACAACACTACCCTGATCCATATCTGAACTCGCTCCTCGTCCCTGTTTTTGAGACATTCGGTATGCTTCAGCAGTATGTGCGGACGCATCCCGGGCCCCAGGGATCATTCTAGGCTCTTCTGCAGGGGGTAAGAGACTTCCCTAATCATCTCAGAGATTACAAACATAGACAAAGGCCGAGGCAGATCTCCTGTCTCGCAGCACGGATGCACTGGCAACACGGATTTAAGGTGCCGTACACACGCACGGCTAATGCCAGCCATAGGAAAACTAGCTCATCGGCATTCATTACTCTAAACCAGATCTGTGCACCTGGAAAACTGGCTGTAAATTGGCTTCAGGTCTGAGGGAGGTAGACGAATACCGTGCCGTACCCATAATCCACGGCTCAAGTGGCACACCCACACATCTCCCCCAGACTACATGGGCCACAGAAACCGATCTCTCTGCCACATCAATATATTTCAACTCGAGCACCGAGGAGCAACAGGAAGATCCGCAGAATGGGGCGAAATAATAGAATATTCATCCCTCTAATCCATATTCAATTCTTCTGTCTCTCCTCTTTTCGCCTCTCATTTTCCCCCCTCTCTCCTCGGCCATGCATATGAGGTTTGGCTGTATATCTCATTTAAATGAGTCTTCTGTCGCTCCTTTCCTCCCTCTTCCTACGTTAAACACGCACGTTCTCTTTCTGCCCCGCTGCACCACCCTGACAGGGCGAGGGCTTCCTCCTACTTCGGTAAAAGAGAGACATAGGACCGCGCGGGTCAAAATCAAGCAATAAATAGACAGACGTTTAAGAAATGCAAAATGTTACCCTGAAACAAGATTGCAGATGAGGCAGGGATGGTGAAGTGAATACCAGGCGTCTTCATCTGAAAAGATCCCATGGATGGATGAGGTCTGCTCAGCTGTACATTTGATAAGACTTGGAGGAATGGAGGCATCTCACAGCTCACCTCTGAAATGAGGAATATCAGATTCTGAGCTTCTTAATGCTTTATTGTGGTCTAATGTAAGATAGCGTAGATATGTGATATTACCTACTGTTTAAACAGTGCAGAATGGGAGAAAAGAACTTCAATCAGTGTGGAAAATTGGCAAGTACAGTCATTATCACAAAATGACAAGGTGATCGGGGCCCCAACAGGGAGCTGGGGATTTATTTTGTGATAATGACTTGTTGACTGTGCACTCTCATATATCTCCCTATTATATATAAATATTAGTGACCAAAAAAAAAAGAGCATGAAATGCATGAGATTAAATTGTTTTATAATTTTAGCTGTATATTATCTTAAAGCTTCAGCTTATAACATTTATAAAAAAAAAAACGGGCCAGCAATAAGACAAACACTGCAAAATTTTTACCGTAATATTAATACTGAAGGCCAGCTGAGGTCATTTCCACTACAGCGAATACTGTTGGTAGTTGAGTTTGTATGAAATAAGAGAGTGAGTCCGTGGTGTGATATGAGATTCAAGAAAGTAGCACGGTTTCAGTTACCCAGATGAGCAGTCTGAGAGATGCCATGGACAATGGTGAACATTAGGAAATATTGAAACACTGAATGCTGTGCTTGACCAATCAAAATTCCAGAGAGCTGTGTATTAAATTCTGGTAACACTTTACAATTAAGGGTCAATTTGTTAATGCATTAGGCAGGGCTCGACATTAACGCTTGTCCGCTTGTCCGGTGTCCTGACATTTTATCCTACCCGTCAGATTTTCCTACCACGTCTTACTGCTCATGCGCACATCAATATTGCATCCTTTTTCTCACGCTGAACAACAATATTTAATGTATCTGCATTACTGTAAGGGTAGGTTTAGGTTTGGGGTAGGTGTAGACGTTAATAAAACAATCTGTTAGGCAGAAAAAATTATTTATTGTTGGTTTCCGGTAGCTGTATCCCTTCTATCCACAGCCGCGAATATAACACGTAATTACTGTATGTGCATTACTGTAAGGGTAAGTTTAGGGTTGAGGTAGGTGTAGACATTAATAAAACATAATTTGACAGGTAGCATTTTTCGTTGTCGAATTGTACTACCCACTGTTTTAATGGGAGGTAGCAAAATCTGACAGGGTAGCACAAATCGACAGAACACCGGGACAAGTGAATGTTTTGGACGGGCAAGTGAAAGAGAAATTTACTTGCCCAATCGGACAAGTAACTTGAAAAAGTCAATACCAAAAACAGTAATGACTGCCTTTATTTATGATATAGCCTTTCTTATAGAGGTGTGCGATATATATCGTTTGTGATAATTTCGTAATTGTTGTTTCAACGAGTGCAAGAATCAAACAAAACACACCTACAGAGCGCACGCATACATTACATAAAGTCTAGGTTAGACTAGCGCGCGTGCGAGTGCGTTTTCACTGCATGATTCAGTATTACAATGCATGAAGAATGATCAGAAAATTCAAGAGATTTGTGCAGAAAATGTATATATTCATATAATTTCATATAGTTTCACTCGAAGATCGAGCGCCGTTTTTTTTTTTTTTTGCTCCAAAAACCATCATGATTACAAATGTGATTTTATGCAACAGTTCAATAAACAAGAAGTTAACATTAAGAGACTTACGTTTTAGACACCATATTTTCTGTTTCTGCTCTGTTTCACCAACAAGAATCATTCCAAACACAGCCACAGCACTGTTTTGCGTCTCTGAGCAACATGACAGCGTTTCGTGCCTGAATGAATCAACCGTTTAAATGATTCGGTTCAGTCGCAATGACTCACTTATTAACAGTGACTTGATGCCACCTACTGGTGGTTTTAATTTCACATTTAAAGTATCTTTTCATTTTTTAAATAATTTCAAATATCAGTATTCAACGTTTTATGAATCAAAACATTATTTATTAATTTGTAACTGCAGATTAAAGCATTCCATGTCCCTCAGAGCTGCATTAAACAGTGGGTAAATATATCTATTCCACTTCAGATGCAGCTTCTGTTTCCTACATTGCAAAGATGAATTTTGTTTATACTGATTTCATTTGTTTGGTAACAGCCCAAACGTCTTATTATACTAATTGTCTGATTAAATTGAACTAGTTAAAAAAATTAAAAAATTAAGTTGGAAAATTCATATTTAAAAAAGTAGTAAATATTAGCATTTTATTTTTAAGTTTAATATAAAATAATTATATTTGTAATTAACACTCCCCTTTTATTTTAAAATATAACAGTGTTATCACACTTTATTATTTTATTTAAAAATAAAAATCTAACTAAATAAACTAAATGTGTTTTGTATAACTACAATAAATAATTATATTTATAACTCAATTAAAAAAATAAATAAATAAATAAAAAATCTCTCCGGGCAAGTAACTTTTATACTCGGACAAGTAAATGACAAATTTACATGACAACCACATGAGAATGCTTAATGTCAAGCCCTGCATTAGGTATCATGAACTACCAATGAACAATACTGGATTTGTTAATCTAGGTTAATGTTTTTTGTTGTTGTTGTTGTTGTTGTTGTTGTTTTGTTTTGTTTTTTTGGTTTTTTACATTTCATGTTGGAAACATTATGAAGAAATATAAATTAACAATAAACTATAGTACATTTATAAATTAACATTAACTTAACCTACCAAAGTTTACAGTTTGGGGTCAGAAACATGTTTTAATGTTTTTTTTTGTTGTTTTTTTTTTAAGTCTCTTATGCTCACCAAAGCTGCATTTATTTAATTTTTAAAAATACAGTAAAAACTGAAAAATGAAATATTATGAAATGTTATTACAATTTAAAATAACTTTTTTATTTTAATAATTATTAAAATGTAATTTATTTTTGTGATGGCAAAGCTGAATTTTCAGCAGCCAGTACTTCAGTCTTCAGTGTCACACGATCCTTCAAAAATCACTCTAATATGCATAATAACATTCTAATTTTTTATTAATATCAATGCTGAAAATAGTTGTGCTGTATTTATTTGAAATATATTTTTTTTGTTATATTATAAATCACTTTAGTTACTTTTGATCAATTGAGTGTATCCCTTTCTTAATGAAAGTATACATTTCTTTAAAAAAAAAAAAAAAAAAAAAAAAAACTTACTGACTCAGACTTTTGAACTGTAGTGTAAATTATTAAATGCTGTTAAAAATGTTGTTCACTGTGAGTTTGTCATACCTGATGTATTAATTTCAACAAATGAAACCTTACTGTAAAGTGTTACTTTACTTCTATAGACTGAAAATTGAGTAATCAGTTTCATCACATATAGAATTTTATAGGCAAAATGCTTCATTGTGTCCTGTGAGTAGTCTTGTGCTCTGGCCCTTCTCCCATGTCCATGTTGTCCTGTTCACACCAAGAATGAGACAGCAACTAATCAACATGCCCCCCTCCTCTACTTTCTCATTCTCAGTAGGTAACATCCCCCCACCACTCCTGGTCTCCATCTATCTATCCGACTAACTATTCCTCTATCATCCTCAGATTACAGGATAAATGAACGGAGCCATTACTGCTGTGCGCTAACAGGCCCTTCAAGTGAACGGTGACAAATATGGATACATTTCAGGACCACTGAAGCCACGGAGGAATAATTTTGTAGATTTCATCAAGAGTTCTAATTATGTTCCTGTCAAGTCCAGAACGCAGCAATCCATAACTGAGGAAAGCACTCATAGACGATCCGCCGCACGGGCGTAATTTATGCCCCGCAGAAAAATATGTGGAGCCTTTTGTGTATCAGCATGCACAACACCTCCTGACTAACAAGAGAATATGGAGGAAAAGAGGAGGAAGTTGAGTGAGTGATTGGAGGAATGGGGGGCCACTTTGTGGCCACATTAAAGGGGTTTCATCTATTAAACAGGTTTTTCTTCAAATATTTCCTGTAACAAAGGATTTGTTTTCAGTGTGGGACTTTGAGAAGTCTTCGGCTCTTCAATCAAGAGGACAACAGCAGAAAGATGGATCTGACACGCCAGTGGAGCTAAAGCTATTATTGAAGCAGCCACTGTCTGCTTTTGTTAGTGCAACGAAACTGAAGAGACCAAAGCAAGCACAAAGGTTGACAAAAATGGAAAAAGGGAAGGAAAATGTAGAGGAAAAAAGGGTGAGGGGGCATTGAGAAGAGAGGGAGGGCACGGGACTGCTCAAGGTCTCTCCAGTTGCTCAACTACACCCTAATGAGATCTGCCTTGATTAATGGTGTCAATTCTGCAGAAGAGAATAAAGAGGGAGTGGGCATTGTTGTGTGTTTGATGCGAGCAATGATAGTTATTCTACAAAGACACACCACAATGACAAAAACTGTTGAGAGAAATAAAGGTGTGGCCAAGTAAAGCAGTTAGTCTCCAGGTAAAGTTCAAACAAAGGAAAACGGATGCACTCTTGAATGTTACAGAGGAAAACTATGAGCTAGTTGTCAACAGGTTTAATTTTTAATAAAGTTAATATGAATTATTAGGGTTGTCTGTAAGTATTTTTACTTGATTATGATTGTTTACTTGTTTACCTTGTGATCACGATGCATTGTGAAATTGGGTCATTTTTTTTTTTTTTTAAACGATTCATAATTATTTCCAAAATTGTGTTGAGGTCATAAATGTATATATAAAAAGGCACCTGATCTGGACTCTTGACTTGGGCTAGTAGCAACCAGCATACAACCAGCTATTACCCAGAAAACCTGCATAGACAAGCAACATACATATTTACTCAATAAAATGTAATACTGATCCCCATCTCATAAGAAAACACAAGTATTTTACAAAGTTCCAATTCTGTACAATATAGTATGATGTTATTCGTTGGAAAAAGCACGATTTGTATAAAAAAAAAAAAAAGAAAAAAGAGTGAGGCTTGAACTTGCACCCTTATAGCCAATCATTTGTGGCGCATGAGCAGGTTGTGTGAAAACAGCCAGCTGAAAATATATGAAAACATACAACTGAGATTGTACAAATTCACATGAATTTGTCACCGATTTGTCAATTAAAATCAAATTATCATAGTGTATGTTTGTATCTGAGCGTTGTGTGTATGTTGGTCCTCTAGTCCACAGTGGTGGTCAGGGTCCATCTATTTCTGAGCTGATGACATTTCCTGTATCAGGGGACCCCATTAGAGGAAAGAGGGAGAAAAGACCCTCCACACCTCCAACTCAGGATGGATGAGTCTCAATTGAGTCTGTGTCCTAGTATAAAAAACGTCTAGTAACTAATTCTTTGCCCTCATGTCTTGTTGTCCACCTACTTACACAATGTGATGATTTTCTGTTCACATGTGGCATATTTGACAAGCATATCATCAGTAGATCAAGCCCTTCTATTTCAAGAAAAGTTGTTCATAACTAGTTTTGCAAGAGTAGTTTAAATTATGGCATCACAATCAAAATATTACTGACCATATTTACCCATGTACATGATGTGACATCTACCGTATTTGCTTGTGGGATCCATAGAAGTTTTTGAGTCAATCACCTGAGCCATAAATGCCAAGTGACTAAATCTGGACAACAGGAAATGATGCCATAACAACACCAATCAGCTGATGGTGCCACAGGAACAGTCCTAAGCCCTTAAAAAATGCCAATGCCCTTCAAAATAGAAAGACTCTTTTGGGGAAAAAAGAGTGAAGTTATGAAAAAGCACGTATTTTTGGTGCAAGAAACCTTGACACACAATGTAAGTGCACTTTGGGAGAAAAAAAAGGTAAAAATGCTATGAAAAGTGTGTAATATGCCCTTTAAATACAATGTTGTTTATTAGGATAGTGGGTGTTTTGCATTATGGTACACATGCTAGCAGCACTTTGAGTGTGTCAGATCTTAGTTTAACCTCCATGACATTGCTGGAGTCTTTCTCCTCCCACAAACAGCTCATTCAGATGGGTAGAGAGGAGAGGCTTGTTTTGATATTCTAAATTGAACCACGGACTGAATTTATGGTTCCAACATTTCTTGAGACAATTGTGAGATTTAATAAAGGGAGGTAAATATGCTTTCTCTCTCTCTTTTCTCTCTCAATGTCCTCATAAACACACACACATACTCTCACAAATATCCACACAGAGCAAACTGGGTGCTCTGATTGAATTGGATCATTTATCAGAGCACAAATATTGTAGGCAGGCTGATGATGACAGAAGCAATCGCAGACTGCTCTCTGTGAGTTCAGCTGTTTTGTTGCTGGTTTCATTGGCTAGCGGGCAGCCCTCTTCCAGCACAATGAACCTCTCCATGTTTGGTTAACAGGAGAAATAGGATTTGATTTTGAGAAGGAGCCGTAACAATGTCAGTCAAACAGAAACATCAAGTCCAAGTTCGTAAGTAAAGGGGATCAACATCAAGTGATTGAATATTATGCATGTAAATACAACTTCACAACTGTGTATGTGTGCCTGTATGTATATATATATATATATATATATATATATATATATATATACATACACACACACATACACACACACACACACTGTATTTATATAAGAGTTTCACAAACTCTTCAAAAATTCAACTATCTATATGCAGCTTAAAATCTGTTTTTAATGTGAAATTTTGATGACAAAATTGAGTTATTTATCTGAAAATGTAGTGGACATTTAGTGATGCAACAGCAAAATTAATATGGTTGCTTTAATTGTTTTGACAATATTGAACTAGAAAAATCGGTTAAATCAGTCAAGAAGAAAAATGTAATATAATTTTAATAAACAGGCAATGCTAGTCAAATCAAGTTGTGTGACTGTTCAATTTCTTTGAATTGCAATTCAGAATATTCCTCTTCCTTTTATTTTAATTGAAATTCCAATCCAGAATCCTGCATGTTGTGGCCAATTCAAATACACACTCACAAAATTAATGGGGATCGCTTCATAAATTCTGAATTTTGCACAACAGTGGTGTTTGCACAAACTCCTGTGTAAAGGCAGACAGTAAAGTATTGTATTGCTGTCAACCTCTCTCTCTCCTCTTCAGCGACAGGACCCCTCCATCTCCTTTTCCCCCTCCTTTCTTCTGCTTCCACCTCCTTCTTCGCTCTCAGCTCAGTCAAGCACAACTAAGCCAGCGTGGAGGCACAATGAGGCCATTTACAGTAATCATTTCTTTTCACACTTGCTGATGCTCTTAAAAGGTGCAAGGGATCGTGAACTACCTCTACCCGACTCCACATGACAATATCCCGTCCAATTAGAGGTGACGACCACAGTGGCAAACACAAGGCTTGAGCCTGGTCAGTTGGGATAAACGAACCAATCACTGTGCATTTCCTTATCTATCTGAGAATTTATGGTCCGTCTGTGACTTAATAATGTGAGGCAGCTTAAACTGTGTATATTTAGTTAATTAATTCATTCATTTATTTAGTTAGTTATTTAAATAGTTAGTACAGCAATACTGTAAGTGGGAAAATGTATAGACACTACCCCTCCAAAATGCATTTTAGCTTACATTAATTTACGTGTATAGTGATTTTAGAAAAGCTGCATCTCTAAAATCCCTTTTAAAGTACTAAAGTACTGAAGTATATACAATAGCACATTTAAAGTCAATTAATGCCCGACTTCAAATCACCTGCTCTATGCAATGTTACTTTTTTTACCTTTTTTATTATAATTATTATAATATACATGTGTTTATTTTTCTGCATTTTTAACTTTTTTTAAATAGATTTTCTTTTTAATTTACTGTAATATATGCAACTGAAAAATAAATTAATTAATAAATAAAAACTTAAGACTCCTACATTATGTTTCATTATGCCATCAAGCTCTTTTTTAGCTGAACAACTTCCCTTTGCAGTAATAAAATTCATATTTTCAGCAGGGATGAGAATTCAACATATCTTGAGCATGTGCACAAACCATTATGCCACGGCTATGACAAACTGTGCATATTTTAATATAATAAATCTATTAATCAGTCAGCAATGTACTTACGAAAACATCCTATTGAGCTGAAGTAAAAACAACCTCCTCCTCCTCCCTTCCTCACAAAAGGTTTCACCTCTCCAAATGATCAATTTTGACTCTCTAAGAGGGAACAGTCACTCAAATAGACAACCTGGGGATACCACATATAAATATACATAAGAAATTAATAAAGCACCTGGGATTGCTTTGATACAGTGGCCAAAGACCCTGATGAGAAGAACCACTTAGGCACATTGAGGTCAGCACAGGTAGCGAGTGCAGAGCCCTGCTCAGGTTAGCGGACTCAAAGTCAGGCTTACATAATCTGAGCTCCAAAACTCCGATCACACTCTGATGATCCAATTAAAGGGAGGAGACTATGCAATCAGGCTGGCCGCAGGCTAGCTAACAGACGCAGAGGCACTAACATCAATTTCTTAAGTGCTTCTAAAGGATTACGAATGCCAGGTTCTGCCTTAGGGTGGAAACATCTAACCCGTTCCTCCACACCACATTACTGTAATTGGGTAGTGAAATTACCGCAGGAGGGGCCTCAAAGGGAGGTTTCCGCTGAGGGGAGAATGTGTGTGGTTTTGACTTTGTCTTGTGGAAAACCCGGAGGTTTTTAGCAAATGCCAGAAAGTTGAAGAGTGTTCTGAAGTGAACATGTCTAACAGATACTGAAAGTCCATGATTAACTTAAGATAAATTGACAGCAGTTGTGGCATAAAGTTGATTACCACAAACATTCATTTCCGTTTGTTCCTCCTGGGTTATGTTTTAAACGTCACCTGAATGGGGCTGATTTCCAAATGTCAACTTTTAACCACTAAAAAAATGTTTACCAACCTTTTCTGTGTAAAGATACTGTAGGCTTATATCCAATTCCACACTTTGCCAGGACAAAGTCACCCCATAAACCATGAAACATCTGTAAAAAGGTTATTTACAGTAAACAGTTTTACATATCAAGTACACAAGTAACAGATGAATTCATGTAAGTGCTTTTAAAAAAAATTAAGTTTCACATTTCAGCTTTTAAATCCTCCCAAAATTCTCGCTATTCACATCCATTGTAAGTGCCTCAGGTTAGCCTTGATTTTTTTCCCTCTAAATTATCTTGCAGCATAATTATAATGCTGTAGACTGAGCTTAACTTGTACTGAACTCAAAATATTCTTTTCAACTGCTTACATTTTCAAAACTTTAAAAGTACACACAAATCCAAGAATTGCACACACAAAATGCAAAATGCCTCACATCTCTTGCAAAATGAAGCACTGCATTCAAAATATCACAAACACATCTCAAAAACAAACATTTGCAAACACCTTTGCCATAACATTAATTCCTGATAGATTTTTGTGTGTTACAAAGAGAATTGTGTGTTGTGTTTTGCAAAAAAGTGTTTTATGAAACTGAAAACTGAGTCAAAGGCCGAGGATTAGTGTATAGTTTTGCAGATTTGGTGTGTGGTTCTGATGTTTGAGTGTCAGGTTTCAGAAATTGTGCGACTAGTAAAAAATTTGTGTAAGCAGTTGAAAAAAAAACTGTAATAAAGCTTAAGTGTGCAAATTATTGGCCGCTAGCATCAACAAACAAAAAAATAATGACCGTTTTAAAACTTTTTTTTTCCTAAAAACACCCTGTTTCCCATTGGTCAGGCAATCAGTTAGTCCCGCCACCAAACAATTACCATTGGTTGAGCCAATGTTGCTGTATTTGAACAGGTTGCTTGAACAGATACAGTGTTTTGATAGAGCAACAATGTTTACACTTTGAGAAAATCAACTTGCTTCTGGTTGTCTTTACATATTAAGCTGGAGAAAGTATTTTAACGTTTTAAAAAATTATACACTTCATCTTCAAATTTTCCCTATATTTCAGATATGTCAAACTGCTGAGCAGTGACAATTTTTCTCTTAACCAGGTTGTGCACTCGCTCACTGTTTTATATTCGCTTTGAATAATAAGATGTGCCAGCTGGTGACGCATTCGAAAAGGCAAAAATGCTGCGTAATATGTGCTTCATAATGCATATTCACAAAAAAGTATTAGCATACACTCTGCATGATAATACAATTAAATTGTCCCAACTTCTCAATAATACAATTGCTTGTTCAGGCTATTACAGTGAATGCTGAACTGGTGCCGTTAGGTTTTATTCAACCACTACAATAGCTCTCAAACAGAGCATAATTATAAAATTGTCAATTTGACATATTCTTCCAAAAAGCCAATAAAGCTTATCTAAACAGTGAAATTGCCACTTCAGATGTAGTCAATTTGTGTAGCCAAAGAACAGCACTGGAGAGCCGTTCTCCATATTCAGACAAGCCAAAACTGTGCATTATTCCTCTATTCCCTTAATCTCACTCTAATCTGCTGAACTGATAAAGGCCAGACACCTGACTCCATCAAGAGTGTGTTATCAGGGGTGTGAAAGGGCACACAAACACTCACACGCCACAAAAAAAGCTTGTTTGAATATTACAAAGGGCAGAAAACCCCTGGCTCTATCTGCGTGTATCTACATTAATATACTGATTAAGAATGACTGAAAGGAAAGACCCCACATTCTGGCCGCAAGTGCCCTTTTTATTGAGTCTGCTAATACAGGAAGTGTTTGTTTAAAGAGCATATTATCTTCAATAAAGCATTAGGAAGGAACTAATATTTATGCCTTATCAAAGAGAATTTCCAGGGCTTTTAGCTTTAATTATCGGCAGATCTCTTACGCACAAAGGGCCGATAACAAAGGCGTTTCTTTGCCACATTGTTGTGGAGTGGCAATTAGAATGGAAAGCCTCGGGCCACTCTTACTGCGAGAGAGTGTGTGTGCGTGTACATGTGTGTCTAGGTGGGACGTCAGATTCGCGCAGGCTAACCCATGACCGGTGGAGCTGTTTTATAATTGAGGTCCCTTTGCCTTGAGCACAGCGTTTGTTAGGACCGTATCTGATACTGGGCTTTGAATTAGGCTGACGGTGGAGATGATGAGCTGCAGAATAGGATGGAGCACAAGCTGAGGACATTTAAAAAAAGCATACAGCGTTATACTGACTGAACAGAACATTATATTCCAACTTTAGTGCTGTACCATGTTCTTTGCATTTCTATATCCAGGCCAGAAAGTGGTTCACAAAATGTCACATCACTTTAAAAGCAGAGCAACTGAATGACTGGCCTCCAAGATAGATTTCAGTCAAGACGCACAGTATTTTTTTCTTCATACGGTATGTTCTACTTTTATGGGTAGCTGACTCTTTCTTTCTTCTTTTTTTTAATGAACACCAATATATATAAATATATATTTATTAATATATATAAATTAAAAACTTAATTTTCAGTCTTATGGTGCGACAAATTATTAAAAGCACATATATTCTATGCAGTCTCAATTAACATGAAATTGTAAAAGCTGAATAAATAAATTAATTAATAATAAACAAACAAAGAAATGAATGCTGCTGAAAATCGTTTTAGTTTGAGCATGTCACGTCACAAAACGTGTCAATTTTCACTGGGGCCAAAACAATAAAAACTATATGTAGTCTTAGTTAATATGAAATCATGAAAGCTGCAATAATAGTAATAATAATAGTAATAATAATAATAATAATAATAATAATAATAATAATAATAAATGATGAACCAATCATTTAATACTTAGATTAATAAATATTAAATGGTCTAACAATGACACACATTGTTAAAATAATAATAATAATAATAATAATAATAATAATAATAATAAAATGATGAAGCAAACATTCAATACATCAACTTGTTAAAATAATAAGTTATAAGTTATAATAATAATAATAATAATAATAATAATAATAATAATAATAATAAAATTATGAAGCAAACATTCAATACATCAACTTGTTAAAATAATAAGTTATAAGTTATAATAATAATAATAATAATAATAATAATAATAATAATAATAAACAGTTTTTGTTACAGATTGTCACATCGCAAAACAACTATATACGTCATCATTATGACTCCAGGAATATTTATGAAGTCTCAGTTAATACGAAATAATGAAAACAGCAATAATAATATATTTACATTACATTTAGTCATTTAGCAGACACTTTTATCCAAAGCGACTTATAAATGAGGACTATGGAAGCACTCAAAATCAACAAAAGAGCAATATGCAAGTGCTATGACGTCTTAGATAGCTTAACACAGTACACGTAGCAAGTTTTTTTTTTTTTTTAATATATATAATCAAAAGAAAATAGAATAAGAAAAAGAATAGAGCTAGCTACTGTTAGAGGCCTTTGCTTTTGTTAATTGTATAATAAATAAAAAGAAAACAGATAGAATACAAAAAGATTAGAAAAGCTAGTGTTAGTTTTTGTTTTGTTTTGTTTGTTTTTTTTAAGAATAGTATTAGAATAGAGAGTGCTAGAGTTAGAGGGTCAAATAAAGGTGGAAGAGATGTTTTTAGCCGATTCTTGAAGATGGCTAAGGACTCAGCTGCTCGGATTGAGTTCACCATTCCACCAGGAGGGAACATTTAATTCAAAAGTCTGTGAAAGTGATTTTGTGCCTCTTTGGGATCGCACAATAAAGCAACGTTCACTTGCAGTACGCAAGCTTCTAGAGGGCACATAAGTCTGAAGTAATGCATTTAGGTAAAGTGGTGCAGAGCCAGTGGCGGTTTATAATAATAATAATAATAATAATAATAATAATGAATCATTTAATACATTAATTAATAAATATTAAATGGTCTTACACATATTGTTAAAATAATAATAATAAATAATGAATCAATCATTCAATAGATCAGTTAAAGATTGAATACAATCTTTGAATACAATACAATAACACATATTGTTAAAATAACAACAACAACAACAATAACGATAATAATAATAATAATAATAATAATAATAATAATAATAATATTAAATAATGAATCTACAATTTAATACATCAATTAATAAATATTAAATGGTCTTACAATAACACATTGTAAAAAAATAAATAAATAAATAAATAAATAATAATAATAATAATAATAATAATAATAATAATAATAATAATAATAATAATAATAATAATAATAATAATAATAATAATAATTCATCATTTTGACTCCAGGAACTTGTCTCAAAATTATCTCATGTCAACTACCAATTTGATGTCTTTAATGAAAGTACTTTTAGCATATTTTAACATATACATTCACTAGATTTTCCTTGAGGAAGATATCCAACCCTAAACATCTTCTCTAAGTGAGAGAGAAGGGGTGGCCCTCTTTATAGCACAGAGACCCATGATGTCATACTGTATGCACCGCCAATAAAACCAAACAGAAAAAGCTGTGGAGAGTATTTCTACAATAAAGTGCCCACAAATATGTGTGAACAGTCCTACGGGCTTTAAAATCTACTAAAACACCACTAGCTATAAATTGCTGAGGTAAGCTTTAACCTGGCCAACCACCTAGATGAACTTTAAGTGTCCATTATTTGCGCCTATGGTAACTTCAAAATGACTAAACCAAGATAAATCACTTTGGTGAAAATAAACTCTTTTTCTCTGCTCCAGCCCTAAGGCATAAAAGTGAAACTAAATGAACCTTTGAAACTGCATCTCAGGGGATAGTCACTATGAGAAAAAAAAAATCCTTCTATAAGATTTTTAAGTGCTGCAATTATTGACAAGGACTATATCGCCTACACTTCTTTTTTTCACCCCTTTCCTCCTCTGATCAGGACGGGGAAAAAAAGCACGAAACCCCATGAGACATCAGCAGCTGTCAGGTCCTTTAACAGCTGCTATGAAGTAGTTTACAGCGGAGCATTTGCCACTATCCCCAGACCCAGTTAAGAGGCCTTTTTAAAATCGGCTCAACAAAAAACAGCACACACATACACACACGGACACACACTCATACATTAATCAAGCAGGGCCGAGCTCGCACTCGCCGCAATACATCAATTACCACGCTTTTTAAACAAATTCCGCCTCTACGACAGACACCTTATTAGGACTCGGACTGGAAGTGCAGGAGTACGAGTAAAAGTCTATTAACGCGGGCTTCGCCGCTGCTATTGTCGGCGGGTCCACAAACAAATTCAAACCCTGCATTACAATTAACAAGAATAGAGCGAACGGATCGAGGGGGGGACGGGAGAGAGATGGCGGGCGGTTGAAAATCCTTGTAACGACTTCCAGCTTGCTAATTTCACAAGCTAATAATAAAAAAGGACATTGCTATGCACGGGCCGCCCTCCCTCTACCCCGCTTGCCGCGTCTCACCAGAGAGCTGCTGCCATTGTTCACATGAAAGACAATTAGACCCAGGAACATCAAACCTAAAAATGACAATCTGCTAACCAGCCCTGGGTATTGAAGGCATTCTCCTCTCCATTTTCTGGACTGATAGACAACAATCCTCTGAAGGCCTCTTTTTAGGGAGGAGGAAGAAAAGCAAAAGCTGGGAGGAAAAAAAAATGGGCCCTTCTCACTGATTTATGCATCTCTATTCAGAATTTATTAACCTGACTGCTGCCAATTGAAGCTCTGCCACTCTTATAGCCCCGAGCCTCGAATTCCTGACACGTCTAAAGAAATACACCAATAATGGCAGGCACGTATTTCCATACAGGAAAAAAAGGAAAGGAAGAAGAAAGAAAGAAGGTGGGCATGACAGAAGGAGTGTGTTCTTGTGTGTATGTGCGTGCAGTTGGGAATAGGGTTGCGCGATTGCAACAAGTCCCCTGATCATCCCTCCTCCTGTTCCGGTTGGATGGTGAGGGTCGGGTTACCAGAGCTCTCAGCGAAGAACCCAAACCACACTGTTGGCTTTTTCCTCCCCTTTCTCTGGAGCATCAGTCATAATAGCTCTTCTACTCATGTCACCAGGGATGCCATAATATTGAACCAGCGACTTCTGCAAAACAAGGAGTGCTCTTAACAGACAGCCCTGAGACTGATCAGAGAGCTCGGAGTTAAAATATTGCGTCATTGTAAAGGGGGAGACAACGAGACCCTCATTTGCCAAGATGCCACAGGGCCATCCTGAGCCATCAGAGTTAATGTTCACAGAGGAACCAAACTGGGGCTGGGACAGGCTCGCTGGAGGTCCAGGAATAGAGTCGATCGATAGGTTTGACTAAAAGAATGCACATTCTCCAGGGTAAAGATTGAGTGGGGTTGAGATCTGATCCCCGGCTGCCGTGAATGGGGCTGGAAACTGGATTCCAACGCGGGGAGATGCTCGAGCTATGCTAAGATGGTGAGGTAATGTGGCAAAGAACAGACACACGGTGGGAAAAAAATGCAATCGTGGGACTGAAAATACACACTCTTACCAGTTTCGCAATGGCATCAGCCATCGTGCCATTCACATTGCTTCAGAGAAGTCCTACTGTATGCAAGTGTTGACAAAGTGAAGGAACAAAAACAAAGAAAAAAACTACAACAAAATGAAATTAGAGTGTGATCGATACCAGTCTCTGATACTAAATCGATCAGTTAGGCAACGAATAAACATCCTCAGATCACTGATGAAATGAAACTCTAACTGTCAACAGATTCAGTAAATTAATGTCAATAATTTAGACTTAATTTTGTAATTTATTTTGCCAATGTGTTATTGCATTCAGTTTATTTCTAAGAAAAAATATTATTTTTATTATTATTATTATTTGTGAAATATTAAATATCTCAATATGCATCTAAAAAAATAAAACAGCAAATGCAAACAACTAAATTTAAATCAGCAATAGATAAACAATATATCAACTTCCCCCATACAAAAATGTTAATTCTGATGGCTGTCATTTGTGCAAAATATAAGTATTTCATACTTTCCCTTGATGATAACTGAATTCCACCATATAAGGAGTTAAAATAATTATACTTTTGTTAAACAACCCATCTTAACTAGCTTAATGAATTCATATGAAATTATATAAAACATCATTTGTCTACGCACTTTTATGCTCAATTGTGTTGTCATTCACTCGTATGAATATGACTTAAAAATATGGCAATGCAGGTGCATCTCAAATTAGAATGTCATGGAAAAGTTCATTTATTTCAGTAATTCAACTCAAATTGTGAAACTCGTGTATTAAATAAATTCAATGCACACAGACTGAAGTAGTTTAAGTCTTTGGTTCTTTTAATTGTGATGATTTTGGCTCACATTTAAAAAAAAATAAAACACCAACAAATCTCAACAAATTAGAATACTTCATAAGACCAATAAAAAAAAAAAACATTTTTAGTGAATTGTTGGCCTTCTGGAAAGTATGTTCATTTACTGTATATGTACTCAATACTTGGTAGGGGCTCCTTTTGCTTTAATTACTGCCTCAATTTGGCGTGGCATGGAGGTGATCAGTTTGTGGCACTGCTGAGGTGGTATGGAAGCCCAGGTTTCTTTGACAGTGGTCTTCAGCTCATCTGCATTTTTTGGTCTCTTGTTTCTCATTTTCCTCTTGACAATACCCCATAGATTCTCTATGGGGTTCAGGTCTGGTGAGTTTGCTGGCCAGTCAAGCACAGCAACACCATGGTCATTTAACCAATTTTTGGTGTTTTTGGCAGTGTGGGCAGGTGTCAAATCCTGCTGGAAAATGAAATCAGCATCTTTAAAAAGCTGGTCAGCAGAAGGAAGCATGAAGTGCTCCAAAATTTCTTGGTAAACGGGTGCAGTGACTTTGGTTTTCAAAAAACACAATGGACCAACACCAGCAGATGACATTGCACCCCAAATCATCACAGACTGTGGAAACTTAACACTGGACTTCAAGCAACTTGGGCTATGAGTTTCTCCACCCTTCCTCCAGACTCTAGGACCTTGGTTTCCAAATGAAATACAAAATTTGCTCTGATCTGAAAAGAGGACTTTGGACCAATGGGCAACAGTCCAGTTCTTCTTCTCCTTAGCCCAGGTAAGACGCCTCTGACGTTGTCTGTGGTTCAGGAGTGGCTTAACAAGAGGAATACGACAACTGTAGCCAAATTCCTTGACACGTCTGTGTGTGGTGGCTCTTGATGCCTTGACCCCAGCCTCAGTTCATTCCTTGTGAAGTTCACCCAAATTCTTGAATCGATTTTGCTTGACAATCCTCATAAGGCTGCAGTTCTCTCGGTTGGTTGTGCATCTTTTTCTTCCACACTTTTTCCTTCCACTCAACTTTCTGTTAACATGCTTGGATACAGCACTCTGTGAACAGCCAGCTTCTTTGGCAATGAATGTTTGTGGCTTACCCTCCTTGTGAAGGGTGTCAATGATTGTCTTCTGGACAACTGTCAGTTCAGCAGTCTTCCCCATGATTGTGTAGCCTAGTGAACCAAACTGAGAGACCATTTTGAAGGCTCAGGAAACCTTTGCAGGTGTTTTGAGATGATTAGCTGATTGGCATGTCACCATATTCTAATTTGTTGAGATAGTGAATTGGTGGGTTTTTGTTAAATGTGAGCCAAAATCATCACAATTAAAAGAATCAAAGACTTAAACTACTTCAGCCTGTGTGCACTGAATTTACTTAATGCACGGGTTTCACAATTTGAGTTGAATTACTGAAATAAATGAACTTTTCCACGACATTCTAATTTATTGAGATGCACCTGTATGCATTGTGTTAATTTTCTGTATTGATTTTTCACAGTTTTTTTTACCCGTATTTTGAATTATGCATTTTATTGTATTGTGTTGTAGGGTTGAAGGAAATGTCAATAACCTTAATGAAAAAGTAGCAGTATGCTTCAATGTGCAGTCTTTATTTCAGTTTTGGGTTTGCTATCAACTCAAAGTTGTCACATGCAGTTGCAAATGTTATTGCTTCACCTAAATTAGCCTAGAACATGGAGGAGGGAAAACCCAAAATTAAAAGCTTACACCACTGTGACAATTACACTCCAGAGAAAAGCACAAACACCCTGAGCGAGACCACCATTTGATAACTAATTCATTTACTTCCGGGGTTCGCTCATGCCGTTCGGCCTGCATATTGGTTTTTGAGCATCCCGCTCAGATTCTGGATGGAAACCCATATTGATCAGGCCTACAGTCGATGCCCATCAGGAGGAAACAGACTAGGCCATTAGAGTAGCAGTCAATGGCCAGGGCCTGCGAGGGGTAACTTTAGCACAGCCTCAGAGGCACATTGACGAGAATCTAATCCCCCTCTAAGTGCCGCTATGATACTGCCATGCACTTTCTCAAACGCTTCCCATAGCATCGCGTCAGGGATTTTTTTTTTTGGCCGGGCACTGAGAACAGGCCTGAAGAGAGTCAAATAAAGCCATCACGCAGCACTATAGGGCCTTCAGGTTGCTATCGCCATTAATCACTAGCGTAGCGGCTAACTACATCATGTCGTTCCATGTAAGTGTGATACAATACTATAGCGGTGTATTACATATGTCGAGTGGCTTGAATCAATCTCAGTGAATACTAAAGGAAGTACAGGCATTGTTTCATTAGGTCAGAAAGACATGGAGAGCTAATTTCAGTTTTTACGATTCTTTTTTCAATAACAAACTCTGACAATAATCGTATCATAAATTTATCCTATTTAGCTCAAATAATGCTTATAAAAATGCTCATGAAAAGGTGATTAGCTGGGTTCCACACAACTTACGATAGTTTTGTTTAAAGCTGCCGTAACCATAACTTTTGGTGCTCTAGTGGTTAATAAACAGAACTGCATGCACCTTGTGGAAGAAAATCAGATTCCTACCAGAACCAGTCTGAAATAGTCAGAATATAAAAACTTATTATAAGCGTACCATAGTGATTCATAGTGGTATTTATAAGGCAGTATTTATAAGGTTGTATAAAAAAACTGTAAAAACAGTAATATTGTGAAATATTCTGTCAATTTATCATAACTATTTTCTATTTTACTATATTTTAAAATGTAATTTATTCCTTTGATGTCAAAGCTATTTCAGCAGCCTCCAATCTTCAATACCACATGATTCTTTATATTTTGTAACATACATACATGAATAAATTACTGCATTTACTGTCATATATGATTGAGTTAATGCATCCCTGCTAAATAAAAATATTAATTGAAGAAGAAGAAAAAGAAAAATCTTACTGACCCCAAACTTTTGAACGGCAGTGTAACATATACACATTTTCTGATATTTTCTTTCAGTGTTTTCTGTAAATGCATTTTAGATATTTCCAACTCTAAATGACATATAAAAACAAAGCAAACTATGGTTGGTCCCTTTACATGTAGGTCAGACAGTCTCTTCCTGTTTCAAGTCGGCGGTTCTTGGCCAGTGTTTATGCTACAAGTGAATGCAAGTAACCTAGTAAAAAAATGAAGATTTATGATAGCTTCCAAAATCTGCAATTAAGCCATCGAATGTCCTTTTATTTTTCTTCTCCATGTCATTAACACTAAAATCTATGATTAGCACAAAATTAAAGCGAATTAACAGACAAAAAGAACAAAAGCATCTAGAGTCAAGCAAGAGCTGGGCTAAGGGAGGCTGGTGGTACTCAGAGTCACAGTGGCGACGGGAAGCCTGCGGAGAAGCTGCTGGTCAACTGGTCTGAAGCTGAGCTGAGCATGCTAATTAGTGCTGAGCTGAGGAATGAGCGTGCATTAGCTATGCGACTAATCAATGGGAAAAATCACTGAGCAAACTCCTATACAGCCATTTATTTTTAGTCCCTCGTAACCTCCATTCCCTGCTCTCATTAGTGAATTGGTCTTAGAGGAGTGTGTGTCCAAAAGAAAAAAAAAAAATTGAAAACTCTCTCTCTCAACAACATGTTAGTCCTGAATTGCCAACTGAGGAGTGTACTAGATATATAATAATGATGCGGCTCAACATATGAATCAATTAGGTGATGCTTGGTGAAAGGGCATGATCTTACTGTATGCCGATTCATTGACCTTTCACAGCGTGAAAACGCTCCCAAAAGATTGTATGGGTTGAATCAACAGTTCAGGAGTCCAACCAGCTCATTTAATCTCCCAGACGTCCCAGTACTGACAAAAAAAAAGAAAAAAAGAAAAATTGCATGATTGTTCAATTTATTCAGTTTATTAAGTCTTCAATTTAATGATGTAATTCTCAAATTCCCAATTGCTGCCTTTTAGGTTAAATAGGGTGAATGATATCAGGAGAACTGAAGTCTCGCTTGCCTATTTTTTCCTTACAAGATGGCTCAGTGGCATGTTTGCCATTACAGGACCCCATGAAATTTGAATAAAATCAATGATCAGTGAAAAACCGTGGTGGACTTTTAACAGTAAGTAAACAAATTTCCTTTATGTGATTTGTTTGTGGCCTGCCTCTCTCTCTTTCTCTCTCCCTTCCTCCCTTATCTGCTGCACTTTTGGGAATAGCAGAGATTAAGCAAAGTAAACTTGGCTTTACTTATCATATTGTGCTCAGGAAGCCCTGTAAGGAATAGGGGATAAAATAATTCGAATGCAAATGCTGAACTTTGAGCCACGAACATTGTTTGGCACCATCAAGCTGCTGTCAGCAAAGGGAATATGATATTTGTTGGGATTTTCACAGCACAAACAGGGCAACCCGTTTCTCTATCCAACTAGCACCACCGTTTAACTAGCTTGGCCTGAAGGAGAGATCACATGCCACCCTGTGGGATTTTGTTTACAATGCAATTCTCCTATTCCTTCCCGATTTCACAGACTGCAGAAACGGAGCAGTGACTATGGGAAACAGGCGTAAGCCTATGGAGGCCACAACCACGGCTAAATGCTGTAATACGCTATTAAATGTTTAATCTCAACTGGGGCTGAGGAAGCGCTCTCCGCGGAAGATACAGTGAGACATCAATGGCTTCCCACACAAACACACACATACTCAAATTCCTACTGCAAGCAGCAGCTACTGATTTCCACAAAAGAAATGGGACTGTCGGGTCACAACAGACCCTGTGATTTCAGTAAACTGGCAGTCACGAAAATTAAGAGATTATGTACAATATGTATGATGAGTAGTGTACGATATATATATATATATATATATATATATATATATATATATATATATATATATATTTTATGTACATTTTATATATATTTCAATTTTATATACATCTTTTAGATTTTTAAAAAAATATTTTTATGTAATTTATTCCTGTGATAGCAAAGCTGAATTTTCAGCAGCCATTACTACAGACTTCAGTGTCACATGATCCTTCAGAAATCAATCTAATATCCTTACTTCCTGCTCAAAAACATTTAACGTTGTGCTGCTTAATATTTTCAGGCTGATCATTTTAATGCATCCTTGCGTAACAAAAGTATTTCTGTGCCAAAAAAAATAAAAATCTTACTGACACCAAACTTTTGAACAGTAGTATATAAACAATTTTAGTAAACAGAATATTTAAGGGGAAAAAGTATATTAACTGTCATATTCAGCAGACCACAGTGCTAGCAACATCAGCATTATGGGTTCAATCCTCTGATAAGGCATAAACTGATTGAATAAGTTGCTTTGGATGCAAAAGTCTGCCAAAGGCATAATAGTAATAATAATAACAATAATAATAAATGCAGATTTTTAAAATAAAAAAAAAAAATCTTACTTTTACTTTTTACTTTTACTTTTATAGGACAATGGAAACCTTGTTGCTATAATCATAAGATGTTTAAAATGTTTAAAAAACACTACATTGAGAAAACTTATTACAACACAAAACTTAGAGAAAACAGCAACATATTTTCAATGAACTAAGGCGCCAGAGAGGTATTGAGAAAGTATAAAATCAAAGACATTGTTGATCGGTCGTCATGATATCAATACAGAAACCTTGAAAACCTCTGCACCGAAGCGGAGGAGACAAAAGCGTCTGTGCGAGTAGCTGGGGGAGGCAGGAAAGGAGGGAGGAAGGTGGAAGGTAAAGTAACTCAGAAAGGAAAATAAAGCCCCCCCTCCAGCACACAGCCCCCTCACTGGTGATTAATCAACCGACACACAGCCTGATGCACATTAACCAGATAATTAATAATTTCTTAGGGGATGCCAGCTTGGCAAGTGTTTTATCAACCTGCTGAAGGAGGGAGGGGGGTGGAGGGAGGGGCCTACAGAACCCTGGGATCATCATTATCATCTGGCATGAATATTCATTAGGATTTGAACCCACAACCCACTGGTAATGAGTCCAGAGCCGCACACACTAATCCTCACTTATGGGCGCCGTGGCACCATCACCTGTGCAGAGATGTCAGAGGAAGGGGAAAGAGCAGGTGACACACATGCACATACAACTAGTGCTACTTTTCCATACAGTATATACTTATTTTCCATCTTATATGCTATAAAATTAAATGTGTACTTACATAAAGTGACTTCATAAGATCCAAAATCCTCCCAAAGCAAAATTATACTTGTGCTCATCCACTTTCGTCGTTGAACATTTGCTGCTAGATGTGTGAAATTTTTATGCAAACCTCACATGAAGCGAACGCAACACTGCAGAATTCCCCACAATGCACCCACTCAGCTCCAGCTGAAGTTTAAGTGCGAGACCAAACATGTGCCCCCGTTTGCCTCTATTCTGTCGTGTCTCAGGCTTCACACCCTCTCTAAAGCTGCATCAAGTGGTCCATGTGATGCCATTCCCCTGGTACTGCGGTCCAAAACTCGCCTTGCTAAACTCTCTTCCTACCATAATTTTGTTTGAAAAAGTCAGTTTTTAACTTTCTTTACAAGTTTCATTTTGCTGGAGTGTAAGCTGATTACGGTTGCCGTTTAATTCTTAAACCTAGTTTAAAAAAAAAAAAAAAAAAAACAGCACACACAGAGTGAGAGCTTTAAACAAGGGAATAACCTCTGTGGAGCTGATTTTCATGTGAATATATTCTAAGCAATCCACAGGAGTGGAGCAGGCAGCCCTAGACACATTTGGGTACCTGTTTCCCCTCACAGCCATCCTTAGAAGAAAACATCAAAAGGCTTTCAGGAAAATTGAGAGTGACAGCTCCTTCATTTGTATTCTCCATGACATTACAGATCTAAACTGTAGTCTTAAGGCTTTTTTAACTGTTTGTCAGGGGAGGCCCATTGTTCTTTCCCTCTTAGATCTCAGCTTCTGAGGTTCCTGACTTTCTGCATACTTGCCGTTAACTTTGATGGATCGTTTTGCTTCATGTCGCAGTGCAAACACGGGCAGGGCCCGCTGTCAAAATTTTCCAAATCTGGGAAAACAGAAATAGGGCTTGCTTTCCCATCGAACTGATGCATATTTAGAGATACGTGGAGAACAGGCAGTTTTAGCGTAAACTGAAACTTGCAGTTGGCACAAACATTTTATTGGATAAAAAAAAAATACTACCAAGAAATCGCAAAACATGTAGGAAATAAATGCAGGATATGTGTGTATATGAAAGATTAATGAGATTTTTCAAACAAATTTAATTAATATATATTAATTTTATTAAGAATATTATAGAAATACAACATCATATAAATAATCATAATTATTAATAATGTGGTCTAGGGGAAACTATTGAAATTTTAAAAAGATATATTTTAAATTTTTTATGACAAACATATATTTAATGTTTCTACACACACACACATACATATACATGTATATATATATTTATTGTATATATATATATATATATATATATATATATATATATATATATATATATATATATATATATATATATATATATAATTAGAAAAAAATATTAAAATGATCTCACTATTTCTAACACAACCATTTAAATACAAATATAATAATAATAATAATAATAATAATAATAATAATAATAATAATAATAAAATGCACTCATCCACGAAACTCCAAGCATCCATAAAACTCATCCATGCACTCATTAGATGAAAAAATTGCACTCATCAAATATGATTTCAGATTAAATTTTTTATCTCAAATTTGCATTATAATTTTCACTAATTGTCTGGATTATAATGGTCACATCAACGTGAGCAGCAAATAAATGCCAATATAAGTGGTCAGCATGTTTTACAAGCTTTGACAAACACGACATCGGATTTTGCACCAAAAAAACTGCTTTGAAACAGCTCCCCCCACAAAAAAAAAAAAAAAAAAAAAAAAAAAAAAAGGCAAACATATCTAATTACCTCACAATAATAAGATCCTCTGGCTATCGCAATCTCTAAAACATGACAGAGGAGAGCAGGCATGCGGCTCAGCTAACAGGGTTACGGCTGCTCTGCTTATAAACCCGGCAGCTTTGAAGTCCAACCCAACATTATATAGGGTGTCACTGTTTATTACAGATAACTAATGCTCTAAGTCTTTATTTGCTGCTATTTATTGGCATTTTATTGAGGGGGGTCACTGGAGAGATGCTGGCCGGCTTGTCTGCCCGGTTCTTTAATCACCGTCAGTAGGTAAAATTGTCTGTGACAACTAATCCAAAAAGCAGATTATATTTATTTTGGCTACAGTGGCTAGTAATTCGTTAAAATCAACAAAGCCTTTTCATTAGCCCCCCACTGTTGTCCTCAAAACAGACATTCTGCTAGTCCCAAAAGCACAGAGCAACACACACACACACCACTCACATGCCTCACATAGACAAGAGGATGCAGATATAAAGAGAAATAGTGGGAAAAAGGGAGAGAGAGAGAATTTGTGAAGGTAAAACTGCAGAAAGACATCTATACTAATGGAGACAGGAAACTCAGATAGAGAGAGAATGGGTAAAACAGGCGGAGAGAAAGAGAGTGCTGCAGCCCAGACATTGCCCTTTCTGTTTATTCCTCTGTGTATTACGCTAAGCTCCCCAGACAGCACACATACAACTCAAACCGCCTCTGCGTTTGGCTTCCCTCTTCTATTTCTCACTCCTGTCTGGAAAGATAACAAGAAATGTAAAATAAAAATAAAAAACATCTGAGATTCTAAGACTCCTGCTAAACACACACCCTGAAACCTAGCAGACAAACCAAACAAATCCTGCTTTCCCATTATTATGGCAGATCAGTGTTTCCCACAAGCCTGAAATTCACTTGTGGTGGTAGCCAGTGGGAAAAGGATTTCATGAATATTTCTATTAAAATAAATTATTGATGTAAATTATTATATGAAATATTTATATAAGTACTGTCAATCAATTAAAAAATTAACTAATTAGTTACACATTTTTTCTGAAACTAATCGTGATTAATCACACCTAACATTAAAGTTTTTAAATATACTTTTATATTGCAATAATTTCACATTCAATCTTCAAATTAATGTAGAAACAACTTAAAGGCAGTATATTTTTAATGTTTGTTTAATGGGATCTTTTTTATGACTCAAGGCGAGTATCACTGATACCAATGCTACTACTGATGTCTCTATGAAATAATAATATTTAACCCTAATATTTAACCATATAGCCATTCAACATTACAGTATAACTGAGAGCTATCAATTAATATTTATTAGACTTTAAAAAAATAACAACTTGTTTTAAGTGAACTTAAAACAATCCTGACATAAACCCATTATAATAAATGTCATATTTACTTCTTGTGCCCTTCAGCAAGTAGGAAATATACAGAAATTTAATAAAGTTATCAAACACTAAATTCTAAATTAAATATAGATGAATCCTTAAAGCTACAAAAGTTACTGATTTCCTTTTTTTCTTTTGTTCTTTGATTAACAGACATCACAGCAGCTGGTTATTAGGTTATTTGGCTGCTATGACTTTAAGAGCTGCCACTGCTGAACTTGACGTGGATCTGACACGCATGCGCGTAGTTTCATTCTTGCTTTAATATGAAATGATATAGGCTACAGCGCACGCTGCCATATTTGTGCATGCAACTGAACACGCTGCCATATTTGTGCATGCAATTGAACACAGTATAATGGCTGACAGGAAAACTTGTTTTTACTGACTTATGGCCTGACAAAATCTCATCTGACCACAGTTCACTAATGTTTTTCTGAAGCTCCCTCATCACCTGTACCGCTCATTTGATTAGTGCCTGGTGCTGAGGCGAAGTGGAGTGCATTTCTGAAGATGTTCTGCGTCTAAATAAACGAAATTCTTGTCAAGAAAAAAGAGACAGAAGCAGCAGTTGTGAGTGGGGTGGCTCCACCCCTGCGTTAACTGCGTTAAAAAATGTTTAACGCCGCTACACTGGAAAAATTATTTGCCTGCGCTAACACCCAAAATTTTGACAGCACTAATTTATATTAAAAAAATCATTTGTTCATATATCATTAAAAATCTAATATCACAATTTTCTTTATTAAGAAAATTTCTTTTCATATCTCTCTAATAAAAACCGTTTATCACAATAACAATATATATTACAATATAGTTTTTGATACCACAGCAACAACTAATGTAACAATTCACTCAACTCACGATTTGATTCGATTCACGATTTTGATTTCACGATTCGATTTTCTCACGATTTTTTTTAACAAAATAAAATTGAAGACATTATACAGTAAATGAGAAGGTGTCCTTTTATTAGGCTACACATTTCTTTGTGAAATGGAAATATAACAAAACTAAATCAAAATTTTAAAACAAACCCCAAATCAAATAAGCAAGTTACACAAATAAAAGAAATCTCTTCATATAAATAAACGAAGGCTTTGTCTGTGCTCTTTCCATTTAAAATGAGAGGCAACCACTGCATTTTAATCATCATCCAAACAAAGATGCAGCATACATGCAGCATGATCAGGTTTTAAATCTAAATTAGTCTGTATAATTTAAAAATTTGAAGCAAAAACAGAATCGTCTGACTTTAGTTTTGTGAAACTATACTACATAACACATATCTGAACAAAACAGCAGATGAGCTGAATGAGACACAAATTCACTATCTGCCAGCAGGTGGCGCTATGAACAGTAATGATGTAGTGTTTCCTGGGTTACCGCTGTAAACAAAGCAGAGCTGCAATTATGTACACTAATTTAATTTGCATCGTTCAGAGACAAAATGAAAAGAAAATACCACGTAAACTTTTCTAAAGACAATCAGTTCCCCTCAGAGATACATTCATATAAACTCCTACTCCAATTGTATCACGATTTGTTTGGCATCTCAACTGATTTGAATCGTCACATATTTGAATCGATTTTCAACCGACTTGCGGTTAATCGTTACATCCCTAGCAACAACTAATGCTAGCCAAACTAGTATAAGCAAAACGTTCCCTATCCTATTGAAGAAAATTAGTTACAAGCAATAGGACAACTAAATACAATTCATTATGTGCTGTGTGACAGACAGCTTTCTCTGTAAACGTTTTGAGTGTGCACACAGAAAATCCTTTGACAGAACTGAGACACCTCGCTTCTTATTGTGGCAAGGCTTCGAAACACATGAACAGGATAGAACTTTCGTGACGACTCAAGATCATGTGAACGTAATCGCGATGGAGACGGGAGTAGCCAAATATAGGCCTACTTGGGTAGACGTTAATACACCTGGGCGGTCTGCCCACGTAAAGTCTATATGTGGGAAACAATACAGTCGCTATTTTGTCCACATAACATAATTGAGGTGGACACAAACAGCAGTAGGTTTGGGCTTATCGAGCAGTTCATGTCGGTATTTAAAGATTTCCGCACAAAACACAATTTATTGCAATGTGTGGACCTTATGTCATCCTTTCAGACAGTGAATCTAAAAGTGAATCTGATATACGTGTTAGCTGAACCTCTAGGAAAACTAGTAAGTATATTGCCTTTTACTGATTATATTTTCCCCTATGCTGGCATACTTCCTGTTTACCCAAGTATTAATTAATTAATTAATTAATTAATTAATCAGGTGATTTTATTTTTTTTTACAAAGACACTGATCATATTTTCCCCTCGGTTGGCATTTACTCATGTAAATAAATGATTGATAAAAGATCAATTTAATGAATGAATGATTAATCAAATCAATAAATAAAAGTTTATACAGGGGAAATATTATATATATATGTGTGTGTGTGTGTGTGTGTGTGTGTGTGTGTGTGTGTGCGCGTGTGTGCGTATATACATTTTTATTTTCCATTGTGTGAAAAACATTTATAGCTGTTAAATATTAATTTTGATCTGTTAAACTATTAGGAATACGTAAGTATACAGCTGTCATGTAAGTTAACAGACATGCGTTAAATAACACCAAACATTTTTATGAGGTATTTAAGGTTAAACAACACCAGTGCTTCTCAAATACACCCAAAACATTACCCATAATTCTTTTAGTCCACGCACAAACCATCTGAAGCTTTCAGTGTTCTAGGCACTAAAATCACAAATAACACCCGCCTGAGCTTTTTTCTTATTGGTGTTTTGTTTATGTCCCCCATTTCTACCATCCCCTTATTGCCATAAAAAAGCCATGAATGCTGGACCTGACAGCTGAACATGTGAGTGTGTGAGAGCAGGAGGAGGCCCCGGGGCTTTGGAGGTAGAACAGGGCGAGTAGGGGAGCTGCTGAGGCGTGATCAAACAGGGCCACCGAGTTAATTCCCCACCATGACTACTGCGGAGACAGTGTGTGTGTGTGTGGTGAAGCAAATCGTACGCTCGTACAGCGACGCAGCACACACACGCAGAAAATCAAGTGCAAGTGCCAGACACAAACTATAGTGTTAGTGTCAAAGACTCTGTCATGCTCTCTCTGAACCAAATCCAAAGCGTTGGCTGTGCAGTCTGTCAATCAATATGTATATTTTCAGAGGCCATGCAATGGATTACAGAACTGCATTTGGTACAGCGACACAGTGTGTACGTAGTCACATCAAGCATAACAAAAAGTCTTTGGAATCTATTAGAATTACTGTCAAAAACAGAACTTAAAATAAATGCTCAAACACAACACTCCAACATGACACCACCAGACATCAGCCAATCAGCACAATTCCAGTCAGCCAAAAGCTCTGAATGGCTGTTGTTTAATCAGCCATTATAAATTTCATAAGGCCAGTACTAGACCTCATGAATGCATAGTTTGCAATTGCTATAGTAATAGAAGAGCTATCAGGTATTATGGCTCTCTTTGCTAGCTATTGCTAATCATGGCAGGTGATATAAGACAACGTTTTATTAGACAAAAATCAAGTGTCATCAATATTGTTTGTCTGTTTTTCAAAAACTGAATATTTGCAAAAGGTACTTTTAGGAGTACACAAAGCCTCAATACTAACAAACATGGACTTAGATGCCGCAATCTCCTGTACGAAAATTGGCGAACTGATGTGACCATTTCTTCATAAAACCATTCTTATATTAATTGCGGAATTAATGTGACAATTTTTTTGTAAACCATTTTTTTTATATAAATATACGGCCCTATATTTATCCATTTTATTTTTTCCCAAATTCCTTTTTTTCCCCCAAATTCTGTTTTTTCAGTTTTAATTTTTTCTGGATTCCATTTTTTTTTCCCATTTTAATTTTTCTCTAGACTTAAGTTTTAAAGAGGTCATTGGATGCAAAATTCACTTTACAAGTTGTTTGAACATAAATGTGTGTTGGAAGTGTGTGTACACATCCATCCTATAATGATAAAAATCAACACAGTGTTTTTTTTTTTGTTTTAAATCCCTATTTTAAAATCCCCTTTCTCAAATCAGGCTGTTCTGAGATTCCTGTCAGAATGACGTAGTTCTGCGCAGGCCGCTCCCACGATAGTTGATTGACAAGGCCGTCTTACCTTAGCCCCGCCCTGAGTGAGCTGTCATTAGTCCGTCAATGTGTCGACTCCGGTGCAGGGGAAGACGAGAATCTCTCCGATTAAGCGACTGAGGTGTTTTGTTGCTGGATGTAATAATGAATATAGCAGTTGTCATTAACTCCCGACATTAACGTAACTTTGGTTTTTGAAGGGAATGCGCCGATCCCGATCTGCCTAAATGTTCACGTGAATGATTCGTGATCCAGCTTCATCTACAGAAGAAGGGAGTATAAGGGTTTTTTATGAATCTTTGCAAATCGCCTTTCCTAATAATGTGTTAGTTAGCCAGTTTCACAGCTGAAGTTTACAGTCTGTTCGTCACCTCACGGAAGAGAGAGGCGGGGTCAGCAGAGCTAATTAGCATTTAAAGTGACATGGACTAAAAAAAAGGGTGTTGTTTTACACTACTATTGAGAAATTTTAACCAAAGTATGTTATAGACTTTTCATTAAGACCCTTAAGAATCATATCAACTTGTGGAAAATGGGCATCCGATGACCCCTTTATTGGTTAAATAAAATTTCAAAGAGCATGTCTAATTAATTGAAATAATGAAACTTACAATATCAAACAGCAATTTATTAAAAATTTAACAAAAAATAAATTATGGCAATATGAAATATGTTTTATTTTTTCCTCAAATTCAGTTTTATTTTGACCAATTTCTGTTTTCCATTAATTTTCTGGATTCCATTTTAATGCTTTCATTAAATATTATTAATCAAAGCATCTCTAATTAATTGATTTTAGAAAAAAACTAATTTATTATTATTTTATTTATTTCCTTTTCCCCAAAAAATCCTGTGGAAATATTTTTTTTCTGGTAAATATTCCTTTAAAAATATGCTTTAATAAAAATTTTATTATTAGTAGTAGTACTATCATTAAATTAATATTTATATTAATATTTCTGTTACAGTTTCTTCAAGTTAAACCAAATTTTTATTTTTATTTTGACGGGTTGCTGTGAAGACCTTTAGGTTTCTGTTTGTATATGATATAACAACAGTTTTACTTGGAAAAAATGCTAAAATGTTCATGAAAAATGTTCGTGTTATACAGTAAATTCCGTTTTTATTACTGGAATCTGCGATTCCATCTGTGTTTTCAGCATCACAAAATAATAGGGCCCTATAAATAGCTGCACTAATAGGACACTCATATACAGCTAGCCTCAATGCTAACAAACATGTACTAAACACCACTAATCTCCCAATTCGATGTCATGGGGTCTTAAAGGAAAGCTGTAACAGTCAACCCAGTTTTCACTGGCTGAAGAGGAGCATACCTCTCAAAAGGTGGTGTAACCTTTAGGCAATCAGCAAGGGACTCGCACTGACGACATCAGCCAGCATTCAGAAGATTCCCACCTAACCGGTTAGCCAATCAGCTGGGTACTGGAGGCCAGGTTGGTGTGGGTGAGACGGGTGCAAGAGGACGCTAATTGGTAGCCAGGGTCAGCGGGGTTGAGACCCAGAAAGAGAAAAAGAGACAACACTGGGGCTGACAGGTCTCTTTAACACCTAATCTGGTGGGACTGCTTGGATGAGTGTGCGTGCGAGTCCGTAAGAAGGGCTTAATGGGCTCGCACCCTGAGGGAGGGTATAAAATAAGTAAAAAGTGTGAGGAGAAGTGTGGGACAGTCACCTAAGACAGTGCTCTTTGACACTGCCTGTCTTCCTCCTCCATTAGGATGCAACCAAGGCCCCTGTGGTAAAAGTACTCCCACACCACAATACTTTTATCTTCCGAAACGTTATCCCTGCATGTTAATCGTTTAATATTGCATTCTTCATGCAGCCATAAACTGCAGACACCGTTCCTTTAGGAAGTTGTGCAGAGGATCTCGGTTTTCCTGTCCTGAACATTTAGTACAAGAGCCGAGGTGAGCGGGTCCTATATATTACACACAGTCCAGAGAGAGGAACCCAGCAACAGTCCACAACAGGCCTCTCTATTTACAGCATAACAGAATGAAATGGAAGAGATTTTACATCAGTTGTGTTAAAGAATGCTTGATGTCAGACAGAAATCCAGAGGAATTAAAGTGTAGGCTTTAGTTGAGTGAACGTTGTATCAAATTTGACAAATGAAACTGAGGCAATGAGTGACAGAAGTACAGTCTGTTCAATGGGTCTCAGTCATGAAACGCGAGCAGAACAAAATGTGATTTACCTAAACTGTTCTCCGTCAACCTTTTGCATCTTTGTGAGAATTTAAGAAATATATCTCAAGTAAATGTCACCTTGATGCAAAAAATTGTTCGCAAAACTATCCTTATGGAAAACTGCTGCAGTGATGTTTTTTTTTTGTTTTTTTTTTGGTAAAACCATTCTTATATAAATGGCTGCACTGATTCTTACATCAATTGGTGCGTTTGTGCGACAATTTGTTTGTAAAGCCTATGCAAAACTGATGTACTCATGTGACCATTCTCTTTTTTTGCGTCAGTCTTTCTGATTACATTCTTTTGATGCAACAATTTATGTTAGAATGCTTTACAAACAAATCACCACATCAATGGCCACACTAACTGTCAAATCACACAACATAATCAGAATGATCCACACAGAAATGCATTTGCATTCAGACACTCTAGTTCTTCTACTTTCATGAATTAGGTTTTTCTTCAGCTGAATGAGGTCTTAACCTCATTGTTTTTTAGCATTAAAGGAAAAACATCATACATCATAATGTATGAAGTTATACCAACAACCCAATCTCACCTAAAAACATAATTATTTAACAAATTTGGCAATTTAACAAAATCTTCAAATTGAAATCAATTTTTTTCGATGTGATTTGTACATAAAATATATTAATTATATAAAAAAGGACACATGAAGCTCCACCCCCAACCCCACCCCTTCAACATTTCCCTCAGTCAAGTGTGAGCAGAACGTGCAAAAATATGAGATGAATTTACCAGTTTAATTACGAATTGCCATGAGATCACGTGATTTGTCGACCATCATGACTCTTATTTCAGAATATTAATGTTCTTGGCATCATCAGACTGCTTTTTAATTCTAATTTCTGAACTTTTCCAAACAGAAAGACACAATAATAATAGTAATAATCAAAATAAGAGTAAATGATGGTAGAGATGAGGGATACAGAATGTGAGCATCAACAATGGACTGGCACGACATTACACACCATTAAAGCTAAAATACACCAAAATGAAGAGCACAGAGTAATTAAGTTTGCTTGACCACAGACACCCTCATCATTTACGCTTTCTTAGCATTTGAGCCTTTTTCCCGCCATTTTCCAAGCAGCTATGCGGAGGGTCGTGAGCTCGAACAATAGGCAAGGTGTAACATGTGCCCATCTCCCGTGGTGTGGCACAAGTTCATGTATGTGTGTGAGCGGCATTAGCACCATAACGACGAACAGCACTTAACCCCTGAACGGCCCGGGTGCACCTCTAACGTGGCGGAGAAAAGCACCATCACTTACACACGCAAATGACATCGTCAAAGCCAGAGCTCAAGCCAGCTCACCCTTCAAACACACACACACGCTCTCTCTCTCTCACTCTCTCAGAGGCAATCTTCATATTTAGTCAAGCCAGTGAATATTTTGAGATTTCGGCCATGTCTGGAAGAGAAGCAAGAAGCATCAATTATTTAGAGGAGGTAACCCGATGCTTCCTCTGTTGAGGCAAATCTGCAGGCCGGTCCCCTGAGACAATAAAAAATGAATTAGGGAGAATTTATTAGTGTGTGTCTGAGTAAAACACTGGGCCTCAACGCTACAGTCTACTGCCTGCCTGCATCGGCAGATATCAGTCAACACAAGCCACGTAGCTTGAGCATGAAAACACATCAGAATCAGAGTCTTTGGGGGTGCCTTAAAAAAAGGCTCATCAATAAAACAGACCTTTTTATATGTGCATTCTTTGCAGGCTGTTTCATGGCATGTTTGTTCACACTCCGGCTGGGATTTGTAGGGAGCACAGCTGTGCATTCATCCTAAAAACAATATTCCTCCTCAAAAGAGTTTATGCAGCATGGAGGAGAGAATGGGGGGGGGTTGAAAAACAGAAAAACAAATGAAAGCAGGCTGCCAGTCTTGCCCAGCTGTAAGATGACCCAAACAGCTGAGGGAAATAGAGAGAGGCTCCTTTTGAAAGCAGCAGAGAGACAAACTATAGAGAAAAGCATATTTAAAAATAAACCAAAGCCTTTTAGCTCTGAAACATCTGAAATACAATGAGGAAAGTGGATGAAATAAACTCCACTTTGTGGCAGTTTACCAAAATGTAGGTATGAATTAGAGTTGTTCAAGGTATGGAAAGTAATCGTTTCGGCTTTTGTATTGTCTTTTTGTACGTAATAGATCAACAAAGTCTGGGGTGAACCATACAGTGTCAATACACTGATGTAGTATTTACTTTTAATTAATTTTTACTCAAAAGTTGCCTGTAAATTTTATATATAATTACAAAAAATGAAAAGTAAAACATTGAATTAAACATGATTTTTTTAAGTAGAAAGACTTTCTACTTAAAGATTATTGGAGTTCTGTTTTACTTTACAACTTATATTCTTATTTTATATTCTAAAAAAAAAAAAACAAAAAAAAAACAGGCATATCATTATATATATATAAAACTAACTTTTTGCCACACCTGCCAATAGCCGGTGACGTGATCAAATTTACTGGCCAAAAAAAAGTTTTACCGGCTGTGAAACTCTTTTTGCAAAAACAGAATGACTAAACATATTTACAATGTTTTTAATTTGTCCTTTATTTTACTAAAAAACAACAAACAGATTTATTGATTTATCTCTTTTTTTACAAACTCCGTTTGCAGTGCGTATGTGGTGCATATTTTTCCCCGCACCCATGTTAACGGATTAGACCAGGGCTATTCAGTTAACTTCATTTGAGGGTCAGATTATCAAACTGAAACTTTGAAGGGGGCCAAGGGGGTGGGGGCCATCCCCATCCCGATCTCTTTCTAGGGGGACCTATAAAATTAGACATTAAATTGAAATCTAAAATCTATAAAAGGTTAACATTAGTGCTGTCTGTCAATCGATTAAAAAAAAATTAAATCACACATTTTTCTGTAATGAATCCTGAGTAATATTTATATTGTCATAATTTCACATTGAACCTCCAAATGTAGAAACAGCAAAGATAGTATATTTTAAAATATAGTTTTAATGGCATATATTTACTAAGCCTATTATTAATGAAGTATTGATACCAATACTGCTACTGTGTCTCTATTAAATGCATTTTCCCTCAATTTTACTTATTAATTATAGCCATTCAACATTTACAGTATAATTGAAAGCCGTTATTTTTAACATTTAATAGGCTCTGAAATATTACGTGATTTTAAAACAATCTTCACATAAACTATAAATTGCATAAACTATACAGATTAATCTTTATTCAAGCTACAAAAGTTAATCAGCAACTAGAACAGTTGAGTGATTTCTCTTTTTCTTTTGTTCTTTGATTTACATCGAGTGCATTTACATGAACCCTCTTAATGCGATTATAATGAGATTTTGACAATATTGCTATTAAACTTTACCTCATGTAAACGCAATACTTCGATCTAAATAATGCGATTAAACTCAATCGCAGCAAGCATAATCGTATTAACATAGGTGGCGTACGCCGATTTTAATCGAAATATAGAGGCATGTAAACACCTTAATCTCAGTATTGCCACTCTGACCAAAGTGCGCATGTGCTTGTGACATACATAAATGACGTGACACGCACCTGTAATAATACGGAGATTAGAAACGATGGAGGGGAAGAAAGCATCGCATTTCTGGGGAAAACACAACTCGCTGCCACCAGTCTCTGTTACTTACCCTCATACAGAAACGGCGAGTAGAACACGACGGCAGCGTAAGCAAACAAATTGCCATCACATTTCTATGGCGCCGAAAAAGCAAGGAATACAACAACCATACAAAAGTGTTTTGCATTAAACAAAAATAAATTAAAACAGTGGCCAGTAACACACCTGCTCTTTCTGAGTCCATCATTTGTGCTGGTGAGATGGAGGAGAAAGAAGATTTTGGGGATTGTGTAGCTAGACAGCATCGGATGGTGGTTTGTAGGATGACTTTAGAGGTGAAGAGGAGGAAGAGAGTGAAGACTGAACCAAGGTTAAAATGGTGGAAGTTAAAGGAGGAAGACTGTTGCGTGAATTTCAGGGAGGAGGTGAGACAGGCACTCGTGGTGGTGAAGAGTTACCGAATGACTGGGCGACCACTGCAGAAGTGGTGAGGGAGACAGCTAGAAAGGTACTTGGTGTGACATCTGGACAGAGGAAGGAAGACAAAGAGGCTTGGTGGTGGAATGAGGAAGTACAGGAAAGAATAAGGAGGAAGAAGTTAGCGAAGAAGAATTGGGATAGACAGAGAGATGAAGAAAGTAGTCAGAAGTACAAGGAGATGTGGCGCAAAGCAAAGAAAGAGGTGGCGAAGGCTAAGGAAAAAGCGTATGACAAGCTGTATGAGAAGTTAAACACTGAGGAACGGGAAAAAGACCTGTACCGACTGGCTAAACAGAGGGATAGAGCTGGGAAGGATGTGCTACAGGTCAGGGTGATAAAGGATGCAGTTGGAAATGTGCTGACAAGTGAGGAGATTGTGTTGAAAAGGTGGATGGAATATTTTGAGGAACTGATGAAAGTAGAGAATGAAAGAGAGAGAAGGTTGGGTGATGTGGAAATAGTGAATCAGGAAGTCCAGGGGATTAGTGAGGATGAAGTGAGGGCAGCTATGAAAAGAATGAAGAGCAGAAAGGCGGTTGGTCCAGATGAGATACCAGTGGAGGCATGAAGATGCCTAGGAGAGAAGGCAGTGAAGTTTTTAACCAGGTTGTTTAATAAAATCTTGGAAAGTGAGAGCATGCCTGAAGAGTGGAGAAGAAGTGTACTGGTACCGATCTATAAGAACAAAGGAGATGTGCAGTGCTGCAGTAACTACAGGGGCATAAAGTTGATCAGCCACACAATGAAGTTATGGGAAAGAATAGTGGAAGCTAGATTGAGAGGAGAGGTGATGATCTGTGAGCAGCAGTATGGGTTCATGCCAGGAAGGAGCACCACGGATGCAATGTTTGCTTTGAGATTGTTTTTGGAGAAGTACAGAGAAGGCCAGAAAGAGTTGCATTGCGTGTTTGTGGATTTAGAGAAAGCTTATGACAGGTTGCTGAGAGAAGAGTTGTGGTACTGTATGAGGAAGTCGGGTGTGGCAGAGAAGTATGTGAGGGTGGTGCAGGATATGTATGAGGACAGTGTGACAGCAGTGAGGTGTGCAGTAGGAATGACAGACTGGTTCAAGGTGAAGGTGGGATTGCACCTTAGCCCTTCTTGTTTGCAATGGTGATGGACAGGTTGACAGATGGGATCAGGGAGGAACCTCCATGGACTATGATGTTTGCAGATGATATTGTGATGTGTAGTGAGAGTAGAGAACAGGTGGAGGTGAGTTTGGAGAGGTGGAGGTATGCACTGGAGAGAAAGGGAATGAAAGCCAGTAGGAGCAAGACAGAGTACATGTGCATAAATGGGAGAGAGGGAAGCAGAACGGTACAGTTACAAGGAGCAGATGTGGTGAAGGTGGATGAGTTTAAATACTTGGGGTCAGTTGTCCAAAGTAATGGAGAGTGTGGTAGAGAAGTAAAGAAGAGAGTGCATGCAGGGTGGAGTGGGTGGAGAAGAGTGTCAGGAGTGATTTGTGATAGAAGGGTACCTGCAAGAGTAAAAGGTAAAGTTTACAAGACGGTAGTAAGACCAGCTATATGTTGTATGGCTTGGAGACGGTGGCACTGACAAAAAGACAGGAGAGGGAGCTGGAGGTGGCAGAGTTAAAGATGCTGCGATTTTCTTTGGGAGTGACGAGGATGGACAGGATCAGAAATGTGCATATTAGAGGGACAGCACAGGTAGGACAGTTTGTAGAAAAAGTGAGAGAGGCAAGACTAAGATGGTTTGGGCATGTGCAGAGAAGGGATGCAGGGTATGTTGGAAGAAGAGTGCTGAGGATGGAGACACCGGGCAGGAGGAGGAGAAGAAGACCAAAAAGGAGGTTCATGGATGTGGTGATGGAGGACATGTGAGTGATTGGTGTGACAGAGGAAGACGCAGAGGACAGAGCAAAATGGAGACAGATGATCCGCTGTGGTGACCCCTAATCGGGAGAAGCCAAAAGAAGAAGAAGAATATATATGTATATAAAATTCATATATATACACCCCCACATAATTAAATGGATAACTAAATAAAAAAAAGTTACACACTAAATAATAAATGCCAGATAAACTGTTTTGAGAATAAATCAGTCCAAAAAAAAATCTATTAATACAAATCAATTTTTTTTTTTAAAGTGGGGTTTCTTTTCAGTAAGATAAACTGTATTAAGTATTATAGCAATACAAACAAGCAAAGAAGAAAATAAATCCAAAAACCTACAAGTGCTAAATATTTCCAATCCCACCGCAATCTATCCTTGATGCATACTAAAAAGCACAGTGTTCAGACAAAGCCCAGAGACTTGAGAAAAGACTTTTCACTCATCTAACAAGTAAAACTCATCCCATTCTGGAGATAAATGAATCAATATATAAATAAATAAAAGGGATATTAAAATGGCTGGTTGCTGACCCTCCGCCTGGCAATTGTATTCCAACTGCTGTAATCTAGAATGGGAAACTGGAGACATGTCTGGGATTGCAGCAGATATGCATATTTAACAGGGCAAGGCTTGATAAATAACCCACTTAGAAAACTCCTGACAGCCCGACTGAGACATTAGCAATGACCAGAGGAGACACGGCGCACAGGGACAGCGCTCTCGCATGTATTCGTGCATGCGCGCGTTTTCGGTGAGGGGAGGGGGGTTCCCCTTTTAGCTCTGTGACAAGAAGGGCAAAGCATTCGATGCACGTACCAATTACTCTTCCATCTCACCCTCACTAAAGGCAAGGCAATGCAATCTTCACATTATAATCAAAACCATATGACAAAGCCGGGGCCATTAGAGAACAATTTCAAGTGTTTCGCAGCAAGACAGTGATTTTAGAATTGCACTTACATATGCTGAGTGCTTACCTCTGCGTGAATGCACCTGCTAGACGGCTCAAGCTTCCCTTCCCTACCAAGCGAACAAGTGAGCAAGACAAAAAAAAAAATAAAAAAAAGATGGAGAGAGGGAGAAGGCTGCGACAAAGAAAACAACTTAACAGCCGAGGATAGAGGTGTAATTTGAGTTTATCTGTGTGGACAGATAATGACAGTTTGAACTCCATTTAGAGGTAGCGAGGCTCCAAACCTGTACTTTAGTCTGCTTCAAACACAGTTCCCTTCACACCTCTTCTGCTGACGGCGGGAAAGAGAACCAAACATGAAAGTCTAATGTTTACAGATTACATCTGACCACTGGTGCGTGTAGTGATTCTGACCTGGTCCTTCCTAAAAAAGGAGGAATTTTGTGACAGATTGCTGGTAAGTGGCTGTATTTTGCCCAAGTATGTTCCAATAGCAATTTGAATAATTTTATTTCTGCCAAAACCTAAAATAAGGATTACGATGTAAAGCAAAACTACCAAACAAAGTCCAATCTTTCCACAAAGAATAGAAGACTTCAAATATAATCTCCAATGCTATACTGCAAAAAAAGCTGTAGATTACAAACAATTCAATCAGAAATTTCTATAGTAAATTCTACAATTAATTACCAAGAAATGACAAGTAGCACATTCAATTAAACACTTTTTTAAGTAGAAAGACAGAACTAGAATTTTCTTGTAAAGTGTACTCTAATAATCTCTATTTTATTTACAAATTTACAACAATTTTTTTTTACAGAGTTTTACATTTGGCTCATTGTCTTATTTACAGAAGTTTGCAATACTTATGAGCAAAAAAATGAGTGTGGACATGTTTTAATAGATGATATAACCATACATTCTCAATACCATCTAAATCAGCGATGCTCAACTTTGGAAAGCTCTGGTGTCACAAAGTAAGATCTCTTTTCCCCTTAAGGGTGAAACTTTAATAATTTTTTAATAAAAAATTATATTTATAATAAAAAAAATTAAATACAAGTAATACTTTAATTATTGTTTAAAATGTTTTCTTAAAATCTAAATAATTCATTAATATTAATGAGACAAGTAGGCTTTGTGTGACATGCAATATGGTAACAGTATATCAGTCATATATAATATAATATAATATAATATAAGATAATATAATATATTGTCATTAAAACTTACTTTATCCTACTTATTGCTTAATAGTTGTAAACCAAAAGAAAAGATTATCTATAGACTGCAGGTCCCTCCCTCCCCTAAAATTAATTTATTGTTTGTCAATGGAATTCTATAGTACTATGTCAGTTTTGCTTGGTAACTGTAAACTGCACAATGACTGCAATGAATGTGTGTGGAACATCAAATCTATTTCTTTATAACATCGATGAAGCCGTCTTTCGAAACACCTAGCTGTGACAGAGCAGTCTATAGATTTCTGCTAAACAGAGCAGAATTTCTCAGGATTGACATCTCTAAATGACACATTACTGTACAAATCTCAGTGATGAGATCACTGCATGAGCCACAAAACATTTTGAGTAGCACTGATCTGTGCCACATGAATTTCTGCACTTGTATATAGTGAATTACTGAGGTTTATTTGTTTCCTTTCTTTTCTATTCTCCATCTTTCCTCTGTGGCAGTTTCGGAGCTCCGAGTCATTTTTCCACTTGAATGAGCTGGCTCATGACATTGTTTTATAAAACATGTCAGATCACTCCTCCAGTGGCCTTTTCTCATCTCTGAGAGGGGCCTTCCTCTGTTAGTGATTTCAACAAGAAATACTGACCCCTGACCATAACACTTACCATTAAAATAAGAGCAAAGGAAACCCTGTAATATCCGTGCGCCTCTAGTGCAGCTCTCCACAAAGAGAGTGAGAGAGGTGAGTTGTGTGACCTGACTATCTGATCCAGAGAGGATTCGCTCTCTTTCTCTCAATCAGTCAAGGGTTACATCACAGTAAGAGGCTCTTTAACAGTAGAAAGCAGTTGTGGCTGGTCTCTGCGCCTCTCTTTTGCAGCGAGCGCCATATCGCTTGACAGGTTACACAATGTACTCATTTTACAGGCACATCATTTGCACCCTGATGAGTGCAAAAACATGACCGAGGGTGGGGTCTTTGTGGCCACCTAGTCACCTCTTTAACAGGAAGCCATAACTAACAGCTGCCAGTTTTTCTTTCGGAGAGAAAGATCTCTGCCAATAAAGAACCCCCAGATCTTTTGAGTCTGACAAAACAGACAAAATATTATGATGAATGAACTCTTATTTGTAAGCTAATATGTGGTGCTCAATGGAACTACTAGCCTACTACTTTAATACACAAATTTTGGCATCCGAAAATGAATTTTCCGTTTCAGATGAAATTGTTTTGGAGGGCCAAAATCATTAACTGAACGGTGATGTTTAAGTATAATTTCTCCAATGGTGCATTTTGATGGTCAGTGTCCATTTTACGCACTGATTTCTCATTTTAATCAATCTTCATTTTGATGAACCAAGATCTTCTTGTCAATGCTATTTTCAGTTGATGCGTGAACCAAACTTACAATTTAAAAAAATAATATATTTTCTTTGAACACATTGTTGAAGTCCTGCTGAAGCAATTCTGCTATTTTTCACCAGGAAACAAGAAGTTTGATGGAAATGGGATCTTAGATACTCAAAAAATGAAAGACAATAAATAATGTATATAAAAACATAATGTACAGGTGAATCTCAATGAATTAGAATGTCGTGGAAAAGTTCATTTATTTCATTAACTCAACTCAAATTGTGAAACTTGTGTATTAAATAAATTCAATGCACACAGACTGAAGTAGTTTAAGTCTTTGGTTCTTTTAATTGTGATGATTTTGGCTCACATTTAACAAAAACCCACCAATTCACTATCTCAACAAATTAGAATACTTCATAACACCAATAAAAAAAACATTTTTAGTGAATTGTTGGCCTTCTGGAAAGTATGTTCATTTACTGTATATGTACTCAATACTTGATAAGGGCTCCTTTTGTTTTAATTACTGCCTCAGTGGCATGGAGGTGATCAGTCTGTGGCACTGCTGAGGTGGTATGGAAGCCCAGGTTTCTTTGACAGTGGCCTTCAGCTCATCTGCATTGTTGGGTCTGGTGTCTCTCATCTTCCTCTTGACAATACCCCATAGAGTCTCTATGAGGTTCAGGTCTGGTGAGTTTGCTAGCCAGTCAAGCACACCAACACCATGGTCATTTAACCAACTTTTGGTGTTTTTGGCAGTGTGGGCAGGTGCCAAGTCCTGCTGGAAAATGAAATCAGCATCTCCATAAAGCTTGTCAGCAGAAGGAAGCATGAAGTGCTCTAAAATGTCCTGGTAGATGGCTGCATTGACTGTGGACTTCAGAAAACACAATGGACCAACACCAGCAGATGAAATGGCAGCCCAATTCATCACTGACTGTGGAAACTTCACACTGGGCTTCAAGCAGCTTGGATTCTGTGCCTCTCCAGTCTTCCTCCAGACTCTGGGACCTTGATTTCCAAATGAAATGCAAAATTTACTTTTATCTGAAAAGAGGACTTTGGACCACTGAGCAACAGTCCAGTTTTTTTCTCCTTAGCCCAGGTAAGATGCTTCTGACATTGTTTCTGTTTCAGAAGTGGCTTGGTAGCCCTTTTCCTGAAGACGTCTGAGCGTGGTGACTCTTGATCACTGACTCCAGCTTCAGTCCACTCCTTGTGAAGCTCTCCCAAGTGTTTGAATCAGCTTTGTTTGACAGTATTCTCAAGCTTGTGGTCATTCCTGTTGCTCGTGCACCTTTTCCTACCCCATTTTTTCCTTCCAGTCAACTTTTCACTTAATATGCTTTGATACAGCACTCTGTGAACAGCCAACCATTCAGTAATGACCTTCTGTGACTTACCCTCTTTGTGGAGGGTGTCAATGATTGTCTTCTGGACAACTGTCAGATCAGCAGTCTTCCCCATGATTGTATAGGCTATTGTGTAACCATTTTGAAGGTTCAGGAAACCTTTGCAGGTGTTTTGAGTTGATTAGCTGATTGGCATGTCACCATATTCTAAATTGTTGAGATAGTGAATTGGTGGGTTTTGTTAAATGTGAGCCAAAATCATCACAATTAAAAGAACCAAAGACTTAAACTACTTCAGTCTGTGTGCATTGAATTTATTTAATACACAAGTTTCACAATTTGAGTTGAGTTAGTGAAATAAATGAACTTTTCCACGACATTCTAATTCATTGAGATGCACCTGTATATAAAAAGTGAAATCCTTAGAGACAAGAATGAAAGTATCTGAGGTAAGCACAGAGGGACAGTGACCTCCACAATACGTGCCTCATTGGATCCCTGATGCCTTCGCTTTTTGAAAACATTTAAATTATACGTTTAAACACCTCAGGCTAAGTAAAAAAAAAAAAATGTAATTGTTTGGATGGTTATGTAAGTGTCTTGAATAACAATAGCTGTATTCCTGTAGGAGTTCTGCAGTCTCGTATTCTACTTTCCTTCCATATTATTGTGTAACTTTGCATTTTGTTAGCCTAAGTTTAGAAACAGGTCCAAAATGCTGACTCTGGCTTCTGCAAGAAAAGCACCTTATCAGGGAGCGCTCTGACGTGAAGGTGCTATCTAGAATAGGAATCTTACAGCTTCAACACTAGAGGGAAAAAAAATGTTTTCATGAACAAGAATGTCTCTATTGTAAAATATACATATTTTTAGGCCTATAAGCAAAAATTCTAGGTTGGAAGACAGCATGGCAAACTCAATTAGGATAGCACTGACTTTTAAAGCTTGTTTCAAAGAATCCCAAATAATATTTGCTACTGTCTTGAGTGTTTAGACATTCTTTAGCACTTGACCTCATTCTTCGTTACAGTAGATACAGCAGCTTTGGTGACTCTGTCAAACCTGCAGCACTAAACACCAGTGAGACCTCCACTCCTCCATCCACTAATTTTCCTCGCTCTCTCTCTCTCAACAGAGCTCTACAAAAGAACTCTCGTGACCCCGAATTAATCCCAAAGTAATTGAACTTACTCAAATTCCCACAGGCATGCGGCCGCAGTGTGAAAGCACTTGATGTTTCTTTGTGGAGAGGCTTAATTGGGTTTTCATGACTCCGTCAGAAATTGAAACCTTTCTTTTCTTCGTCTTTACTTTCACTCTCTACACACAGACTGGTTTCTTGTCCCCCATTTGCATTCAGGATGAAGAGCAAGGGCTAAAACAGAAGACAAAGTGGCAACAAACAAAAGGTAGACAGATTTTTGGAGGGATCTCACATATGAAAAGATACATTGAGCATGTTTCTCCGTGATCATTACCCATGAGCTTCTACAGCAGGGTTGTTGCAATTTTGCCAAGTAGGACTTTGCCAGGTAATGTAGGACAAATTCCAATTTGGATCTTTGGATGGTCCTGGAACAATATTCTTGTAAAACAAACAAAACCTTAACCCTAACCATTTAATTCAGAGGGCAATTATAGGTTGATACAATGTTGTCAATGTCTTCACCTCAATCTTATGCATAACTCAAACCTTAACTCTAAAACCTGATTGAGTCCCTGCTGGGCATCAACATATGTTGTGCTTTGGATAATGGTTTGCAAGCGTCCCTGCTAGGCTTTTTAACTAGCTTCACCGGCAAAATTCCCTTGGTCAAACAGATTCAAAAAGGCCATGCTGGTTGGCAAGTTTCACCAACTAAGGTGATGCTGATTCACCAGCAAGACCACCACCAATCCAGCATAAACCAGGAAATTCATGCTGGTCTAAGTTGGGTTGTTCCAGGATGGGCATCTACAACAGATCACAGACAGGCAGACCTGCTTAACCCTTTCACGTACAAATTTGCGCTGGACAACTCAGCAGGCGTGATGACAGACGGGACTCCTCGTGAAATCTGTATGTGCCGTCAAGTCCAAGACACCTCCATGTGCTTTTGAATGAACCTCTACAGAAGGCGAAACAAGACTCTGCATCTGTGTCAATGATGGTCCATCTCTGACTCTGAGACTGCCACCAGGTAGAAAGCACGACAATACGGTACTGATCCCAAGACGAACCCTTACCTTATTCTAGAGTTCAGTGGCTACAAGAGAAACTGGAAAACCTGTTTTCGGATCAGTGGTATGAGGCAACACCCAGTCCCAATAGGGAGCTCATTTCACACACCAGACGGACTCTCAACAGGTGAAGCCTGCACTCTCCGTGGCTAATTTACAAGTGTGCAGCAGGGCTGAAAGTGATGCGCCTTCACAGAGGAGGAAAACTTTGTTCATTAACTCAGTGTATGCAAATATTCAAAGAGTTATGTAGAGTGCACTATGGCAAACTCTCGAGAAGGAATTTCCTCAGGCTTAATGTTCTCTCAACTGAGCACCTAACAAATTACATTGTCTTTCCTAATTTTGTAATTAGTATTCATATTTTCATGTTGCCTATGTTTAAGAAATCACTACGTTCCAGCAAAAAAAAAAGCTTGTTGTTCTTTGTACTGTGCCCTGTAGAGATAAACGGGGTACAGATGCTGTTAAAGAAGGCATTTGTAACTACACAAGGATACCAAATTTCGCTATCCTATATTTGCATGCGGTTATACTTTATTTTAAGGTGTCCTTGTTACAGTGTAATTATACAATTAAGTACTGAGTAATATTAATTAACTACATGTACTTACTCTATGGTTAGGATTATGGTTTGGCTTAGGGTTACTTGCATGTAATTATGCATATTTAAGTGTTATTATAATAGTAAATACATGTAACATGTAACAAGCACACCTTAAAATAAAGTGTTACCTTGCATGCCTACGCACGTACTGTAGGAATTAAGTTTTAACTTAAATTTAAATGGATGTCTTTTACATTGAATAATAAAGAAATTCTACTTTTTGAAAAAGTTGGTTGTATGAGAGCTTTCAGCTCTCCAAAAACACCAGAAGCCATGGAGAATGGTTGACAGAGAGGCAGACAGTGGAGTATGGCCTGGTTCCCCATGCTGATCTGAGCGTCGTGGTGAGGTGTGAATGGGGTGCTCCCCTGTCTGTGCTGCTCCGCTGCTGCAGGCGGCTCTCAGCGGCCCCATCTGTCCCCCCATTGCAGCACTGAATCAGGGACACAGCCAGACACGCTGCCATGGGCCTCCACGTGACCCACCAGACGTACACAAATACACACACCATGTGTCTGGTGAACCACAGAACTGTTTATACAGTATTTCAACAATGCTAATAAAGTGATTATACTGAACGTAATAGTGTATTTAAAGCAATAATTCACCCAAAAATTATTTACAGACTCTTATGTTATTCCAAATCATGATTTACTTATAATATATATTCACTCTCATTAAATGTATATGACTTTCTTTCTTCAGATGAACACAACACTACGAGTTCATACAATGAAAGTATATGGGACCCTTAAAGTTGACGCTTCAAAAACCACACAAAGTGAACACGACAGTAATCCATCCAACCTGAAGTAAAACGATTGTGTATTTAAAAAAAAAAAAAAAAAACACCTTTTTACCTATAAACAATCACTTTCCGGCCAACTGTGATAACCGAACCAAATCAGCCCAATTAACATATGAATCATTCACAAATTTTTATTAAAAAACAGTTACATTTCAGTCTGTTTCTCACATACAGCTACCGGATGACTACAGAAAACTTGTAATATAGCACATTGATCATAAAGATCACTTTGGTTGGTGCTTTTACATGCTTTTAATTGTAACTGCATGGAAAAGAACATGGAAAACAGTGTTAATCATCTTTTGCACTTCACAAACGCAAGAAAGTCATTTGGTGGACTACTGCTTTGAAGACAACTCACAAGAATTACTTTTTCCAAGCAGCACCAAACTGCTGCTAACATCACTCAATCAACAGAGGCCACTAAAATCAATAGATTTAAACTGTCTATGTGAACTTATAGGTGTTCTCTGTAGTTATGGAAAAAACATGTAATCAAAGTATACTAATGAAGACGGCAACTCTGCAGAAAACATACAATTATCGCTTACCCGACCAGCAGATCCGTATACGTGATTAAAATGGTCCAAAATTAGTCAAATCAGAAATGTGGGTCAGCACTGTAATTTCGGAACATGTTATAAGGAAATAATTCAAATGAAAAAAAGAGGACCAGGAAAAAAAGCATATAAAAATGAACACATTCAGACTGTATGCCAAAATTTGTGTATGAAAGCTGTGTCCTCATCAGCAGGAACAAAATTCACAGATTTTATGCAAAAGTAGGTTTTGCTTTTCTCTCTTTAGGCGCTTACATTTTCTTTACTGCTAACGCTGAATGAAAGCCAACTGCTTTCTTGAAACTTCAAACATGGCAGCTACCCCAAAAGACCAAAACGATGCATTAGAATAAAAAATGTGCGGTACTCTCTCACTCTTTCCATCCCTGTCTCTCTCTACTTTAGAGAGAACACTGAATATTCATGACTGCAACTCAAAACACAGGTGACATGCTTGACTTCTGTTATTCGGCTAACCTAAACAAAAGAGAGCCTGCTGCGTTTTCTTTTGAAAGAGGTGGGTTTGTATGCATGTGAACGCTCCCGAGAGACCGCTTTGCTTTTGGTAAGGAGCGTTAAACCAACATGCTAATGATCCGAGAGGTGGAAAAAACAAGAAAGACGGCCATTCCGTCACTTCTCCCAGCGAGAGCTTGTAGATTTTTCTTTAAACTCTGGATTTAGCCTGGAATTGTCTGGATTTTTGTGCCAACACAAGCAAGCAGATGAACCATTAGAATATCAAATTAAAAAGGAATTTAAAAAATAGATTACGTAAACGGCAAAATATTTAAGAAAAAGGTGCCATACCTTTCCAGCACCCAAACAGTGCCTGAAAATGATCATAGGCAGGATTTTGTTGCTGTGAGAAACAGAAGTGTTTCCAAGACAAAAAAACGATGGGGTCTGGTCTCTTGGGCTCTAGGCGGATGGAAAAGTGCGCCTTACTGTATTTATTTGCAGGTGAAGAGGAGCCCAGCGTTTACCAAAGGGCCAGTGGGTCAAGGAGCAGGTCATGGGGGTGTGCAACCCTGGGAATGCTGCTGGAGACCTGGGTCAGGCACTAAGAAGATGAGGGGTGATTAATGCAGAAAGACCAGACCCGAACGTGACCCCAAGAGTGGATCCCCGACCTTAAGACTGCAGCTTTGTTCCACATATAGAAGAATATAAAGACTCGCAGACATACCCAAACTCGACACAAAACCGTGCCTTTCATTGAAACACATGTTGACCTGCAATTGTTTTCATAAAGTATTTCTGTAGCACGGGAGCTAGAGGATCTAAAGATACAGAAGCTAAAGGTTGAATACCAATTCACAATTCTTGTCTACTATATATACAGTTACATTTAATAGAATAGTATGTCAGTATTCTTATAGATGTGTTTTGATGCATTCTGACTACATTCAGTAAATGTATTAGCATCTAGCTAATGCCTAAAGCACAGTTTTATTTATAATAAAATACATTTTCACTTTCAGGTTTGTATATTTAAAAACTGTTGTGGCAGATTCACTGCCATTTTTAAACAACTAAAAATAATCAAAGCGCTTGTTCAAAAGGTTAGTGTTGATAATATTTTTATATGTTTTATTTGATCAAAAATACAGTAAAATCAAATAAATGTTTTCTATTTAAAGTCAATTTTTTTATATATATATGTATTTTATATATATTATATATATTACTGATCCCAAACTTCTTATTGGTAGATTGATAGTAAAAAAAATAAAAATAATAAAAAATACATAAATACATAACAATAGTAAACAATGGCGAGAGTTTTTGGTTGGTAGTATCAGTTTTGTCCAACCAAGAGTAGACAGGACAATTGTTTTGGGAAACCTGTTTGAAAATTACCTTTAAAGTGGTAATTTTAACTACCTTTCTCTGTACCTTGACACAACTTTTGCTAACAAGTTTAAAATAATAATAGTAATAATGTATTCTACTCTGTTGTATGCCAAGTAAGCCTGCAAGCAAGGAAGTATAAGCTTGCTCTGATGAGACTTTTGATTACACTTCCACCTTTCTGCTCAGTGAGGGGGAAAGATAGGTATGACTACACTTCCTAAAGAGAGATAGAGGGCCAGGGGAAGCCTGCTGACCCAGAGGAGAGATTTACGGCGGTAATCCTGTAGATACAGACGTCCCTCGGGCTCTCGGACCTTAGCCTTCTGAATAACGCTGGCTCTGTGGACATCTTCATTACTGAGTGCAATGCAGGTTAAAATCCTGTTACACAGCACCGCAAAACAACTTCTCACGCTCACTAAGAAAGTGACTACAGCAAAGAGCTGGCGGGAACTGTATGTCTGCAAAGAACTGGCTACAGAAAGATACAGCGTGAATGAGACAAACAAAGTCTTCAATAAAGCGTGACTTCTTCACAATCTCAGTTAGATTACTTACACTAAAGAAAAACTTCAGTTCAGTTCCCTCATTTGTGGTTTCTTCATCCTAAAAATTCTAATTTAAGCCCTTATGTTGAGTGTAGTTAAAACGGAGAGGGAAAAATGTATTCTTATCCATTAATCTGTGTGAGATGTACGACTTGTCTCTGTGGAGATGTCAAGCATCGTCGATACAGCAGAAAAATGAAATGAGCGATCTTACACTGACGTGGTCTCATGGGTGCTGTTTACACGTTCCACTGCTCTCCAATATTCATATCTTTCTTTTTACAGTTTTAACAAGAAGGCATTAACTAACACTTATCAAAATATATCAGTAAATAGTGTTACATTAATGAAACGCCGGCATTTGATGTCACTGCTGTTGTGATGTGCTTGTTCGGAAGAAACACTTTTTTATTCTGTTTATATCTATTCTAGCAATACACTGAAGCGCTAATTAATTTCCTCTGACAGACACAGAAACAAACCTAGCAAAATAAATAGATTGATTAAATAGAACATAAATGACAGGTACGCACAAACACAATAGACATGGGATTCTTTCATTAGACTGCAGATGTTTACACAAGGTTATTGTTTTTAATGGAATTTAGGCTACTTTATTTCACTGTTCTTGCTACTGATATGTTACATAACTCCAAAGTGTCTCTACATAATCTCTACACAGACCTAATGGTAAAGTTCAGTTGGGAAGTTCAAAATAGCAGATTTATATTTGCTCATTAGTTCAACAACAACTAAAACTGCACAATATATTGACACCATATTGTTATCTGACAATATTGAATACATAATAGTAAAATAGGGCAAAAGAGCATGGACATGTAGATTACCTTTGCCAACATCATCTAATACTCATTTGCTCTTACATCACTCACTCTTAAGTCATTTAACTCTCAAGTTGTTCCAAACCTGTATGAGTTTTTTTCTTATGTTGAACACAAAACAATATATTTTGAAGAATGTTGGTAACCACTAGTGGCATCCGTTGACTTCCATAAAATACTATGGAAGTCAATGACTACTAACAACTGTTTGGTTACCAAGATTCTTCAAAATATATTATTTTGTGTTTAACATAAGAAAGAAACTCATACAGGTTTGGAATTACTTGAGGATGAGTAAATGATGACAAAAACTGCATTTTTGGATGAACTATCCCTTTAAAAACTACTACTAATACTAATAATAATAATAATTTTAATAATATCAACAATAATAACACAGCTGACACCAATGAATTTAAAATAAATAAATGTTTTAAAAATTCTAAGCTGATATGATAATAAATACGGTACCAATATAGTGTGCATCCCTAATTTTATTTATTTATTTACTTATTTATTTTTGACGATTATGCCGTTTATGCTTTCAAAATTACACCCACCATCAATCTTTTACTCTCAGACAGTCAGAAGTCCTCCTTACAATTCAGTGATTTACAAAATAGTCAGTTCAATTTGCTTTGCAAAGTGGCTTGAACAAATCAATAAGAATCGGTTCAAAAGAACAATTAGTTTGCGAATCAGGCACATTTAATGGCCAATCTTAACAGGGATGATTACAGCCCACATAATTATGTACCACGTCAGAGTTCCTCCTGCCTGCTTTACCTTCTATCTCTCAGATCATCTCAGGTGGAGACAGTCACCGGCCCTATTGTGTAGGGAAATGGCAAAGGGAAGGGAGCCAGAGAAAGCTGGACGTAAGCACTTCTGCTTTCCCTGCACTACTGCTGATGTGAGAGAGATATCAGCGGGCAAGAGACAGAGAGAAAGTGGGAGAGAGAGCTGGAGCGTCTCTTTTCAGGACAGTGGTGGCAGAAAATGACAGTGCTCCTCTGGGGCTCTAGGGTAATCTTTGCCTTATGTATCATCATGTTCCATCGCAAGAGACATCTGCCAAATGACTCACCGTTTGCAAAACTTACAACGTGTGCAAAAATACCCAAATCGTCTGCATTAGAGCGGTGCAATATAAAAAGTAACGTTCCCCCAAGAGATGCGGAGAACTAAATCCTGTCAATGGCAGGCTATCACACGGAAAGCAAAGCAGAGGCATGAGAAACTCTCCAGCCTTTCACATGAAATCAACAGAGTCATCACAACTATGAGATAAGCATCTTCACTACTGCACATTACTGACACCCTCATGCTGGCGGCTCCATCGTGGGAATTTAAAGATAATTCACACACATTTGTTACACATCCAACAATAAAATGTTAAGAGGTTGTTCTTTCATATACTGTATCAGGAGAATTACTGGTTGCATTTCATTTAAAGGGACAGTTCACCCAAAAAAGACAATTTTGTCATCATTTCTAAGGGGTCTAATTTAGTTTGTATGATCAAAGAGTTTTAAAAATATCTTTTGTGTCCCACAGAAGTATAAGTCATACAGGTTTGGAACGGCATGAAGGTGAGTTCAAAGATTGACAAAGATTTTTGCAAAGATTTTTGGATGAACTTTGTTGACTGCATACAAAACCGGCATGTCAATTGATTAGTGAGTTTTTATTTTATTCGATTTGAATTTATTCAGTTTTATTTAGTTGTTTGATAATAAAGTTGCACAATCATTGGATGGCACTTATGAGGTGGAGATGGGGTTACATTCCCCTCACTCTGTCCTTAACCTCAGAGAGAGAGTGTGAAAGCAAGGGATGGAGAGAGCGAGAACAAAGGAATAAAAAGTCAAAGAGCAAGGGAAAAAGGGAGACTCATACATCTCAGTGAAACAACATGATTCATGAAAATGTCATGCTGACAGGGCTCAAACTGAGAGCCAACAGTTTGCACTCCCAAAATACCTCTTCTGACTAATGCCACTGCAGGATACACACACACATAAATGCATATACTGTATATAATGCAGGTGTACTTCCAACACACACATTTGCTGTGAGGATTAGAAAACAGCGACCTTCAAACCTTTAAATAGTACAGACTTGTTCTGAGCAACACTGGACACCTCACGCTGGAAAAGACCAGACAATAGTAGCGACAGTTATCATTAACAATAGTGTGACGCACTGCTATTCCAGTTAATATTGATATTATGGTGTAAAAACAACTGGAGGATTGTAAGATGCAAATTTCAGCATATTTAAAGATTCATCTTATTCTTCTACATGTAACCTGAGCATTTTCTGAGCATTTGGCTCTTGATGCTCTTTTTCCATGACCCCGATTTATTAATAATGATACTTTTAATGATTAATACTTATAATAACAAAAGAAGAAAGAATAACACAAGAAAGAATAACAAAATCCTATTCTACATTCTAATATACCCTTATAATTCCTATACGTGCAAATAAATTATTCTTTTTATACCTTTAAGTAATTAACTTAAATGTATATATATATACATACATATATATACATATATATACATATATATATATATATATATATATATATATATATATATATATATATATATATATATATATATATGTACGTATATATTTTACAAGGTGGCTAATTTGTACAAATACGACCTCACTTGTACGATTTTGTACGTTTTCTGTGAGGGGTAGGTTAAGGTCGGGGTTATAGGTGGTCATTCGTACAAATTCATACAAATTAGCCACTTCATAAAATATTTATTGCCGTGGGATCAGGTTGATATACACATATAGTAAACACACAAATACAACACATACCACTGTTCTTAGCACATCAACTGAAGAAAAAAAAAAAAAAAAAAATTGTTCTTTTAGGTTTTGTAGGCCGTGTAAGAGAATAATATATATGTAATAAATTCTCACAGCTGCCTTTGAAGACAGTCAGAAAAGGTCAGAGGTGAACCAAAGTACACTTTAAAAAGACATCTAATACAAAGCTGTGATTAATAATGAAACAATTAGGCCTTTAACTTGTACTTCATTCAACAATGTTCAGATACACCTTGAGTCACTCTTAAAAATGATTTCAGTCGCAGAAAACAAGTGAAACTGTATCTAATTTGACTTCATAACTGAGAGAACAGGTAAAACTACATCAGAGGGTGAATAAACAAGGCTCATATGCTTCATATCTACACCACCTGTTTCCCCAGAGCACCTTTGCACTGAAAGAGACAGTTGCAGAATCCAGTGTCTTAAGTCTAGTTTACAAGGAGCTTTGCTGTATTTGCACTGTAGAGCTGAAATATCACGGCCGGAGCTCGTTGTGCATTTGTGAGGCGAGTGATTCAGTTTGCTATAAATATGTCTGCCCTTTCCACTCGGCCAGCACGACGGATTAGCAGCTTTCCGTTTCCAACACCACGTGCACACACAAAAAAGTTTGGTCCCTTGCTTTCCTCTGTATTTTTCCCCCATTATATACCCTTGCTGTGAACTGCTGTATATGTGAAAGATGGATAGTGAGAGAGAGAGATAGTGAGAGAGATGCAGTTAGGGACAGCCTGAAGCACACAGAGCTCCAGTATCACTCTGATTCACTCGTTTCCCTCACCCTCTTTCTGCCTGATGGAACGAGAGAGTGAGCGCTCCGGAGTTGGGGCGCACCAAGAGGCTTTTTAATCTGTTACCGAATGAAAGTGTGCCAGATCACAGAGCGGCTGATGTCACTCGGGAAGCTGTGGCGCTCACGCTGCACTCTGCTGTCTTATCTATGGCACTGGGGCCACAGAAGCCTGTTTGCAGACTGCTGCACATGTGCTCTACTTCTGTTTCAATGTCTGAAATCATTGCCTTTTCCCTGTTGCACGTTTTAACTGCAACCACAGTTTCACCATAATACTATAATAATTACTCTACAGTTATTGTTGCTAAATGCAGTTATTGTTAAATACATATCACAAAGCTGCACTATGAACATTTTTGGTGTAAAAATTAACAAAACCTCATTATGATCAAACAAGCAAGCAAGCAAACTAATGAATAATATATGGTAAGACTTTATGTCTTTCAAACAAAAAAAAAAAATCTCTACTGCTCATCAAGATAGCTTTTATTTGCTCAAAAATACAATAATTTGTATTTACAAAAATACAGTCATTACTCCATGTCTTCTGTGTCACATATCAGCTAATATGCTGATTTGGTGCTCAAGACACATTTCTTATTGTCAATGTTGAAAATAGTTGTGCTCCTTAATATTTTTGTGGAAACTATGATAGATGATTTTTTTTTTCAGGATTGTTTTTATGAATATAAAAAAAGAACACCTTTTTTTTTTTTAAAACAGAAAACTTTTATAACAAAAAATGACTTTACTGTCAATTTTGATTAATTTAATCTGTACTTGCTGAATAAAAGTAATAATTTCTTTCATAAAATATTTATACACATATCTATCTATCTATCTATCTATCTATCTATCTATCTATCTATCTATCTATCCCCAAACTTTTTAACGTTAATGTATGAACTAGGGCTGTCAAATCATTTAATTGTGATTAAATCACATCCAAAATACAAGTTTGTGTTTATATAATATGTGTGTGTACTGTGTATATTTACACGTATAAATACACACACATACAAGTATATATTTAAGAAATATATATATAATATATATTAATATTTACATATATCAATATATCATATTTACATTTGAATATACATATAAATATACATAGGCCAAAGTTAAAAAGAAATAAATAGTACTTTTGAAAAATATGCTTATTATGTACACACAAAATGAAGAAAGCAGGTTCATTTCACTATGTTGACATCATATGGCCCTTCAAATTTCTTACTACCAGAGACTACATAAGTCCAATTTGTCAGTGCCTTAATATGACTAAACTATGGTACAACATATAACAACAAAGGGAATTAGCAGCATATGAAAAATTAGCTTTGAGAAGCTAACCGACTTCTGAGTTTCTGTACACATACAATTTCATGAAACATCTTGTCACTCCACTTCATCAATCTACACACAACGTGTGGTGAAGTCACCGCCATCCCTTGGCTTCAAATTATCCCCATGCCTATAGCCTTATTCATATTTCAGCATGAATCATGCTGGGATGTTGTGCTAGCATGAAAGGGTCATCAGACCCAGGGCTGTTATGAGCAAAAGAATTCAGGTCAGCTAGATGCTAACCATTCTGGCAGGAGCCATCTACGGTGTACAACATCAAAAAATGAAGGGAAAAAAAAGGAAGTCTTTTATTAATCTTTTATTTACCAAAATAAATCATATATCCATATATGAAGAGCGAATTTCCTCCTCTAGTTTCAGACAAGCTAATCTAAATCTTTGGCACAAGTAATTGAAACGCTGACTTTCCATTGCAAAGCCCGAAGAGCATCGCAGGCACGTCGCAGCTCCCAAATGCGATAAGATGAGCGTATTAGCTATTATTGGATGTAAACATTAGTAACCTCAGAACGGACTGGAAAAAGGCATGACTCCCCCACCCAGCGGCCCGTTTTTAGCCATCTGTCCATGCACTGTAAGCGTATATTTATATGTAAATACACGTGATGAGGGTGCTCTTGTTTCAATGAAAATACTCAAGTTGTGATGTGATCCGAAGACTTGTGGCCAGGAAGGAATCAACAGCATGGAGCCGAGCACTGTCCTCGGTGGCACATAGCGAGAGGGCCAAAGGAAAATATGACACAGCACGGCACAGCTGGGTCATTTAATGAATTAATGGAGGAATGTCTTTGCACTGCACCCGCGATTAAAAATAGGCCTTCGAGATGAAATCAGATGCCAAAGGATCAGGGTAAGAAGGTGGCATTGGTCATATTTTTAGGGGGCAGATGATGAGGAAAGCCAGATTGAGGGACCTCTTGAGAACATTTCCTAAGCAGCTGATGGGCTCCTCAAGCCAGATTTCTTATAACTGGACTGGGTCAGAAGCAAAATGCAGTGGTCCACTTCTCTGATGAGGAACTAGGGGGCTGCTCTAACCTCAAAGAAATCTGCTTCTCTTAAGAAGCTTGATGGTGTAGTTACAGATGTGGAAATTGTGATCTAAAGTTGAGTAGGCCAGGGTGTTCAGTGGACTACCTTTCTTTAGAGTTTAGCTCCAATCCTTTTCAAATGCACCTGTCTGGAAACTTCGAAGCTGTGATCAAAATAGCATACAGCCTAAGCAGTTACTGTATTTGATTAGAAATGAAAACCCTGTGATTTAAAAAAAAAAAAAAAAAAAAACATTCTGTAAACATAGTATGAAAGTGTGTAGTGTAAAATATGTCATGTGACATTCAGAGTCAGTTGCGTCACTTCACAGCCATTCACAACTCCTAACCAGTGGCCTCATGGGATAGTAAAGCAACCAGTGGATGCACACTTCAGAATCTATCGGCAGTAGTAGGTCATTCTGTAGTTTTTGCCCACTGTTTTATGAAGACTATGAAATCCCACAAACTATTCAATTCACATATTGCTTTCGCCTACTATAGGGAAGTCAAGACCTTAATGTTATAGTAGGTTTATGTGTGATAACTTACTATGTTTCAGATTTGTAAATTGCCTTTTTTAAAATCTGGCAAAGGGCAACAGATGAAAATTTGCTAATGGGGCTAACTCTGGCTTATTTACAGTATTCTACTGTTGATTAGTGAGCACTTTACCAAGAAAGTAAGTAAGTAAAAAGTAAATAAATAAATAAATAAATAAATATTAGCTTGTTCAAATTGTGCTTCCTCAAAGCCTGATCAAATAAAAGTTTAATTTTAGCATTTTTATAAGGAACATGCCATTTAAAAACAGAATATATTTTTATAATTAAATAATAAATAAAATAATAATAATAATAATAATAATAATAATAATAATAAAAATTATAAAAAAAATTATTAGTATTCCCACATACACACATATATATTCTCAGCCAATGAAATGGTTTTGGGGCATAAAGAGAACTGCCTTTTCCAAGTAGACTGCAGCAACACCACTTGCGGCCAACACTCAACAAGGTCAACAAAACCTAAAAGATGCATACCCCAGTCCTGAACACCTGTGAAACGGATCGGTTTCGCCTCATCCCCTATAAAGCTCAGATGAAGCCCCCCGGACTCTGACTAGCTTCGTCATACAGATAACACACAGTCACTCTGGGATTACATGGAGATAAAACACTGCTCTCTCAAATCTCTGGGGCTCTCCCGCAATTTTCACAAGTACTCTTTGCAGAAAGAGCAAAATAGTGAATCGCTTCAATGCAGCTACAGAAAAAAAAAACAAGTGATGAAACCGCAAAAACAACCTGGACGTAGGTGCGGAGGCAGATAGGACAGGCACTGGGTAGGAAACAGGCTTCCAAGATTTGAGCTCATGGCTTCAAAGGACACGCAGTGCAGCACAGAAAGAACACAGCAGGACCAATCTGAGGCTAGAACAAAAAGAGCCGCACTCCTACAGTGCCAATTCATTTCTCCTTATGAAACTGTTTAAGTTGGAGGGCTTTTCTTCTGGGAGGCTCTCAGCCAGAAGAGCCTGGCGCTATATTAATTTCATCCCTTTACCTTTTGCAACCCGGAGACCTCTGACCTGCCTTACCTGTATAAATAGAAAGAACTAATTTACTAGCGAGAAAGCGCTAAGGGGCAAACATGTCCTGGGTAATGAAGTGTTCAGCTTGTGCATGATTAACCAGCTGGTGGGGGTGGGGCAGAAACCACAGGCCATGAAATAAGGGGTAAAATTGATTAGCAATTTTCATTTACACAGCTAAACAAAAGCTGCTTTGCATATCAGCCTGGTTAGTTTATGCTGAAAATCCTGTGAGTGAAGCTAAGCTAACATAACTTTTTAGGGTTATACTCCTGAACGTGGAGAAAAATAAAAAATACAGGAGCTATTTTAAAAGAGGTGGTCATGCAGGCACACTGTACCAGGTGCAATGCTTTCTGTTAGTGGTCCAGTTCTAAATCTAGACCAGTGAACAACATGCCCAGAATGTAAAAGACACAATATCATTTGATCGTCCTATTGTTGCACAGCAATTGTGCACCACTTTCAAAGGCTATTTCAGTAATCATTGAGATGTTTTTTTTTTTGATTATGCAAATCTCTCTGGGTCAATGCATTAAGAGCTGTACCAGGTAATATTAATGACAACATATCCTTTAATTAAATGTTGATTTTGATACACATAGAATTAACCCTACTCTAATTACTGCCACAACAAACTGTCAGGATTAAACTGGGAGTTCTGAAATCTAAACTTTAAAAGAATGTTACGGGTTGGGTAACATTTAGAGTGATTTAGACTACTTTAAAATAAAATAAAATTTTAAAATTAATTAAAAATTTAAAATTAATTAAAATTTTGAGTTTTACAATTTTTATTCAAAATATTTCTAAAATAACCTTTAAAAAAGCATTATTCACTATCCACTGGAAATGACAATTTTAAAATTCCCTGATACAGTATTTCCATGGTTCTATGACTGCGGGACCCCTGCAGCTCAACATGTTTCTGTGTGTGAAAGAACTTGTATTAGTGCTTTTTTTAATAAAAACATGAGCTTTACATTTATGCTAAATGGTTTGTGTTAAATTCCCTAGAATGACCATATGCTTCCATTTTAAATACATATGTACACTGTTCGATTTTACAGATGCTGTCAATAGAACTTAACTAAACACTTTAGAAACATTTGACTTTGCCATCTACAAGTACTGTATACACAGTTACCTGACAAGTAGCCACAAAATTTAAGTTTTACTCCTTTTTTTGTGACAACTGTGTGTGTTTGCCTGTGGCCTGGTCATCTTCTCATAGAGAATCAATTGTGACAGCTTCATTCAGACATTAACTTTACCGCCTTCCTCCTATACCGAATCTCCTACTTATTCATGTTATGAGTACTGCAACTGCAATATGATATATGATACTTTTAAGTAAGATTTTACTAGATTTTACCAGTCCATCATAGTATCAGAATCATGTATCATACAGCCCAAAATACAATTAATATACATATTGATTGCATACAGTACTATTACACTACTGTTCAAAAGTTTGGGTAAGTACTATTTTGTTTTTGACAGAAATTAATACTTTTATTCAGCAAGGACACATTTAAATTGATCAAAAATGACAGCAAAGACATTTATGTTGAAAAAAGATTCCTATTTCAAATGCTGTGATGAACTTTCTATTTGCATTTTGCTTTCTCAAAAGAATACAGATCCACTCCCTCATTCTTTCATAAAGCCTAGTCCAGAAACAGCTTCCACTTATTCAGCTTTTCCCTATAAATGCAGTGTATAATGCAAGAAAAACTAAAGTTGGCTCTGCACATGAAAAAGTAGGGCCGCGCAGCACCTGACAGATAGTAAATGCAGCAGAAAAAAAAAAAAACTTCTCTCCAATACACTGTACACAACTCCAAATTTAATTTTCTGCAAGATTACACACAATAATTACTAGCTTTATAAACCCCATAACTAATGGCTTCCAATTACAGGATCTATAGGTATCGATCTGTCGAGAATTTGAGAGTAGCTTTAACACAAAGCTCTTAGTCTTAAAGAAAACACTGGAGCCATCCACCAAGGATGAGGTGAGAGAATATGGAAAGGAATGACCGGTCTGATGGGTCTTTTTATTTTTTTCTTACAAGTAACATTAAGACTGCAGATGCCGAAAGCAACAACACAGTTAATTCATCTCATTTCACCGTTGTTTAGATCGCTTGAGACTCTTTATGAATGCTAGACCAGGAGTATTTCTCCACGGCCTTCAGATTTATAGCATCTATCTACCACATTGTTTAGCTTGCTTGTTAATTATTCAAAAGGTGAAGGATACTTCAGAGTGTGGCCTCCACTAATAAACCATAGAAGATTAATTTCCTGCAGGAAGCCACATTTCAAACTGGCCTCTCACAAGGCTGAAAGTTACAAATACCATCACACCTTAGCAGCACAACATACTCTGGACTAAAAATGCCTTCCCTGATTGTCTAGAGTCAAAAATGTCTTAAAAACATCAAACTAAAAGATAAAGAAATAATAATTTGGGTTAAAAAGGAACATACAAAATATATGCACATCTCACATATTAAATAAATAAATAAATGCCTCCATACCTCAGTAATTTAGGACATACTTGGACAGGATTATCTCGGCCACAGCGTTTATGGTAGTGGGTGCGAGGTAATACACAATTCTTAATTCAGAGTGTTAATCCTCAGGATTAACAATCTAAATACCTCTTTTCAAGATAATGAATTGACACATATGCGAACGAGTAACCGCATGTTATGTGGATCCCCAACTTCACAGGGAATCAGAAGACCTCAGTGTTCAGAAATTAATGCACAGGCTACTCTGGCAACTCCAGAGTCAAATCCTGCTGAACTAAAAGCGGCATGCTGTGTACCATGCCCCAGAATACATTGGGAAGAGGGTGAGCTTGTAAACTTGACGGATACATTATGACAGTGGAATACTAATCAGAAGATCATCTCTGCTCAAAGTCTACAGGATTTCGGAGGCCTTTTGCACTGCAAAGCAAACCAGGGATTAGCAGTAAATAGATCTTTTATGGGAATAGTATGTAAACTCAAGACTTTAACCATATTAAAAAAAAAATTATATACATCTTTTCATATACAATATACAGTATACATATAGTACTGTTCAAAAGTTTGAAAAAAAGTATCTTATGCTCACTAAGGCTGCATTTGTTTGATCAAAAAATACAGTAAAATAAAAACAGTACTATTGTGAAACATTTTATTTCTACTTTAACATTTCAAAATGAAATTTCTTCTTGTGATGGCAAAGCGGAATTTTCAACAGCCATTATAAATAATATTATATTAGAAATAAAAATTCACAAAACTACACAATTCTGCTGATTATACCATTACTGAAAGGCAAAAAAATATTACGGCTGATACCCAATAAATGCCTAATATTTAAAATCTATAACATTTTGTCTAAAAAAAAAAAATACTGATGCATTTATACATCACAACATTATAATGTACAGAAAGAAAAACTGATATTCAGTTTGGCATTTGTTAAAAATACATTTAACAGAGTTATTACAATAATTAGATTAGAAGAGATTAAGAGTTTTGGATAATGGAAAAGGTCATATAAATGTAAAAATACGGAAAAATTAGCATAAAGCAATTAAATTAACCGATATGGTACCGATATATTGTGCATCCCTAGAAAATACCTGTACATCTGCATAACAATGACCTTTATTCACTGCTGTCCATTTTTGACATTCACAACCATGACCGCTAGATAATATAAAGAAATGACCAGTATACAGACAGCGGAACTGTAATTTTCATTGCAAACATGCAGCAGAGCTGTGGCAGTCATCACTGGTGTGGGTATTAATAGACGATCCACATTCAGAAAGCTCCGGGTATCAATTAGGGAGTGATGCATACACAGCAAACAGGGTGTGAGTTTATCCACCAAAAAATAAATAAATAAATAAATAAATAAAAATCCATCCAAGCCTGTCTGGTTGTACATAGTAAGCATTAGCATGATCAGAAAAGCCTCTTTAGCTGGTGTCAAACTTTCCATATTGGTAAGTATGTGGGAATTATTGACTGGCTGACCTGGATTGGCTAGCAGAGCAGTCACAGAGCTACAACAAGCGTGTATGTATGCTCTACATAAATACAGTGGGATTGAAACAAGCACTCATTTGCATTTCTGTATTGTGTCTGCAAACTCACTGCCATGATTTCCAGGACACATAATCTTAAGTGATACTTCCAGTGTTTACAAATGAAATCATGGCCTACAAGCAGGTAGTCCTTGTACGAACATAACCCAGCGTTGTTTGTCCTATTATAACGCGACATAAAACAACTGAATCATGACAGGCTACAATATTGTGACAATGTGCTTCAGTTCGCAGTAAAACAGAGATTACCCGGCTTTGTACTACAACAGAGCGTAAGCTTCACAGAACAAAGTTTGGCAGGCTTTTTCAGAGACATAAGGCATTTTAGTTTTCACCTAATCCCCTGTCAAAAGCATTAAGCATTTAAAGAACCAAGCGCCACATATCCAGAACCACCGTGGCTCAGTCCAGCCTGGCGGGTCAACACAGAGCAGCAGGTCTCCCATGCACCCCGCTGTCCCTCCCTGTCAGAGGTGTGCCTTACTTACGCTGGATCCTGGCTTCCCTCAAAGAGTTCTCTGGTGCAGTTTTTCAAGGACAAGGACGTCTGCCCGCCGGCTGCCTCTCGCTTTTCCTCCCCTTTCCCAGTGCAGCGACCACAAACACACACAAAAAAAGCCTGCTTGCTTTCCCTCAGCTAGCCTGAATCAGGGGCTGTGTGTTTCTTTCAAAATCATTAAGCAGAACCCTAGCTTGGCAAGTGAGGGTTAGAAAGAGGAGGGAGGAAAGAGAGAGAGCGAGAGAAGGAGAGAGAGAGAGAGAGAGAGAGAGAGAGAGAGAGAGAGAAAAGAGGCTGCTGGGCAAGCTGACCGGCTCGTTCCCTCTCGCTTGTGTACTAGTACACAGCGCCGGCTGATCTCCTATTGCAAGCCGGCAGAAAAGAGCTGCTTTACTGAAAAGCAGAAGCATCACGTTTCAAGGAAGTGGAAGCCTGAATCTCCGAACTAGGGAGCTAACTGTCAGCAGCTGGGAACCTCTGGGATCTGTGGTCCCTTATGTATGCCTGTCTCACGTGAAAAATGTTGATTGTTCAACCTCCCCAAAACCAGACTTCTATAAACAAACAAACAAACAGCTATTTCAAGAGGGTTCACGTTTCTGGAAATACACTCGAGCACTTTCTGCTCACTTCTCAATGCGGCATTTGAGCTGAGATCACTGGAACTCTCGAATTAAACAGCAGCATAGGATCTGCATCTATTGCTACATGCATTTTTACGATTTTACACATTTACACTTGCAATGCATTTACAACCTGAGCTGTTGGAGAAAAACCGTGCATATCCTTTGACATTTAAAGGCTAATTCTGTCATCATTTACTCATCCCTGTGTCATTGCAAACCTGTATGACTATAATGCTTCTGTAGAACATAAAAGGAGATGTTTTGAAGCATGTTCACACTGTTCTTTAAATTCAGTAAAAACTTACAGTTAGCAGTGGCTGCAAAGGCTGTGCATCGCGACACGTAAAGTTTGAATATGTGCAAACATTAAAGTGATTTGAGAGCTAATGCAGAATATCAGCTTAAATTTCACAGCTGATGTTTCTCAGAAGTCTGTATGGCATCAATATACTTGGAATATAGTGCGGGAGTCAAATTGACTATTAATATATATTGCACATTGCTAAAACTGTCCAGTCCTGCAGATTTGCTTTATTCAACATCAAGAAGATCAGGCCCTTTCTTTCGGAACATGCTTCTCAACTCCTTGTTCAAGCTCTTGTTCTATCCATGCTGGACTATTGCAATGCTCTCTTGGCAGGTCTTCCAGCCAGTTCTATCAAACCTTTAGAATTAATCCAGAACGCGGCAGCACGGTTCATTTTTAATGAGCCGAAAAGAATGCACGTCACACCTCTGTTTATCAATTTGCACTGGCTACCAATAGCTGCTCGCATAAAATTCAAGGCATTAATTTTTGCCTACAAAACCACCACTGCCTCTGCACTTCTTTACCTAAATTCAGTACTGCAGACTTATGTGCATCTGCAAGTGAATGTTGCTTTATTGTGCGATCCCAAAGAGGCACAAAATCACTTTCACGAACTTTTAAATTAAATGTTTAATGTTCCCTCCTGGTGGAATGACCTGCCCAACTCAACCCGAGCAGCTGAGTCTAGGGCTGGTCTGAATACCATTTTTTGAGCTTCGAAGCTTCGGTAGTAATCAACACCGAATATTCGAAGCTTCAGAGGGAGGGGGCTGAACATATTCTTCTCTCTAATAAAAGCAGGAATCTCTGTGTGTCTGTCTGTTTGCATTTTAACTATGTTGAGAACCGTCAATCCAATCGACTTCACGCTTGGTGGGTGTGTTGCTGTGGACCCAAGGGTGTGCAGTGTCGCATTTTGGTGCAATATGGACACGCAACATGTTCAGAATTAATAATCTTTTAATAAACTACAGAACAGCGCGAGCCAGAAGCGGCGCGCCTCACGCGGGCAGGGCTTATATGCTCCGAGAACAGACACTGCACTAGTGATACAAAACAAACAGGTCTGTTAAGAGCAATACTTTTAATAAGGTAAATAACATTTTTCTAACAAACAAATCACTCCCAAATCAGAAATTAGCAGCACAGTAATTACTAACACCGTAAAGGGTAGGGGTGGGGGAAAAAAAATCGATACAGCATAGTATCGCGATATTTTCCGCGGCAATACTGTATCGATACGCGGACGCCGAGTATCAGTCAAATTATGTATCAGTACACTAGATGGGAGTGTTGAGTTTTTTTCTGGTGAGTTCAGCAGGGTCACCTTCAGCATGCAAGTTAAAGTAAGTAAAATAAAGCTGGCGGCATCGCGGAAAGCTACCAGGAAAGCTCCGTCCGTATGGACTTACTTTGGATTTGTAAACAAGAAAGGGGACAATTGAGATGGATACATATGCCAGGTGCATAATTAGGGTCCTATGATTTCCGCGATGCGGAAAACGTGGACGGTATCACGGAATCCAGTTATAAAAACAGAATTTGTCAAAGTTTTGATGAATTAATCAAAAATAGGTCATTACACTTAAATCAAATCACGATATGGACTAGTATCTGTAAATATTAAGCTGAAAAGTTGATTTAAATATGAATCCTGCATGTTCTGCGTGTCTCTGTGTGAATGAATGAATGAATGGTAGAGACGCGCGGTTTTGTTTACTACATACACTGAAGTGCGTGTGACGCTCACGGTGATTTCAGCGTCTGCCGTCTAAATAAGGACAAAAAATACATGAACATCTCCAGAACTGCTCTGAGAGTCACTTCACGGGCATTTTACCATTTCATTTGAGTAAAACTAGCTCATATCATATACACACAGAAATTTAAAGGTATTCACGGCAACCCAACAAAATAAAAGTTCGGTTTTACTTACACATTGTGCCAGAAATGTATTACTATTATTTAGTAGAATGTAGGTGATACTACTACTGTTAAAAAATTAAGAAAACTTTATTTTTTAAAGAAATAATTACACAATATTTCTTCCATGTTTTAATTTTAATAGTAAATCCCCTTTATTTGCCAAAAAATAAAATGTTTAATTTTCATTAATTAAAAGATAAATTAAATCAATGTTTTATGCCTTCATTTGATAACCAGAAAAAAATTAAATACACAACACAGAATTTCTAAGGGGGGGCCCTAAACATGCAATTTTTTGTTAAACTTTTAATAAACTGATGTCAAATTGTATAAGTTTCATGATTTTAATAAATTAAAAAGTGCTTTTTGATTAATACAATTTTATTTGACAATTAAAAAGGAGTCCAGAAAATTTAAAATGGAAAAAAAAAATGGAATTTGGAAAAAAATAAAACAGATTTCATAGCTATGCATGCATGCAATGCATACAACATTTATGACAGGTTTTCATGAAAGTGTTGGTCAGTTTGTCTGCTTGACAATCCCATTTTGCACTGCAGCAATAAAATTGAAGTGAGATAAACAAACTGAGAAATGTTTATTTTTATTTAAAACAGATGTTGCCAAAGTTTTCCTTTGGGGACATAATTTGAAGTTGGAAAAAGGTAATAAATTGCAATATATCGCAGAATATCGCAATATATTTTAAATCGCAATAATATTGTATAGTGACACAAGTATCGTGATAATATCGTATCGTGGGGCCTCTGGTGATTCCCACCCCTAGTAAAGGGTAGGCTATTTAAATAAAAGAAGAACGAAAAATAAATGAAGAAAGTTCAACGAACTGTAATAAATAAAGAACACCATAGCATACTTTAAATATCAGCATCACAAATTTTACTTAAAGGGGTCCTATTATGCTTTTTCACTTTTTGAATTTTAGTCAGTATGAAAAATTCCTTTTCAAGAACTACAATGAACGGCTCGTTTGGACTACAAAGTTGTTTTCTTGTATTTGTGACATCACAAATTGGCCCATTAGAATATCATTAAAATAAATCCCGCCTCCGGAAATTCGAATGCACGTTTCAAAATCGAAACCCGGTGTGGGTGTTTTTATATCACTGTACTTCTGATGGAAACCAACTGTCTTCAGAAAATTTTGGATGTCATTTTCATTTCATCTTCCATGTAATGCCTGATAAAGCAGCGTTTGTGAGCGGAGCTCTGCTTTGTGTACAGCGTTACCAGGGAAACCTTGATCTTTACCACTACAACAGCGCCTCCCGCTGGCAGAGAATTAATTTGCTTTTAGTCATTCTGCCTAGCTGTTCGCCAATCACAACGCACTGGGACAGCTAACCAATCACAACACATTTCGTTTTTCGGAAGGCGGGCCTTCATCAAACCCGGAACTAATCGAGCCGTCTGTGCCAGACTGGGGAGAATGGTATTGTAATAATGTAAATTATGTGAACAATAATGCATTTTTCGAACCACCAAGCATGAGAGCATGTTCTAGTACACCCCTAAAACGAAATCAAGACTTTGTAAAAGAGCATAATAGGACTAGACGAATATTCTGCTCCAGCCCTAGCTGAGTCCTTAGGCATCTTCAAGAATCAGCTAAAAACATATCTCTTCCATCTTTATTTGACCCTCTAACGCTAGCACTCTTTATTCTAATTTTATTCTTAAAAAAAAAAAAAAACTAACTCTAGCTTTTCTGATCTTTTTGTATTCTATCTATTTGTTTTCTTTTTATTTATTATACAAATAACAAAAGCAAAAAGGGCTCTAACACTAGCTTGCGCTATTCTTTTAATATTCTATCTGTTTTCTTTTTATTTATTATATAATTTATTATATAATATATATATATTAGGGCTGCACGATATATTGCATGCGATTGTCATGCACATCTCTTCAGTAAAGCCGGTTCTGTGATTAGTAATAAATCTCCATCACCTGTTTTCAAATGGAGCGGCATTTAATACACAGAGCAGTAGTTCACCGACAAGCTACGCAATTCGCACTCAGAATCACAGATGAATCGCCTGCGATATTGAATGCGATATTGCGTAGCTTGTCAGTGAACCGGCTTTACTGACGAGATGCGCATGACAATCGCATGCGATATATCGTGCAGCCCTAATATATATATATATATATATATTAAAGTATATATATATACACATACGCATATACACTAAAATAAATGTGACCCAAAACAAACATGACAGCTTTAGCTGGGTAAAAAAAACAAAACAATCTCATGAGAAAACGTATCTATTTTACAAGTTGCCAGTTTCATATGAATTCGTAGGGGGTGGTAGAGATTTTGGACTATCGTCTCTTTCACGGTTACACTCACGTTATGTTACGTTTCTGTGCTGTGCGGTCATTAAATTTTGTAATTTCAAAGCTTTTATAAGTACTGCAGTTTAAAATCAAGTGACTGTAAACTGTTTGAGCACAATAAGCAACACAAATTGGTATATGTATGCACTGTCTGAGAGACGGGTTGAGCACACACACCTGAAATGTGTGCACAAAGTGCAAGACTAACAAATGTCCTTTATGGCAGTTAATATATCTTTGACGTTCAAATACTCACACTTTTATGTCTAAATGCCCATCTTTGCGAGTATGCCAATCAATACAGTCATTTATGTCTTAAGTGAACATAACCAGTTCAAAAGGCATGTGTATCAGTATATTAGATCCTTGCATTCAGTCTTAAAGTGACAGCAGTTTAATAAACCTGGTGCTGTCTTTGTAATTAAATTTAACCAAGAAACAAAAGAGAGATAATCTCTTGCTGCTCTCAACTGAATACATCTATATTTAAAACTATGCATTTTTATAGACCTACATAAAAATACAATTTAAGTAGTATTTCTTATTTCCAGTGCTTGAAGTTTTTCATGTAGGTCTATTTTATTTATATTAAATATATAAACTAAATATATATAAAAACTATATATAATACAAACTAACTAAATATATATTTTTATATTTAGTTTTTGTTCTATTGTAGTCTGTCCTATAGCTTGTAATTACTTTCTTTGTTCTTATTTTATCACTGACTGGTCACTTGTCTTCAGTAAGCTTGAGAGTTGTGCGTTTTTCATTTATTTATTTTTATTTATTTTATTTGTTTATTTTTATTTATTTATTTATTTATTTTTGGTTATGTTAGTTAGGCTAGTATTAGTATGATATTAAAATTGATGATGAGGATTATGAAATTTAAATTTTATCAAAAAAATTATCATAAAAACCTTACTTAAGGCAAAACTATATTGTAAAAGATATCATTATCATGAAATAAAATTACTCATATCAACATAAGAATCTAGTCATATCGCCTACCCCTATGAATTTGCATAATTTGACTTGTGTAAAAATTACAATTTGCTTTAAAAAGTCTGCTTAAAGCTCCACCCAAACCTAACCCTCAGTGAGGCGTTAGTGGATTTTACAAAAATCTTCAAGTGAGTTTGTTCGAATTCACCACCAATTTGCCAGAACATAAAGTAACAGTGTCGTGTCAAGCACCATCACAGGATGAAATGACAGCAAAATAACAACAGAATAATTTAACGGTACATAAACAAAATAATGTCAGTTGTCTAAGTATTACCTTCTTAATCAAAAAATTTAAATTATAAAAGTTTATTAATCAATCATCGCACACCTGCAGGCTATAGGTGCATAAGAGAAAAAGACTAAAAAAGGTCAAAAACCAAAAAACACTACCAATACTTACAAAAGTATCAAAAACAGTTTATTATTGACAATGTTTCAGTCTCTTGACCTTCATCAGGTATATTCAAACATACAATTGCGAGCTCAATCAAATTAAAACAATAATGTCAATAATAAACTGATTTTGATACTTTTGCAAGTATTGGTAGCGTGTGGGATTTTCTTTTGTTTATTGGTTTTTGACCTTTTTTGGTCTTTTTCTCCTACACACCTATCTATTGCCTGCAGGTGTGCGATGATTGATTGTTAATGGACTTCCTTAAATTATAAAAGTTTAAAATACTATTTTATGAGTTATGCTTTATGAGGCATACGCGGCGTGCACATATTTGTAAACTATGGGTATGGTCTAGAAACCTGTGGGTGCAATAGAAATTTGTGGAACACAAATTGAGGCAACAGTTACAAATCTGTGAGTACAGTTTACAAGCTGAGTGCAGATTGCACAATTGTTGGCATGGCTTATCATATCTCAAAATAAATACACAGATATTCCTACATGGCCCTATGGGGGCTCTGCAAAATACAGTACCTTAGAGGTACAGTGATAGCCCACATTTTGAGTGTTTGTGAAGTGGGATCAGGCCCCTTTGTAAATAAACAAAGCTCAACAAGGACATATGAGGCATCAGAGCAGCTCGAGATGTGTTGCTGATTTATATTGGCTGAAACTGCAGCTCTCAGCTCACGTTATATCCTGGTGGGTGTCCCATCAAAAACAATAACACATCCAGCGTGCTTTTCGCCTGACACACTACCATGTGCTCGCTAGAAACGTCGCTCTGCAACACAATTGAGCAATTTCTCAAGCTTACGGAATGAATCGATCTCATGGCGGCCGCGTCGCTGTCTGTCTCCATCTCAATGTTACTAAACATTTCAAGGACAAAGCGCTTCACGCGCTAAAACAATGCGCATTATTCCCATCGACAGGGGCTAAAGTTACGAATACAGGGACGGTGTGACAATCCTGAAATCGCGTGGATCTGATACATGCGCACTTCGTTCGCAAATCTTTCTGACTTTCTCGAGTTGATGTTGTAGGTGTTTATATTCATCTCAGAATCACGCCCGACACTAAAATGAAACCAACACGAGAGTGAAATTGATCACGTGAAGGTGTCACATGCTTTTTATGGCAACCGTATGTCATTTTGATGCCGAAGGGGATGATTAAAAGATTAATATGGATATATGTAGGCGTGTTGAAGATAGAAAGCGTCAGTTACCTTGTGTGGCGGGTGTCCAGGTAAGAACTGCTTCTTAAAGTGACAGCGCCTGCTTTTTAAACTCCTGTCCAATCAGCTGCGGCGTACGCTTCACACTCGTGCGTCCACTGTCTCTAACGGGACGTTTTCATTCTGCAAATAGGGGTCTTATGGCAATATTCTGGTTAATATCCCTGCTCAGTTTTACAAATACACATTGATGTGGAGTTAATGCACTATAGAAAAGCTAGAAAAGCATATATTTAAAAAAAAATTATAGCAGGTTAAGTACTCAAGTCTTATGAAGGCACTTAAAAAATAAATAAATAAATTTTAAAAAATTTGATTTTAAGCCCTTATTGTGGCAGTGTACAGTCCTGACGCGTTCAAAACTTGAAAGCAAGTTGATAATTCCTTTTTTTTTTTTTTTTAATGGCTTCTCAGGCAAAGCTGGACCTCAGAATTTCAACAAACGTAGAACTGTAAGTTATCAAGGTAGTGTTTATCATATCATAAAAATGTATGTTTGTATGTATGTATGTATGTTTATCATATCATAAAAAAGTGACATAGTTGGGCGTCATTTGACATACAGCACTTTGCATGCTATATAGTAGTGGAGTACACTTATTCGGATGCAGGCTGAGTAATGTTGATAGACAGTTCTAGATATGCCCAAGGTGAAAATGTCGTTGTGCAAAATCTGTAAATGCATTATTTTATAACTTTCATGATATTGAAAATACATATCATGACTCTATCCTCATACACACACACACACACACACAAAATGCTCTACAACATTCACGTTTGCCAACATTACTTTCACTTCATTTCTCTTCATCTCTGTGCGCAAACACACGCCAACAAACACACACACCTGCTCACAGGGATCCCAAGAGTTGCTCCAGTTGCCCGTCACTGATATACTTCTCTACCTGAGGGATTAAAGAAAGCATTTACTGTATTTATTTGTTTAACTTCTTTCAGATTTTTATTTTTTTTTTTTTATGGTTGTGGAACATATTTATATTGTATCAAAATTGTTTTTAAACAATTATCAGGTATATCTAAATTAAAAAAGAGATTAAGAATCTCATTGCAGTACAATAGTAGTACAATTTTTCATATTGCATTTTTGAAGATATTTTCAAAACCCAATTTTGGTAACTCTTTATGTAGAGCCTTAATGTATAATGCATTATAAAGGTATTCATGTTATGATGTATTATATCTTTTCATAAGTAACTGTAACCAAAGTTAAAATGGTTAATAATATTAGCAGATTCCTTGTTACATCTGAAACCTCTAGTCATGTTATTTAATGAAATACACTTTCTAAAAGCGTAACAATGAACAGACACAGTGTGCAATAAATGTGGTTACAATTGTTCATAAGATCATACAATGCATAATTAATGCATTAAAAATACTTTCATAATGCATTATATATAAACGTTTTCTTTTTAGCAACTCTGGAAAACTGAATGACAAAGTACCAGCGTGAAGAGTTGAAGGAGATCGTTCCCCATTTAAAGAGAACAATCAATCAGCTCCAAGACACAAACAGAGGACTAACATGCAACCAAATCCTCAAATCCTGCTGACACAGAGGAAAAGTTTCATATCTCAGATGCAGCCTGCCCCTGTAACTTCCACTGCACACTTCAAAAGAGAACAAGATGCCAAAGGTCACATCCCAACCTCAGTCTCCAGTGCTCATTGGAACGCTAGGGTAATAATAAGCAAGAGACATTGTGTAACAACGCTTCATTGCTGCCATGCTGGCCGTGCTGTTATTTCGATACAGTGCAGGGCAGAAAGAGGGGAGAGGAGAGGCAGGCGACAGCAGACTGACGCCAGCATGAGATGACGGATATAGCTCGGGTGTATTGTTTTGGATTGTGTGCGGGGCTGGAGGTGAGAGTAGCCTGAGTGTTACCGACTGTCCCGGTCTGTCCATCCCTCAAGTGTCCCGGCATGTATTTCTCCCCTGGGGGGAAACGCAAACCTCCCTCTGAACCCCCATCCTACACTTCAGGATTAGCAGCTCTCCTATTTTTTGCCCCCTTCCACCTTGTCTCTTCAGTCACACGGCATCCGTGTGGTCTTTGTTTATGCAGTAATGATATCGCCTGCAATATCACTTGTGATAGACCAGGTTATTTATGTCTCCACACTAATAATTCAGTTGGTGGAAATAAATGTATTTCAATGACCTAAACCATGAATCTTAATCCAATAATATGCCTCTGATTGAATTTATGACGTATTTATTAAACTTAAGACTAATTAGTTCTGGGCCATAAATTCTTTAAATCATTCATGTGACTAGTCATTAATGCTGACCGAGTCAGTGTCTCCAAAGTACTGTCCTTTTATGAATTTTGAAATAATAGCATCCTCATGCATGTACTGGAAAGTCATTTTGCTGTGGTGTTTTGTTAGATAATAAATGTTACATGAAAAAAAATACACTTTTGATTTCAGACATTTACAGACAAATAAAAGGTTTTTATCTGTGACTAAGGATTTATTTAGGACATTTTTTAGTCTAACCCAAAGAATTCAGGGTGATTCGGTCATGTCAAATAATATTTCTGACTTAAATAAAGACAGTTAATTTACATGTTATCAAATTAAACATGTTTTAGGTTCTTTGATCAAATATAATTTATCATCACTGAATCAACCTAAATACATTAAGTTATACCAACAATTTTTTTTTTTTTTTTTATAAATCAAATCAAGTAGAAATGGCGCTTTAAGGTAATGGCAGGTTATAACTTTTTACAGAGTATCTTCCTCTCTTTTTGCCTTCATCGCTTTTTTTATACCTTAACTGCATGTACTGTGCTTGTAATACTAGTTAAAATATACCTTTATCTAAACAACAAATAATGCTATTTTGAGTTATTTTGTTCAATATCAACAGGTAAAAAAAAAATAAAAAACTGACTCAGTACATTGTTAGAAACATGTCCCAATCTTAGTTCAGCTAGTTGTTGGTAGCCTGCACAGTTAGTGATATACAATAGGGGATTTTAGGTTTAATTGATTTTATTTCGCCTTAAATCTTATAGTCTTGCTGCACAGCTTCAACAGAGGCAGAACTGAATTTTGAGGATTCCAGTAAGACTTCAGAACCCTGGACAGCTCCACATACAAGAGACTGCAATATACTGCAAACTTTAGCTGTAAGTGTCCACAAAACACATTCTCAGATAGTTGCCTACTAGGAAACAATAGTCTCTGCAAGATACACATCACACAACAATGAATTATCAGGCAAATATGAGTTATCAAGCAAAGCTTGTCTTATCACTCTCTATTTTTACAAATGTGGCCTGATCTCATTGTGTGAACACAACAATTCATTCTCATATTTATTTTCTTCATGTGTGATCAATTCCACCTTATCAAACAGACTGCAAATTATAAAAAAGCATATTATATGGAGGCTAATAATAGAGCTTTTTTATTTATTTTTTATTTTTTACAGTACACATAGCTGAATGCAGATGAATGAAAACATAGCAATGCAGTTATCTTCCTGAATAGGAAGAAGCTCTATTTAATCACCTACAAAGATAAAGTATTAAATTTGTGCATTTCAGATTTTATATTTGAACAATCTTGTTTTAATTAATATTGCCCACACTAGTTATATGACATGAAACACATACTCTAATATATGCAGATTCACGTACTGGCATTTTAAATCCCTCATTTGTGTATTAAAATAACGGCATCACTTTTTGCATCCCTTTATTCACCACATTTAATATACACCGCATGCATGGCCTAGTGTAGGCCTACGTGCTTTGCTCAAAAATAGAGTCTCTTTGCTGCCACCTAATGTATATCTGTCCCAAAGCTTCTCCTGATCCGAGCTGGAAGCGCTTCATATGGGCACAGGCGACAGGGCTTTAAACAAGCGCAGGATTGCGGAGATCTGCTCATTTAATCTGCTGTCTATCAGTCTAATCATATCATCAGCATTCTCTCGTGCACAAATACTACAGCGGCCATTGATCCGATGTGTCCTCTTTCACTGATGCTTCACTTTAATGTTAATTAAATCAAGATTAAAGGCACCTCGGAGATAATTCAACAACGCCAATATAAATCTATAAATCTTTAGGAGCTCTTGTCGTGCTCGCGCTCCTTCGATTAATGCCACATTTCACAAAACTATTGTTGTCTCTCTTTAAAGTGACCAATAAATGCATCATTTTGTATAGTATATTATAACTGGTTAAAATAACAATTTTCGGCTTATATGTTTGGAGCTGCTTAAATTCTGTATAGTATGAAGGCCCTGTGTGTGTGTGTGTGTGTGTGTGTGAGGGGGAGAGAGTTGCTCGTTTGTGCGCGTGCGCATTTGAATAGATATTGAGGAGAGCGCGCAGTGTCGTAACTTTTACTTGTAACGCTTTTTCCACGGTATCTCACTTTGATATAACATCCTCATACTTTGCTGCTACAAATTTAACCCATTTAGAAATCGTTGATTTTGTCAAGTTCAAAGAGTGCTGTTTTTACACCCTACTCGCCCTGTAGCCTAACACTAGAACATTTTAATGTTGTGCATAGGCTACATTTATTGCGATAATCAAATTCAGTTATTATGGCACCTTCTATCACCACTCAACCCTTAATTCAAAATGGTGAACATACAAGAAATATTTTTTATTCAAAACACAAACACAGATAACTATAAAAGTAACAAAGAATTTACATGTGTTAATGACTAACAACTGAGGCAAATGTGGCCTAATATACTCTGTGCCACCAACTTTGTAAGTATATTAGAAGTACGCTGGAAACTTTTACACTACTCAATATTTAACATTATATTTCTATGATATTTAAACATGTAGATGAAAAGCTTTTTTATGTTATATTAAATATGAGAACCTGCTGATTTAGAAGACACCAGCTCTGCCATTTAACGTTCAGAAGTCAAACATTAAGTTATACTTTATACCTCAAACTTTTTTGGTCCTTTAAATAATTTATGTATTTTTACAAAGAGTCTTGTAATGTCACCCCAGTATGATAGTGATTTCACTCCGTGGCTCATTTCTAATTGGTTAAACTGACGACGTTACAACTCACTCCGTGTTACAGCATAGCACTTCTGGTTTCCTCTAATGTAGCCTATAATGCTTAACTTTTAATAAATTTGTTTTTATTGCATCTATTACATATGTTTTCATTATCTACATGTTTTTAAAAATGTAGCCTGCTAGAATAATATTTAATCTAAATGCTATATTTGATTTGATTATTCTGATAAATCAAGAGTATATCAGTAACTAAGCACTGAGAGTTAATCTAATAATCACGTCCAGAGCTGTCCTCATGCAGTCGGATTCGCGCGCGCTTTATCAGTGTGGACAGCTGTGCAGAGGCGCGCGATGAGGGGTGGCTGGTTAACCTGCCATTGATATGCAAATATAATTAAGAGAAGTTACACATAAAGATAAAAGTAACATATGACGCTCGGTATCATCGCAATATATAAACGTAATTATGTCGGTACTCACATGGTCACTGGGTGTCACTTCTGCTGGCGGATAATTGGCTGGAGCGCGCGGCGTCTTTTCTTTTCTCTCCTGTAGTGTGTGCAGTCAGTGCAGGTGTCGATCACTGTTCAGCTTCAAACGCCACGGCGCAGTTTACGATGCCTTCGGGTTGTTGTGTACACTTGGCTATAAATAGATAACTTTTTAGATGAAAACGGCTAACAAATGAGAAGGGAAGGCGTAATTTTGCGCAGGAGCTCCCTCTCTCAGCGAGATCTGCTCCCGGAATCTGCCATGTAAATTACAACAGATCATTTGATGAATTCTTCAAATTCAAGCTCAACAGATCGTCGGCTGATTTCGTCAAGGAATCAAAATAAAGTAGAGAAACACATGTCTGACAGATTGTCGGTTGTCTTTCTTTTACTATTTTCTTAAAGATCAATATACAATTTTCACCTCAAATGCTAAAATTTTTGAGTCTAGAATGTTAAAAAGTTTATATTGTTTAGACTTTTTCACTATTATTACATGGACAAAAACATTTCAAATACATTAACATATTTCAAACATCATCTTTACTGTGAAGTATCGGTGTGTTTCAGATAGGACTGGAAAAAAGTTTACCCGCTGTCTGTGAACTGTCAGTGTAACTGACATGAAACTGTTTTAGAAAGAACCGTATGGTTTAGAACATCCAACTTATGCATAAGAATAAAGCAACATTGCTAAACAATGTCTTAATGGAAAAAAATAGATTGAATATATTTTGTGTACATTTAGCTACAATCATTAAGCAACTAGTATTTATCACTAACTTGTTAAAAATCTGTAAGCATCAAATCGAGACGGTCAGCTTTCATACACCTTACCCTGTCTGCGTATTAACGCCTTTATATTGCCTTTGATATATTGTCGCAGTGCAGGTTGACTGTTTCATATTCATATCTAATCTCATGGCCCATAAACTAATAACATAAAGACGATTTGAATTAATCCATTCGATGACAAGAGACAGACAAAAGGCAAGCGGGTGTTTGCGTCATGATTTATAGAGTTCAACCTATAGGCTATCCTTTTTTATCTCTCTCTCTCTGTGTGTGTGTGTGTGTGTGTGTGTGTGTGCGCGCGCGCGCGCACCTTTACAACGTGTCTATTTATGTAATACTTCCCTCAGTTTTTGGTGAAGCTGTTCTTGTTCTGTAACCTATATGTGCACTAGCACACTCAGCCTCACATTACAGACATGTTTTCAACTCTTAATTAACATTAAACTTAATTAGGCGTCATTTTGTACAGGAGCGTATTTGGTGAGAGCAGCACGCGCAGATAAAGAGCGTTGCACGTGCCCGTCAGAGAAAGCGACACGAGGAGAGCGAGGAGATGCGCTTTCAGATCATTTTGATATGCAGACAAAAACTTTTAAACCGTTACTTCTGCATGAAATAATACATAATAGCTTTAGATTGATGAAAAAACCCGGCCGATACTTCTCACGCGTCCTTTTTACTCGTTGATTTTGCTAATTTGAACGAATGAACAGTCGGGCACTTGGAAAAGTTTCGCAAAACCTTTTTATTGTACTGTCAACTGAAGTTGTTTTACTTTATATACATAGTAATGAATGCTTTGTTCGTTCAGCGGTCACACATTTATTTAATGACAATTCATAGTTAAGAAATGTGTAAGTAGTCATTCTTTCAGATGCAGGCCTCCACAAGCCCCTGACTGCTGTCCATGGTCCTGACCTGCTCTCTTCAAAGTCTCTTTCATACTTTCTGTGTCTTTATACGCATACTTCCCTATTATACAATATGCAAAAAAGCAACTATGCCAAATGAGTAGAATGTCTAAATATTAATCATTTAAAACAATGCATATGCTGAGATTTTGCAGCTAGTGGACACTTTGCTATCCCATGAGGCCACGGGAGCAGAGGAGTCCTCAGATTTGTATGGCTCTTTTAAAGTGTACATACTTTATAGGTTCTGAGAAAGTTCACTGTGGATAAATTGGACTTTTAACAATAGCGGAGTAATTTATTTTTTCAGTTGTTGTTGTTAGTATACCATAGGTCAAGGAACATATGGGTCGAAGGTCAATGCCAGTATGCCAGATGTAGCATACCTTAAAATCACACTTCGGTACTGAATTCCTTGTCTTTTTTTCTTGTATTGAAAGATGTTCAAATATAAAACAAGTCCTCAGTTTGTGACTGTATGTCTAAGACTGTATGTCATCACTGCCCTCTATTTATTTCCATAATGGACAAATAAAATAGATGGCTTTTTAAATTAATGCTTTTTTTTTTTTTTTACAGTTAATTACAGATGCATAATCAAGCAAACATTTAAAACTTTCTTCTTTTAGTATTAATGGAGCCTTGTATTTTTAAATATTTTTGTATTTTAAATTACACCCAACAAAATGTATATCAGGCAGGCAGACTTCTCAGAGAATCTCTGTGCATGGCCTTATGGAGGAATGCTATTTTTATTTGAACATTTTGTAGCAGCAGAAAATGAAATGAAAGGTGTTAGATATCTAGCTCATCGTTGCGTAATATAAGACACTGCTGAAGCTCACAGCTTGAAAATGGATCAGATTGCTCCGCATTTAGGCATTAATTGATGTGTAACCCCAACCCTGTAGAAACTCGATAGGTTTCCTATTATTACGTAAAGGGAATGCCATTTGCTTTATATCACTTCTCTGATGTCCTCCTCATACCTGCACTTATTGTGAATTCCTATAGAAGAATTGTGTGTATATATATATATATAAAGGTTAATTGATCTAATTCTTAGTGATCCATGTCTATCCATAAGTTTTTTTTTTTTTGTTTGTTTGTTTGTTTCTTTTTTAATATTGAACGTTTTTTGTGTCCATTTGTTAATGAGGGATTTGTGGACACACCAGTGTTTTGGTTGGTGGAGTAAAAATTCAATTTTTTTAGTACAAAGTAGTATATTTTACAGGAAAATAGTATTTCATTCAACAGTTTCATGTTAAATTAATTTTGTTACTTGCTGTATCTTTGTAATTATTTTGAGAAATTTACTGATAATTTCTGAGGTGTAATTAATTGGTTTGGTTAAATATGGAGAAAACATTTCAATGGAATGCAAATCTGAGGCTATGATGAATGCAAAAACAACACACTCCACATTTGCCCTGTCATCTCTGTGAAACGTCTGCATTAGAAGTGTAGTTGGTCCCCTCAGCAGCCTGCATTCAGTTTGCTAGACTACAAACATGCAAGTGCCCATTTAGCCCGAGAGAGCTGCTAACCATTAGCTCTCTATCCAGATAGCATATATTTAAACAAATGAGTTTTGCCATTAGCAGCAAACATGCAGTGATAGCACTGTCTGCCCGCTCTGACAATATAAAAAAGAAGAGTTGTGCAGTCTCTCAATGAGAAGTCCACGTCACAGCTGGTCCTCCTGACAGCGCTTGTGAATCATCCTTACATATCTTGTTTAAGGTCAGTTTGGAGGCGGATATCCCATTCCACATCAACACTCTCGGCAATAAGACAATTTGTGAACACGAGCCCAGATGCCGAAGTCTGTCTCCTCTAGCTCGTACCTCCCTCCAGTGCCAGCTCTCTTCTCTCAGGTAATTGCGCTATTCTGACGCTGTCAAGTGAGCAGTAACATGCCTCATCAGAGGAACTATTTGCATTTTGTGGCATGATCGTTTATGGCAAGCGTCCTGGTGAACTTCCTCTCTCTTTGTTAAATATGACTCGGATGTGACACCTTCAACCCTGTCGGCCCCTCCTTCGCCGCCATTAACAAACCAGCCGAGGTTTCAAACAAGATAAGAAAAATTAAAGAGACTGCCCCCTTTTCGCTTAATAACCCTTAAATCTCCACAAATACACTCGGATGCCTCACCACACCTCCAGCGACATGGGGCGTGTTGTGTTCTCTATTTATTTACCATCCCATAACCGGCACAAAGACTAATGGATAAAAAGTGACAAGCTATCAGGAGAATCTGAATGCATAATTGATTCAGGGCATAAATTAATATGATTATGCAGCGGCAAGGGGCATGTCTGCCAAGCAGCGGAGAATCGCAGGGGGGATGAAACATGGCTCCCATCTTCATCTTCAGGGCTGATATGCATCAATATGTAACAAACATTGTCTTCTCCGTTTCAAGCTCTTTATACAAGACATGCCTCGGTGATGAGAGTCTTCTTCCTCATCTGAGATGCCATAACAAGGTGCTGGTAGAGCACGTTCCTGCTGACCTGTTCCTTGTCCAAAGACGTAATGAGGATGTTCAGTTGTACACTGTCAAAATTCTCAAAGTTTGGTCTATGCAGGTGAATTCCAGTTGAAACTGGGAGAAATGACAGGATGACATGAGATGGTAGCATGTATCATGTCCAAGAACCGGTAATACCATGGTACATTCACAAAAAATGTTGGTACCATGGCACCTATTTTTGATAGCATCAGTGCAAACAATCTTCTAAATATACTAAACATATAAACATCTAAATATACTACTAAAATAATAAAAACAGGAACAATTTAATAAAATATAAACACATACAAACAAGGCTGCAGTTATACGTTAAACAATCTTCATCTAATAATACAAATAAACAAACAGAATATAATAGCAAATTCCTAACAAAAGAACATACTATCTAAATAAATAAATAAATAAATAAAAACCTAATAATAATAATAATAACAGTAATAAAATAAAAAATAATGTAGTAACAAAAGTCTAGTATCAAACAAACATCATCTACTACTAAATTAAAAAAAAAAAAACAGAAAAAAATTTTCTAACATCAAACAAATATCTTTTAGTATAATGAAAACAATAAATGAATGAATGTAGTAAGGAAAGCCTGGCATCAAACAAACATCATACACTACTACTAAATTAAACAAACAAACAAACACAAAAACAAAACACCATAAATTCCTAATATCAAAAATAAAACAAAAAACTTGGTCTACTACTAGTAAAATACATGGTCTACTACTAGTAAAATAAATAAAGAAACTAATAAAGAAACAAACAGTAAGCAGTAATACATTTCTAACATCAAACATCTTCTAGTATTATGAAAACAATAAATGATTGAATGTAGGAACAAAAGCTAGCATCAAGCAAACATCATAGACTACTACTAAATTTAAAAAAAATAAAATAAAACACACAGAACACGAATGCCTAGCATCAAACAAACATATTCTCCCTAATAGAAAATGAAGAAACAAACAAATATGCATACATAATTCCTAACAAACAAACAAATATTATCTACTACTAGAGAAAAAGATAAAATAAAATAAAATAAAATGCAGTAATAAATGCCTAACCGGCACCGGAGCCCAAAAAGGTAGTCTGAAAAACAATCCCGAACATCTACCTGAATCTTGCCTTTACCTTGAAAGCAGCTGTGTTTTGAAGTCTTATCTCTTGTTTGCTGTTTCATGTGTATGGAACCTGAAGGCTTTTAAGTGAGAGCAAACGTATTAGATTTTGTAATTACTAGGGCACCAAGCTGTGACTCAAATTATGATTCACAGCAACAGATGTGCTCCAAGTTGTTGCATAAATATATTTGCAATGCAACTCAGACAGCAATGTTTGTTAGTTTTCATGTCAGTAGATCTTACTGGACATTTATCTGAGAGTTGAATATTCTGTTTTCAAACATCTTCCTCTAATAAATGTTGGGGATTGTTTAAAACCAAGTCGCCGCCAATGACTGAGAGGATCATCTGCTTTTCCAGAGGTGCTGGCCAATGGTTTCTGAGTAGGCAAAGTGAACAGAAGCACAGTGCTGACAGCGTCCACAATGTGGCTTACGCACCATTATGACTGGTCATGCGATACCAGGAACCTGCTCAGACACAGCGTGTGCTAAGGTCAGGCCACAGATCTTCCTAATCTGGGATTGTCAACGTGGAGCCACTGGCAAGGTGGCTGTTTGTCCTCAAGGTCCATTTGAGAAGAAAACGCAAGGACTTAAATAAAGAGGTCCATGTGCCAAAAGGAAGCCTTTGCCAAAAAGCACAGATGCTGTGAATGTTTGGTACTTAAATCAATGCTATTTATATGAGCGTGACATACGTAAGAAAACAAGCAGAGTGTGTCTGTTAAGTAGCTGCTATGCCGTGTGCCAGATCTGTCTGGCTCTCACATGTGTACACAAACAAAAACAAGTCGTTGCTATGTCTTTACACCGCAAGGAGCTGCATCTGAAGCTGCACATATACCACAAAAAGGTGCATTCACAATTGCACATGAATTAAAATTGAAGAAATGATGTTATGAAATTATTGCTTGAAATTATGCACACAGAAAAATCAAACAATTATTGAGAATATGAAATAAAAATACAAATAAAATTATGCATTTATAAAACAAACAACAAAGTTTAACACAACTCCAGCTCCATTTAATTTTCACAGAAACAAAGCATGAGAATTGAGTTTGATACTATTGAAAATATATTAGGTTACAGAAGTAAAACTATTATTAGTATTTTAATACTTAATTTCATATTACTGAAAAAAAAAAAATTGTAAGGCAACTTAAAGTGTGCTCCATGCAGTATACACATGTAACATGTAAAGAAAAAAAAAATATGACTGAATCAACCTGTAAATATTAGGTCACATAAACAAAGTAATTTTTAAAGGTCAGATCAAGTAGAATTAACTACTTGTGGGTATCAACTCCACTGATACAATGTATTTTTCTCAGTTGGATCACAGCAGTGCAGAGAGGACTTAAAAATCATGGTGAACTCCAACCTTGTAATGAGAACCAGTAAGGAACCCAGATAAAACAGGACTGCTGTCCTCTCCACTCATTCTACCTGTTATCATATACCAGGAGTTGACATGGCACAGTGTGCAGCCAGGTTTGAAACATGACACCCTCATCGAACCCCTGGAGTCCCGTGGGAGCCCCTCAGACAGACTTACTCAAGCTTCAGAGATGAAAATCAATAAACAATCTGAAGTTCTCAGAAAACATTTGTTTCTGGAGTTTAATGAATATACAAGCTCAGTGTATCCAGAGATCTGAAGATTTAAGCATTTGCTCTCCATCTCTTGTTTTCCTTTTTAAATATTCACATTTAATAATATGAAGCCTGAACAAACTTGATTTTTTTTCTTCTTCTTCTTTGAAACATGAAAACAACACACCGGAGTGCCAATGAAAATGTGTAAAACTGCTTAGAGTAACGCTCAATAATTTCTTGATACTTTCAGGGCATGAAAATACTTGCAGGGCAGAAGAATATATATTCTCCATTCTTTCATTCTTCCAACATTCATTCCATGATGTTGTTCTCATATACCAGCCATCAGTACAGTAGGTATGGCTGTGATTCATTCATATTGGTACTGATATTCTGAAAAACAGATTGCAAATCTGATGCTGCTTTTATACAACAGTTACAAAAAAATAATGATTAATAATGATTAACCTACATTTTAGACAAAATATCACAGGTTACTTTGTCTAAATTTGCTCCGACAGTGTACCAAAGAGATGTAGGTTTTTTTTGTTTGTTTTTTTTTTTTTTTCATGAATAAAACAATGTTTTTGATTGAATCGGTTGAATGAATGATTCAATGACTCACTCATCAAGACATCACTTGTTCCTCAATGAATCTACATTTTGAATGAATGACTCGAATTAATGATTCAGTGACTCATTCATAAAGATGGCATACTGGCATAACGATGTAAGACAGTATAGTTAGACTTTTTTTATATAATGCACAATACACAAAAAAATAAATAAATAAATAAATAAACAGTAAAAGAGAAGAGAAAAAAGCCACAAACATTTCTTAGATTTGTCAATATGTCAAGTTACAGAGGTCTTCGATTAAAATTTCTTAAATTCTTTCGAGACCAAACCATCTGAACTATGCAACAAATTTTTAGAAAAAAAATATATGAGACAAAACTGATCCTTTAGAGAAACATATCTGAGAACTCCACATGGTTCCAGAGCTATAAAGGAACAACCTCTGAGGAATAAAATGATCCTCTGGGCATTCTCAATGAGCACAGCACATTTGGCATAGGTATGTATTTCAGCCATATTGTTAATCTTGGTAGAAGGCAACCAAATAAGATGAAATATGACAGCAATAATTCCGATGTGACTGAAAAGAACAATATCATAAGACACTTCAAGCATGAATCTAGCATAAAGAGAAGGTCAAAAAGGTCAAAAATACAACCTCTTCCTCGAAAAACATTAAGGATGATGGCACATAATTGGCAAAGAAGATTGACAGGGGCGGCCAGAGCGTATAGCTAAGAGGAGCATCTCATCAATGATTTAGAATTTGTGGCTTGTGGTCCACGGGTCATGTTTCGACTTGTTCAAAGTGTCTCTTAGTATTAGGCTAAATGGCAACCAGCATTATTTTCTCCCTTTACATCTCATTTGAAGACCTCCAGGAGAGACACAACCAGAGAACATAGCTGAGATTCAATAGACTCTTGGATGACCAGCAAGTCAACAATCAAATCGAAAAAGTGACAGGCAATAACCAGGATCTCTCGCCTCACTCCGGGAATTTCAAAAAGCGCAGGGGAGGGGACACACATTTGCAGCTCTCCCTGAGGGGTGTCATCTGTCTGAACTTCTTAGCTTTAAATACAAGGGGCTCCAACTGTCTGTCCACATTGGTCTCAGCTGTGGGGATGGAGAGAGGCCAGTGACCGGCCACGTCCATGATGGATGCGCACTGACAGACCTAACTGCACTGTTGGTGCATACACGTCATCATACCTCTCTGTGACATCAGCGCAAACAGTCTGCAGGCTGCTTCCTCACCGGCACTTCACAGTCCGGCCCTCAAAAAGCCACAACACGCACACCGCCCCCTGCCCATAACACTAATGAACAGGGGCTCTCCAACAGGTTTAACGCCAGGCCACCGGTCATGTTCTGGGCCACAAAGTTTGTGAACTTAGCTTGAAGTCACAATTAATGTTGTTGGGTCTCTTTAGCCCATGTTCAGAGGGAGAATATGTACAATGTCTAAAAATAAGACGCTTAGGGAGAGAGATCTCACTCTTGACTCACAGTAAAAACCACATAGAAAGTTACAAAACAACTTTAGGGGGAAAAAAGACAGAGCAAATAAAAAGTCTCTAGTTTAAAGGCATGAAATGTAACCTAATATGACTTATTAGTGGAAATTGTTTCCTTTTTATAATACATATAAAACAGTTAATTAAAAAAAATTATATATATATACTTTTATGTTCAGTAAAAAAAAATAAAGAAAAATAAAAAAAATAAATAATAAAATATTTAATATTTTGTATATTTCATGTTATATATTTCATGTTATATATATATATATATATATATATATATATATATATATATAAGTCTCTGCAGTTTAAAGGGATGAAATAAAACATCACAAGGAGAAAAACCTAAGAATATAGTTCTGATGTGCAGAACAAGATTGTTGAGCATCACAAAATAGAAAGTGGCTGTAAGAAAAGAGTTAAAGCATTGAAAATCCCCATTTCCATCAGGGGAATAATTAAGAGGTCCCTATCAACTAAAGATGTTAAAAATCTGCCTGGTAGATGACGTGTCTATATCGTCCTAATGCACGCTGAGGAGGAGAGTTTGAGTGGCCAAAGATTCTCAAAGGATCACAGCTGGAGAATTGCAGAAATTAGTTGAGTCTTGGGGTCAGAAACCTAAAAAAAAAATTATATCAAACATCCCCTACATCACCACATGTTGTTCAGGGGGGGTTTCAAGGAAAATTCTCCTCACTCATCCAAAAACAAACTCCAGAAAATTCAGTTGTCAGACACGACTGGAACTTCAAATAGCACTGGCTTATATGGTCACATGAAACTAAAAAAAAAGAGATTTTTGGCAGCAAACCCACCAGATGAGTTTAGTACAAACAGGGATAAAAAAAAGTACCCCATGTCCACGGTTAAATATACTGCTGGATCTTTAATACCAGAGGTCCTGAACATCTTGTTTAGATGCATGGCATCATGGATTCTATCAAATACCAACAGATAAAAAATCTAAACCTGTCTGCATCTGTTAGAAATGTTATAATGGGCTTTGGATGGATCTTCTATCAGGACAATAATCCAAAACAAACATCAAAATCAACACAAAAATGTGTCACTGAGCACAAAATAAAGCTTCTGCCATGGCCGTCCCAGTCCTCTGATCTGAACCCTATAGAAAATGAGTGGGGTGAACTAAAGAGGAGAAGCACCAACATTGAACGGTGAATCTGAAGGATCTGGAGAGATTCTGTGTGATTGAATGGTCTCTGAACTCTTATCAGGTGTTCTCCAAACTCATCAGACATTATAGGAGAAAACTCAGAGCTGTTATCTTGGGAAAAGGACGTTGCAATAATTGGGTGCCAATAATTGTGGCCAAAATGAACTAGAGAAAGCATTTATTTCACAATGAGATTTTCCCCCACTTTCAATTGCTTTACTTCAATGATAGGTTAAAATTTTGTGAATTTTTTGAATGAAAGATCAAAAGAATAAACAATACAGATTTATTTTCACAGCCGTCTTTGCTCATATTTACCAAGGGTGCCAATATTAGTGGAGGGCACTGTATATATATATGTTTTTTTTTTCTGAACATGCATGCTCTGATTGTCTAAGGTTTTTTTTCCCTCTCCATTTTTTTCCCTTTTTAAAATATTAATACATAATCTTAAATTGAACAGAAGCTTGAATAAACTTAAAATAAAAACACACTTCAAAAATGATCAAGAATTACCTAATAATTTTGGAGGATATTATTACTGAAATACACCACATTACAGAAGTTAAAAGCGCTGTGTGTGCTTCTCATCTTCCGTATAGGTATTGGTTTACAACAAGGAGCTGCGTACAGGAAAATGGTTGTTATCATCAATAAAACACATCCTGTTCCATTTAATTACATAAGTTATGTTAATGAAAATATAAAGCATTTTTGGGCGACCCCAGTGCAACCCCTCTTTCATTTCGTATTAACCTACTATGAGCTCTAAAAAGTGTCTTGCAAAATGTAAAGCAGCAACACTCTCCCAGTAACACAGTTAACACAATGCAGATGAGATTAATTGGGAGGCTATCGAGCCACTGTGATTCTCTGTCCATTATCACATAATGAGAAAAACCAGGTAAAGTGGATTTCGACAACTGCTAAGTGCTAAGAGCAAATCCTGTTACATGCTGTGTTAATGAGTGGTTTCCTCCGAACAGAGAAACACTTACTGCACTACAACTAAATAGCTCATGGATCTAGCATAGATTAACAGCTCAGTAAGAACAATTTACCTCGCGTTGACAGACAGCCACTTAGCGGATTTGCAGAGGAATAAAGATTACCAAGAAAAAAACACAAACAAACAATTAAGCCCATCACTGAACATTACGAAAACGTTACAAGAAACAGTATGTGCAATCCTCTCTTTTTTTGGCCTCATGTAAGAACATGTATCTTCATATGTCAGTGGAGCTGTTGGCAGTAGTTCTTCAGGAGGAGAGACTATTGATTTTGCGTATTGGCTGCAGGCAAGTCCGTGAGGAACAAATTAAAGAGTCAGAGGTGCGGAGTCAGTAATTGCTGGTGCGGTCATACCTTTTCACTCCCACAGTGTGTATTTCAGAGAATGAGTGCTCAGTAAAACAGACCCCTGGACACACAGGATAAAGGGCTGTAGAGTTAAATCTGCAAGACACTTCTACAACATCTACATCTATGGCTGCATTGAGAAACACAGGCTAATCATTGCAAGGCTATAATTAATTTTCTTTATTTGCTGTTATGTAGTGAGATGCCATTTCAGGTCATTCTGGTATGAGAGGTGTGAAATTTAGAGATTGGAAGTAGGATTGGATTTTATGAAAAATTAGTTTGTGCAAATATGGGCTTTATCAGGAAAGAAATATCAGGAAAACCAAGATGAGATTTTAGTGTTTGTGCAGCAGTTTTTACAACAGTACATTATGGCGAAGTAAACACTTAAAGGAATAGTTCACTAAAAATAAAAATTGTCATCATATACTCATGCATGAGGGTGAGCAAATAATGACAGAATTTATTTATTTATTTATTTATTTTTAGGTGAAATGTTCATTAAATAGTTACTTTAAAAATAATAATAATAAAACTGGGCATTAATAATAAAAAATGGCTTTCAAAAAAGGAGAATAAATTAATACATCTGCAGCCTATGTGATTAGTTTCAATGTCACAAGTTTTCATAACATTTTGTAGGTAACACTTTATTTTACAATGTCCTTGTTACACATTATATGTACTTACTGTAGTAATAACAGTGAAATATGCATAATTACATGCAATTAACTCTAAACCAAACCCTAAGTCTAACCCTAACACTATACTAAGTACATGTTGTTTATTAATATTGCGCAGTATTTAAATATACAATTACACTGTAACAAAATATATATATATATATATATATATATATATATATATATATATTTATATATACAGTCATGGCCAAAAATATCGGCACCCTTTGTAAATATGATCAAAGAAGGCTGTGAAAATTAATCTGCATTGTTAATCCTTTTGATCTTTTATTTAAAAAATTCACAAAAATCTAATCTTTCATTGGATAAAAAGAATTTAAAATGGGGGGAAATATCATTGTGAAATAAATGTTTTTCTCTAATACACATTGGAAACAATTATTGGTACTCCTAGAAATTCTTATGAGTAAAATATCTCTGAAGTATATTCTCATTCATATTCACAATTTTGAGCACATGAACATGAACTTATGAACACATGAACACGTGATTATGAACATGAACTTATCCAGCCATGGCTTCCTGTTTCACAGAAATATAAACAGGAGGGAAAACAAAGCCCAAATTCCCTTAATCATCCATCACAATGAGAAAAACCAAAGAATATATTTCTGATGTGCAGCAAAACATAATTGAGCTTCACACATTAGTGAAGTGGCTTTAAGAAAAGAGCTACAGCAGTGAAAATTCCCATTTCCACCATCAGGGCAATAATTAAGAATTTCCAATCAACAGAAAATGTTACAAAACTGCCTGGAAGAGGACGTGTGTCTATATCGTCCTAATGCACGGTGAGAAAGAGAGTTTGAGTGACTAAAGACACTCCAATGACCACAGCTGGAGAACTGCAGAAAATAGTTGAGTCTCGGGGTCAGAAAACCTTACAAAAAAAATAGTCAAACAGCACCTACATCACCACATGGTGTTTGGGAGGGTTTCAAGAAAAATTTTCCTAGCTCATCCAAAAACAAACTCCAGCATATTCAGTTATCAGACACGACTGGAACTTCAAATGGGACTGGCTTCTATGGTCAGATGAAACTAAAAAATGAGCTTTTCAGCAGCAAACACTCAAGATGGGTTTGGTGAACACAGGGATAAAAAGTACCCTATGTGTACAATGAAATATACTGCTGTATTTTTGATGTTGTGGGCCTATATTTCTGCTGGAGGTCCTGGACATCTTGTTTAGACACATGGCATCATGGATTCTATCAAATACCAACAGATAAAAAATCAATAAGTGACTGACTCTGTTAGAAATCTTATAATGGGCCATGTTTGGATCTTCCAACCGTACAATAATCCAAACACAAACCTCAAAAACAACACAAAAATGGGTCACTGAGCACAAAACCAAGCTTCTGCTATGGCCATTCCAGTCCTCTGACCTGAACCCTATAGAAAATGAGTGGGGTGAACTGAAGAGAAGAAGCACCAACATGGAGCTGGGAAGCTAAAGGGTCTGGAGTGATTCTGGATGAAGGAATGGTCTCTGATCTCTTGTCAGGTGTTCTCTAACCTCATCAGGCATTATAGGAGAAATTTTAGAGCTGTTAAACTGGCAAATGGAGGTTTCAAAAAGTATTGAATAAAAGGGTGCCGTTAATTGTGGCCAATGTGTATTAGAGAAAAACATTTATTTCATAATGATATTTTCCCCCATTTTAAATTATTATTATTATCCAATGAAAGGTTAGATTTTTGTGAATTTTTTTAAATAAAAGATCAACAGGATTAACAATGCAGATTAATTTTCACAGCCTTCTTTGATCATATTTACCAAGGGTGCCGATATTTTTGGCCATGACTGTATATAAATGTACAGCCATTCTCACAAGTCCACAATAACATATACAACCTGCCCATGATTTGATTCCTGGACTTTCTTGTGACACAATATTTCTCTAGGAATTTAAGAATATTATTTATTAGATGCTGCGCTCCATTTCCAACATGTATGTTATATCAATCGCTTGTAATCACACATTGCCTGTAAGGGCCTCTAGGATGTGATTCTACACTGCCTGGCATGTTTTGACCTCCTCTCATTTTCTTCCCCCAGCCTCGCTGGACCCTATTAATACGGCATTTGTCGACAGATTAAATTTTCAACATGCACAGGCAAACTGAAGTTGGTCACTATCTAATGACAGGCAGGGTTGGAAGAGCGCCTTTCAAAAATCCATACCTGCCTCACCTCCATCCAGAACCTATTGACAGTTGTCACTCTGGATGCAATATCACATAAGCATTTTCCGATTTCTATCTCTGGTTTCCATAGCAGAGGCAAAATCCTGTTAACTTCTGACACGGTCATCTCCCAAACACCTGTACAGGCCTGTCTGCGCTGATTGCCACGGCACTAACAAACTGTGTATGGGGCAGAAGGATGTGTATTTGAGAACAGAGGAAATGAGAAAGGACTGGAAAAGTTATTTTAAAAAAAGGAGGACAAAATCAGAAAATGAAGCCATTCTCATACACACGTTACCCAAAAAAAAAAAAAAAGAGTTAAGGAACCCCTCCACTCAAAAGATAAAAGGTGAAAACTTTTAATAAAATTAAAATTTAAATTTAAAAATTAAATTCAAAGAAAGAAAGAAAGAAAGAAAGAAAGAAAAAGTGTGGGGGGGGTGGGGGGGGGGGGGGGGTTCTGTCTTTATCATTGATTCAAAACTTATTTCCATTTAAAATTTGTCAAGGAATCATTGCCTTCACAAGGGCAAAGTTACAAATATTTTTTCTTAACCTATAACATACTATTTAAGAATTATATGACAGCTCAAATTGTTGAAGCATGTGCACTAACCAGTAATAAATGACTCCAATGTTTGTTATGTTTACTATGTAATATATTGTAGCACTAAAAATTAGGGAGTGGTGTGGATGAATACAAAGCAAAAAGAGTGCATTGTAAGATACAGAACACATCAATGCAAGTTTAAAATTCAACTGTTTGTCAGATGAAAAGCAGAAGAAATCAAATATTTACATGATTTAAATGAACTTTCACCCTTTGTAGTTACTCTTAATTTCTCTGCACATAAAATGTGGTATGGAGATCAAGCAGTGTGATGCGTAACCTCCTGCCAACATTTGTACACACACACAAACACACACACACACACAGGCCTTGAGCAGCCTCCCTCGTAGCCATGCTGGAGTGGAGCCCTGACCTGGCATAGCGTGGAGTTGGGGCTGAAACAAAGCAGCTCCCCAAAAGCCTGACCTCTAATTAATACTCTTGGCAAAGTGGCCCTTCACAAGACATTACAGTGATACATGTGTTCTCTGCAGAGCTCCTCCGGCCACCGGTTCTCTCCTGCCCTCCCTCTGGGGCGATGGGGGGTGGGCGCAGGTCTGGGACCAGGCGCTGCCCACCGCCTGCTGTCACAGTCCATCTCTGTCTGCACACATGGCGATAGAAGTGTGGAATGACGGAGTGAAAAGGCAGACAGGCAGCCAGAGGAGAGAGGCAGTAACAAGCTGCTTGGTAGTGCTTAAAATGGGTTATAACACTCAGGGGGATTTTACTTTAACTGGATAAGTCGTTGTGTAAGAAAATGCTCTCTCTTCCAGAGAGGGTTGGTTTTTCTGTTTGCCGTCATGTGACGAGACTGGAACACTGTCAGGATAAGAGCTGAAATGTGGGAAAAAGGCCTGAAATCTTAAAGGAATTTCAGCCAAAAATGAAAATTCTGTGATCATTTATTCACCCTCATGACATTCCAAACCAATATGATTTGCCGCCTTCTGAGGAACACAGAGAGAGAAACTGAAAAGAATTGACCTGGATCATGGAGTTGGTGAGTTGAACTCAAGAACCAGATCAGTGATAATAATGAAGACCAGTTTTGTGAACTAAATCATTGAAATAATTCAAAAGATCTATTTGTTCACAAATCAGACATCAACATTTCCCTCTTGAATGCTGGGCTAGTATAGATTCAAAAATTTCTGTCAATAATAACTTAGTAACTAAGATTTTTCTTTTTTCATTCTATCCATCCATCCATCCATCGTAATATTTATTGATTTACTTATTCATTCACTTTTTTTTTTTTTTTATAATTCTAAACAAATTGAGTTTTTTTTTTTTTTTTACTAGATTAGTAAATTACTAGAAATTACATTTCCTTATAGACAATGTGTTGAAGTGGGACATTGTAAATGGGGGGTTTTGTATGTTTTGCACTAAATGTGTACAACTACAAAATTACAATAATGTTTACTGCATTTAAATAAATAAATGCATACTGTACATACATAGATACATAAAACATTTGGGTTAGACAATAAAGACAGCTACATAAATTGCCAGAGAGAAATAGCTCTAAACACCTCTCTTGACATTCAAGGGAATATCCCAGATGTGAGGACAAAGGTAAAAAAAAAAAAAAACTGTTTGCGGGCGTGAGGCAGTCACAGGGTGGTGTGACCAGCAGGCATGATAGGAGGATGCCAGGACACTTGAGCCTGTCTGAAGCCATTGCTGCTGCAGGCTCCTAATTGATCTTGATGGAGATTGGTTGCTCAGGCAAGGAAAATTGAGGGTTTCCTGCCCCTCTACATCTCTGTCATCTTTAACTTTTTCTGATGAGGGCAGCTTTTGCAAGACAAAGTGTGTGTGAGTGTGGATGGTTGTGCACATGCCACAAATGCTGAAATGAATATGAGATGCTATACTACTAGTACTACTACTCAAATACATCACAGGATAATAATACACTCTTAAATTACTGAAAGAAAATACGAGTGGCCCAAAACTCATTGCAACAACGGCAGGGTGTTCTTGTAAGTTACCAGGGTGTTGCAAAATGGTTGCTATGGTGTTCTAGGCAGAGTAACTAAAAGAAATGACATCTAAATGAAATATGTTTGTTAAAAAAAATAATAATAATAATAAATAAAAATTAAAAATAAAACTTAGTATAACAGGGAAAACCTAAAACTAAAATAACATACATTTTCATGACTACAACACTATTGAGCTTCCAGCTGGGGGTTGGCCATCCTAAAATACTACAAATTTACATACTAAAATTAGAAATCTATGAAAAAACTAAAAGGACAAAACTATTAGGGCTAAGTGTTGGTTTATCCCATAACCCAAGCAATAGTAACAGTGAAACTAGCCTTTTCAAAGCAGAGGGGAATGGGTTCATTAGAAAGCACAAATGCTTGACTCTTCCCTCTTTCGGCTCTGAGGGCGCTGGGACATAGCGATCAAGGGAGACGGGCCTCTTTCCGCTCACTTATTGATTGTTTCCTGGTGATGCTCCTATGGAATCCAATCTGGGGAAGATTTTTCACTGGCGCAGTCCTGTGTCAAGAGCTCCTTTCCTAAAATAGGCTGGCTGAACTAAACTTAGTAGCAAACACAGGCTTACCACAGTGAAATGATCAGATATCAACAGTGATTTGTGGGTAAGCAAATAAAAGGAAGTGGCATTATGAATATGAAAACAGTTCCGTTCAGTTACACTGTATTATATAATAATTAAGTTACACCTCACATTCAGTTTGTTTTACACTACTTTCATCAAAGCAAACACTATGGAAGACACTCAAGCTCTGTGATTCTTGCTTTGTTAAGCATTTGCAGAAACAAATTCCAGCGGCCCTGGTCATGTGGCGATAAATAAAGATAAATAAAGACTCTATCATGCTCTCTGCATGAGATTCATTTTTTTCCTCTTGGATTAAGCTCAATAAACCTAAACTACGTGATGTCTCAATGACTAAAAACACACCAGGATAGAAATGCATATGATGATTCCTGTGGTGATGAGACGCAACATCTGTTTGGTCAAAGAAGTGCTTTCACTGCCATTTTCTTTACCACCAGCTAAGTCTGGCGATTTTCTTCTCCGAACATGAAGTTTTGCATTTTGGAAAGAGCACTGCACATTTCATATACATCTCCTCTCATATCTGCCAAAGTCACATTATCAGTAAACAACGCGGCCCGCTGCAGGTTAGCTGAGCCATGCTCTCCCGCAGGTGAGATCCCTGCTGTGTTTGCCCAGAGTGATTTTTCTGGGGACGATGAGGGCAGAGGACATTATGGGGGCTGGATAATCCCATAAAGAGCAGTGATTGGCCAGGACGGGGGCTAAGACACAGCTGGATGGGAAACAGACCCGCCAGGGTCTAAATTGGCACTGGAATAGCAGGATTAGGGAGTCAGGAAGATTTTCCTAAGATGTTTTTCCATAACTGAGAATCATGTGCAGAAGAAGGGGGAGGCTAGTCTCAAACAGTAATACAAGCAAAAAAAATTGGATGATACGACAACAGATCAACAAGCAATAAAGTGGTAGCTTTATGTAAGTGGGGATAGCAAAATAAAGTGAACTGTGACATTTTATACCCAAAAATTCTTCATACAGTGGACTACCAAAATTGATAAAATATTTGGGACCAAAAATTATTCAGACACTTCGACCTGACCATGTTTTTCTTATAAGTGCCATAGAATGGAAAACTGTATTTACCTTGGCATAGTTGAACAATAAGTTCTGTACATGGAAATGACATACTGTGAGCCTCAAACACCATTGTTTCCTCCTTCTTATGTAAATCTCGTGCAAGCAAAAGACCACTGAAAAATAGGCAAATCAGAACATAACACCGACTGTGACGTTACAGTCGGGATCACCAATAGTTACGCCACCAACATTTGCATATACCCACCCATGTTCTATGCCAGCCGCCAGCCGAACCTGCACAGCCGAATCATCAGAAGTTCTGCAGGTATTGTGAAGAAACAAGCGAGGATAATAGCAAAAATGCCAGATCATGGAAATAAATGTTATGTTCCAGGCTGTGCAGGGGATGTGATATACAGGGATGGGTTGGTGTCTGTATTCAGAAAGGCACGGAAAACAAATAACGTGTTCTAATAAAATAACGCGAGCCACTAAAGGGACATGGTTAGCTGCTAGCAGTAACCTGTTACATTACAGTGCATAAGATTTCACTTCCCACATAAACAGAGTATGGAGAGATGACTGAGGATGATGGCGAATGATTTGCAGATCCTGAGCACCACTGACAAGCGTCTGATCTTGTAAAATGTGTAGTAACTACTGCCGCTGTAGTTTACACAGAGCACATGCGATCACGAATCTCGGAAGTGAAAGTGAAAATAAAAAGCGATCGTGCATTCGAAAGCAGTTTCAGTGCCCCGCATATTAATAGCAGCTCCCTGATCCTCGCATTTTATATACAGTATAATTACCCAACAATATAACTGTGTGAAAAAGTATTGAAATATATATTTTCCCTGTGTTTCCTTCGTGCTGTGTGAACTACTGAAATGAGCAATCAGAGCAGAGCTCAACATTGAGCCGCACTGTGAAACAGCCAATCAGAGCAGAGCTCAACATTATTATTCATGACACGTCCAATTAAGGTAATAACAGACCATTTCATTCTAGGGACAAATCCTAGGGTTGTAAATGGACATGTAAAACCGTTTCTGGAGATTTTTTGCCCTTGCCTAAGCCACATACCTTCTATGTAGATATCAGAGAACAATTTAAAATATTGTATCAATGCATTCTATATGGCACCTTTAAGTGTTTTTTCTTTGATTGCAAATGCGAACTTTTTACACCACAGACTGAACAAAATTAAGCATTGCTTGGTAACTGGTTGACCTAAACTGGCATTATTTAATTGTGTACTTAAAATTAACAGCTGACAGCTATTCAACTTAATTCATTTGTGAGACAGTCTAACAAAAGCATAGCATTATCAAGATGAATTAGTTAGTGTCATATTTTATTACCATTTTCTAAACTATAGCGAATAAACTGTGATAATATGAGAAATGTTGAAGGTGTCTGAATAAATTTTGGTTTGACTGTATGTGATAATATAAGTTTAATAATATAATGGTAGAGCATTGCGTTAGCAGCGCAAAAGGTCGTGGGTTCAATTCCCAGAGAACACACATACTGATTAAAAAAAAAAAAAAAATGTGTAACCTGAATGCACTATAAGTCTCTTTGGATAAAAGTGTCTGCTAAATGCATTAATGTAAATTAATATAACATTTTTGTTCATTTAAATTAAATTTAAATTAATATGCTAAATATTTTTGGGACCTGTGATACTTTTTTCAGGATTCTTTGATAAATAAAAATTTAAAAAGAACAGTGTTTATTCAAAATAGAGATTTTGTGTTACAATAAACACTATTCAAGTTTGGGGTCAGTAAATTTATTTTTATTTATTTATTTTTTTTTTTTTAAGAAATTAGTACTTTTATTCAGCAAGGATGTGTTAAACGGATAAAAAGTGATAGTAAAGACTCATATTGTTAGAAAAGATTTATAAATGCTGTTCTTTTTATTCATCAAAGAATCAAAGAAAAAAGTATCACAGGTTCCAAAAAAAAATAAAAAATATTAAGCAGCACAACCGTTTCAACACTGATAATTATATATTAGAATATTAGAATGATTTCTGAAGGATCATGTGACACTGAAGACTGGAGTAAGAAAATTCAGCGCTGGGCCAAAGAAATAAGTTATATTTTAAAGCATATTAAAATAGCAAAACAATATTAGAAATTGCAATAATATTTCACAATATTACTGTTTTTTCTGTATTTTTGATCAAATAAATACAGCCTTGATGAGCATAAGAGACTCTATTAAAAAATGTTAAATATCTTACTGATCCCAAACTTTTGTACAGCAGTGTGTATATATATATACACAGTTACACTGAAATTAAACTAAAAATATAAAATTAATAGCTAATTCAACACATCAATTCAAAACTATAATAGTAATGCTAAAATAACACAGATGTTCATGTGTACAGTAACTTATGCCGAGATACACTCATGAAAGAAAAGAGCTTTTCAAAAGATAGCTTTTTCAAAAGATAGCGCAAAGACATAAATACTTGAAGTAGAAAATACATCTAGAGACTGAGTTGGGTGTTTCAAACACACAAAAAATGTCTTACAATCTCCACAAAATTGAAAAATCCACTAATTATTAACTTGTAAACACAACATTCATTCCCAGCGGACTAATCAAAAGCCATGTAACCTATTGTAGATCACTGATCTGTGTGTAAGTGGGAACTTAGCATGATAGCCACTGTCTTTAGCAGTAGTAATGTACCTACACATAGGACACATGAGGCATTTATAATTACCGAGGCCTCTGCCCCTCCCCACACCACTTGTGAGTTCAGTGGTGACAGCGGCAGTGTCTCAACACTCGGTTGGCATCAGTATTCCTGACATGAACGTGGCTGCAACCCCAGCAAGCCCAGGCCTCCTAATTAGTGCCAATTGGTGTTGATGTCTCCAGGCTTTTCCTCTCTTCCCATCGCAGAAGCGCACACCCTGCGCTCGGCCTGCAAGCAGAACCAGCAACAGCGGCCCAGTCTCCTCAAATCTCATGTGAAAGACAGAGCTGGAGGAGCCAGCGAGACCCCGTAGCCACACCGAGGCCATGGGAAGTGCACGACAGCCAGGCCACGGCCTATTTTTAATTCTGTGAAAGAGTTTTTTTTTTTGCGCTTGCCTGGTCAACCCAGCTTCAGGTCAAGGTGAAATGTTGCCCTCTGCTCAGATCTTCAGGCCTAAGGGAGAGACTGTGAACTGTCCACATGAAAATGACAGTGAAACAGAAAGAGATCTAAATAAAATGCTAATTCTTGTAAAATTTCGGTGTCACCCGTCATTCATCCATTCCTGGGTGATACTGTAATAGGAAGATAAAGCAAATTACAGTCAAATTACAGAGAACAGCTATTGTGATGCCCAGTGAAAAAGGCGGGCAAAGTTTAATACTGTCCAGACAAGGACAAATCGTACAGGCTATTTCAACATAGAGCCACTACCATAACTCAAGATCCCCAAACTCACACTTTGAATTATAGCAGTGTCAAACTAGTGAGGAGCGGAAATGTCTGTTTTAAAGTCATGCATGCTGTGAGGTGTTTATTTATAAAACTTTCCTCCATTTAAATCAGTATTGTCCTGAATGATATAGATGCATAAATGACAGAATGATTTATAGGGAATATTGAGAAATAATGTAGAAACGTTGGCAGGTGTGTGAAGGCCTTGTTCAGGGGCACTCGCTTCATTTCTTGATTTAAACTTACAGCAACAAATCGCTTGACAACAAAAAGTAACTAATATGACACCGCAGAGTTAACAAGGTCGTCTGTAACAGTAACAAGCTGTCAATAAAAATGGCAGAGTATTTGACTGTGTGCAACAAATCATGTGCCTTTAAGTAAATACATACTGTATATATTTATTAAATGTCAAAAATAAGATCTAGTGAAGAAAAGATTGTAAAGTCAGTGATGTTTTGGTTGTGCAGAATAGATGCACTAATAGCTATACAACCTATTGTGCCAGTATGACTACCTTAAAATATAGAAACTTACTGTGTTTGTTCCCTTAGCGGTATTTGGCTCTCTGGGTGTCCATCTCCGGCACTAAATCACAGCTACGCTCATTGTCACCTGTCAGACACAACAATATAGTAGTGTATGATTTGTGACCTTGAATCCAGCGCCACACAACACATTCCACACAAGGAGGTCAGGAGTAATTAAAGGAGTCGGCAGGTTCGAGGAGGAGAGACTAGCCTCACTAGGACCATCCACTCTCAAGGTATTTCTGCGTGCATTAATATTCAGATAAGGTAAAGGACAGTAAACATATCCAAAGCCTGCTAATTTATGTCCTGTAACACACAAGTCTCAGTCAAAGACACAAAAGTAGTCTTCCTGAATGACTTTACAACAGATACAGTACAAGATTTGAAAAAAGCAAGCATTAGAAATATTATATTTGTTTGTTTAATTGAATTTAATACATATATACATCTTTAAGTTTTAACAAAAATGTGACGCAAAGGACTTAAAGGCATAGTTCGCTTAAAAATTAAGATTCTGTCATTATTTACTCACCCTTATGTTGTTCCAAACCCGTAAGACCTTCGTTCATTTTTGGAACACAAATTAAGATATTTTTAATGAAATCCGAGAGCTTTCTGACCCTGCATAGACAGCATTGCAACTGACATGTTCAAGGCCAAGAAAGGTAGCAAGGATATCATTAAAATAGTCCATGTAACATCAGTGGTTAAACCGTAATTTTATGGAGCTACGTCAATACTTTTTGTGTGCAAAGAAAACAGAAGTCTCATGCATAGTGGTACTGTCGTGGTACTGTCATGAACACGCATTGAATTGTGACACAGAAGAGAAGAAATTGTTGAATAATGTCATTATTTTTGTTTTCTTTGCACACAAAAAGTATTCACATACTGTAGCTTCTGCAGGGTCAGAAAGCTCTCGGATTTAATAGATATATTAATTTGTTTCGAAGATGAACAAAGGTCTTAAGCCTTCTAAAAGCTGCAAGATTTTGGCAATCCAATAACATCACTGCAAACACTGTGAGACATGGATCTAATAAACTTGGGTACTACATGCATGTAGATTGTACGATGATGACACCTATTGACTCATACGCTACGACACATGTTACTATAGAAGAATAAAACATCATCAGCATGTGCAAGTGGTAAACAAAAAGAGCATGATGAATCACACTTTGGCAGTTGTAGTGTGCTGAAAAAAAGCGGAAGCGGCAAAAGAGGAAGGGATAAGAACTTGAGGTAGCAAGTTTTATGTTTTAGCACCATGTCACATTGATTTCATGTCACATTTTTATTGGCTGGTCAGTAAACGTGGTTCGTAGCAGCAAACACACTGTGCGATGATCATGCTGAATTTCTGACACTGTCAGAAAATTATCGTAGGCTAACTTTGGTCGCAAGACCGTGACAACAGCCGTGTTTGAACCTCTCTAACTGTGTGACACCGATTAGGAGCCACGATCACAGAAATCACCACGATTCTTTCACAATGCCAATCTTTCGTCTGGAACAGCCAAAAATAATGCAGTGTGTCTCAGGCTTTATGGGTTCAGCGTCAGAGGTTAGTCAGTCCAAGGGGATCTCTTCATTCAAACACAAAACACTCCAATGAAATACTGTACATTTTCAGAGAGTTGATTTTGATCTGACTGCTTTTTATAAGATCATAAGGTTTGCTGTTAAATGAGATACACAGAGATTTTTGCATTATGGGCTCAATGTACGTTTATAAATGTACAACCCGAATTCTGGAAATGTTGGGACGTTTAAAAAAAAAAAAAAAAAAACCTTTCAAATCAAAGACTAAAAGACTTTCAAATCACATGAGCCAATATTTTATTCACAACAGAACATAGAGAACCTAACAAATGTTTAAACTGAGAAATTTTACACTTTTATCCACTAAATGAGCTCATTTCAAATTTGATGCCTGCTACAGGTCTCAAAAAAGTTGGCACGGGGGCAACAAAGGGCTAAAAAAGCAAGAAATTTTTAAAAGATTCAGCTGGGAGAACATCTAGCAACTAATTAAGTTAATTGACATCAGGTCTGTAACATGATTAGCTATAAAAGGGGTGTCTTAGAGAGGCAGAAATAAAGATGGGTAGAGGCTCTCCAATCGGTGAAAGAGTGCGTAAAAAGATTGTAGAATACTTTAAAAACAACGTTCCTCAACGTCAAATTGCAAAGGCTTTGCAAATCTCATCATCTACTGTGCATAACATCATCAAAAGTTTCAGAGAACCTGGACAAATCTCTGTGCATAAGGGACAAGGCCGAAGACCTTTGTTGGATGCCCGTGGTCTTCGGGCCCTCAGACGACACTGCATCACTCATCGGCATGATTCTGTCATTGACATGACCAAATGGGCCCAGGAATACTTCCAGAAACCACTGTCGGTAAACACAATCTGCCGTGCCATCTGCAGATGCCAACTAAAGTTCTATCATGCAAAAAGGAAGCCATATGTGAACATGGTCCAGAAGCGCCATCGTATCCTGTGGGCCAAGGCTCATTTAAAATGGACTGTTTCAAAGTTGAAAAATGTTCTATGGTTAGACGAATCCTAATTTGACATTCTTGTTGGAAATCACGGACACCGTGTCCTCCGAACTAAAGAGGAGGGAGACCTTCCAGCGTGTCATCAGCGTTCAGTTCAAATGCCAGCATCTCTGATGGTATGGGGGTGCATAAGTGCATACGGTATGGGCAGCTTTATATATATAATAGATTTTTATATAATTTTTATATATCCATATATAAATAGATTTTTTCGTGCACCCCTAGTTTTGACGGCATGGCAACAACTCTTCCTCTTCTCTAAAGCAGCGCAACATGGCCTCGCCCCCTTTGTTGCATGTTCCCGGGAGTGGGGTTTATGTAAATTTTCAGGGTTTGTGATGTCACCAACCTGGGAAGTAACTTGTAGTCCCAATTCGAGCCGTAACTGTAGGCATTAAACTGCCATAATTTTAAAAGACAATATCTCCGTTTGCATTGAACTTTCAGCATTGTAACTTTGCAGATATTGTTTATGCTCAAGCAGCAATATTACACACTAACTAAAGTTAAAAAAGTGAAATCACAATCAACCACCCCTTTAAAAGATCGATGTTTGCATTTCCCTGTGTGCTTATATTAATATTTATGTTTTGTGAAAGAGCATCTGTTACTTAAATCATTATCTGTCTATAAGCAGCGCATAGGCCTATATTTTTTTACACATTTTTTGGGTAATACTTTATTTTAAGGTGTCCTTGTTAAACGTTACATTTACTTACTACTATAATTACAATTAATTATGCATAATTACATGGAAGTAACCCTAAGCCAAACCCTAATCCTAACCCTAACCATATAGTAAGTGCATGTAGTTAACTAATATTACTCAGAACTTAAATGTATACTGTAATTACACTGTAACAAGGACACCTTAAAATAAATAGTAACCATTTTTTTGCATTAATAAAACAAATCTTTAAATTAGTCATAACTATTTATTAATTATATCCTTTTACAGCCCATATTTTTGTTTAAAAAATATGTTTGGTGCAAAGTTAACTATGTGTAAAATATTAAAATATGTTGTGAAAATGTTGATGGAACAAACTGATGTATGTGCAAAATTGAGAAACGGATATTTATGGTGATCAATTGCAGCCGGTGTCTTAAATGTATTTCAGTTAAAAAAGGTCAATGTAATACAAACATTTTCGAGAAATAAGTCATTTGTACATTTACATAATTGATAAGGGAAAAAACATTGGAGCTATGTGTACACATCATAAGTTCAACTTTCATTTTGTGAACAGTACAGTGTTTCATTCATTCACCTGACCCAAACATACGTAAGTTTTGAATGCCACTGGCTCAGTTAACATTTACAGTAGAGTAATAATAGCAGTGTATATCTTATTTGCATTTTAAGTTAAACTTAAGGTCTAATATTTGGATTTCTCCGGCTCTCTGCACTGGCGTTTAGCAAAACCGGAAGTATCTATACACACTCGCTGGACCGGAAATCCAAGATGGCAGAGATATGCAACTAGCCCATTTGATTTTAATCACCATAGAATCCTTGTTTCTAACCATTTAACATGCCACAAATTGCTATTTACATTTGATTTTATTTATTATTTTCCATTTCATCTCAAGATATGACCTATAAATAAAAATAACATTTTCAAATTGTGGAGAAAAAAAAAAGTGAAACGGTGAAAACTGAATGTTGGTAACCAAATAGAAGATAGAATGTTTATAACCAAACCAAAGTTTCAGTTCCTATAAACTTCCACTATATTTTTTGTCCATGCAATGGAAGTGTAATGGGAACCAAAACTGTTTGATTACCAACATTCTTCAATAGATCTTCAAGAGATCTCAAGAAAGTCAGTCATACAGGTTTGAGGGTGAGTAAATGATGACAGAATTTTCATTTTTGGGTGGACAATCCCATTTATAAACATAAACTTCATACTTCATCCATGCCAGTAGGTGTCAGTGTAAAGTCCAAGACTACTGGGATGAAGAAGAGCCAGGCAAAAATAAAAATAAATACACAAGTAATAATAAAAAATAAAGAGAAGTGTCAATTACAACTGAAAAAATAACATTTATATTTTGTTTCACATAAAAAAATCGAATCACTTGTAAAACATTTTTAGATCTTTAGCTTACTATATTAGTGATATATTAGTGATTTTCTGCATTTATGGGTGCATTCACATTCAGAGAAAACGGTGAAGGACATCATCCAAATCCCATGGTACCACAACGCCAAATCTAGCAGGATTCTGGCCCGTGCACCACTTCAGTTACCATTTCCTCTGTCCTATGTTCCCCTCTCGTCCTCTCCATAGGAGTGCGTTCATGAATGACCACACAACGTGTTCCCACACCCCTGATTCTCACATGGCTCATGTTTTGCCCCTTCACTGTGAGCTATGTTGCAACATAAAACCACTACATTAATATCGCTTCTCCCACCGCAGCTTTACTGCTTGTCTAAAACCTGCTAATCTTTAAATGTGCGCACTGTTAACATCTGCTGCTGCTTTATGAGTCCCAACACGCCACACAAAAAGAGGAGAAACGCAGCATAGGAACCGGATTTAATAGCATAGTTAACAGTAATGGTGGTATCTGGTGACAAACACAGCAGACAAAACCTAGCAGGAACTGTGTGTGTGTGCTCTCATTTATATCCCATTGTACTCCATGCGACAAGCATTCAGAATGATAACTAACACTCAACGGAGGGATGTTAACAACTCAAACATGCAGCAGACATCACAAATGAGCTTGTTTGAATATTCAGAGAGAATTTTGATGTAACTGAGTGCTATAAGCAATTCCAGAGAACAGCACGGTCTCTTTCTCTTTAATTTAGAAGTGCATTACAGTCACAAATTCATACCGGTAGTCGCTCTCACCAATTGCTACGCTAATTTATTTCATTCACTACTTTATGTAGCTACACTGTGTTATAATTATTCAGCCACTGAGACGATTGTAATAGGGGAGGAGTGATGAAAATGTGTGCGAGACTGGCCGTGTGGATTCATACACACGCTCACAGGAAGGCCGTGAACTGGGCGGAGGAAGATGGACGATGCGGTGAAGCACCGGCAACATCACCCCCAAACTGAGCTGCAGGGGTGGGCAAAAAAATCTGGCAGCACATTAGTGGTCATGTCAGTGCCATCAGCGACACCTGGCACGGGCCGGATCAATGCCAGGAGGGAAAAGCGTGGTGACGTTGTGACTGATAGGACAGGCGCGTTGGAAACAGCTGAGATCCAAAGACAAAGTCAAAACCCTCCCGCGACACAACAGAGCTGCCCCCACTACTGTCTGTAGGGAAATTGAAACAAAGCAGCGATACAATGACAGACAGATGGGAGCCTCGTAACACACTTTTGTGTATTTTGACTGAGGCGGTGGAAATGTTTATAATGGGATATTTATAGTACAACGCAGTAGTGTTGTATACAGTATACATCCACACTGATGTCTGATACTCTTGACCTTTGATATCTCCATATAGTAGGCTTCCATAGCAGGTATTACAGTAAAAGCTTTTAAATACTCGTGATTCAGTCTGTGGTATTCGACAGCATGCCAACGATGCTGTCTATAGAAAATAAAATGAAAATAATCTGGAAAATTCCTTTAATGGATACATGAAAGAATAAAAATTAATTGGGCAGGGGGGGGGGGAACAGGCCTTGGTAATCTCACATGACTCTTAGATGTCTCAAACTATTCAAATTTGCCAAGATGCCAAAGTCTACAAATTTTCAAAACAAACTATTTTTCCTCAAATTATTCAAAGATCATATTATTTCTACCATGCTAAATAAATAAATTCATTCATTCATTCATTCATTTATTTTTGTTTCTATACTCGGTATATTACTGTTTGTTAAATTCAGTCCCACTTTATATTAGGTGGCCTTATCTAAGTACTTACATTTAAATTAATCATTTGATACAATGCACTTATTGTGTACATACATGTTTTTAAATTGTACTTATATTTTAAAAAAATACCTGCATATAAATACATTTGTAATTAATTTTTGTAATTACATAATTACACTGTTGACCCATCGTAAACCTACCCATAACATCAAACCTGTCCCGAAATTTACCTGTATTCTACCTCAATAGCAGCAGAAGTGTTGCAAGAAGAAATGCAACCTAAGTCACTTTGAAAAAAGCATTTGACAGAAACATGAATGTGAAGACGAATCAGATTATCAAATTCAAGTTTCCTAAACTATGAACAAGCAAGTGTTGAGGCATAAAATATTCCTTTTTATTTTATTCCTAGGGATAAAATGTCCCAGAAGGTATCTGTGGAATGGATTTAAAATTAAAAGAGTGTTAAATGTACACAATGTCAAAAAAAAAAAAAAAAAAAAAAAAAAAAAAAACATACATTTAACTTATTTTATCAGTTCATGTCTTCTCTGGGAATCAAACCCATACCATTGGTGTTGCAAGTGTCATGTTCTACTGTATAAACTACAGGGAAATAATGTTAGCTGAATTATTAAATACACAAACATGCAAAGGCCAGTTCATGAATGATAAGAGTTTCAAATCTGTGGAGTTCTGTGGAGCCTAGTAATCATATACATATACAGGATACACCAGCATTGCACCAGTATATTAAAAAGGATCATACAATAAACAGATTAAAACAAACAACTAAACTACTGTTCAAAATCAGGCTTCAGTGTAACATGATCCTTCAGAAATTGTGCTTATACGCTGATTTTGTGCTCAAGAAACATATCAATTTTGAAAACAGTTGTTCTGCTTAATATTTTTGTGAAAACTGTCATTTGACTTTTTCAGGACTCTTTGATAAACAGAAAGTTCAAAAGAACAGCATTTATTTGAAATAGAAATATTTTGCACCACTGTAAATGTCTTTACTGTCACTTCAGATCAATTTAATGCATCTTTGATGAATAAAAGTATTAATCCTTCAAAAAAGTAATAAATAAATAATATAAATAAAATAATAAATAAAATTAAATAATAGTAATAAAAACTGACCCCAAACTTGAAAGGTAGTGTACATGGTACTACTTCGACAATACAGCTGTATATTAAGAAAGTGAGATGTGTTCTTTAAGAAACTATAGGAAGCCATGTGATGCAGAATAGAATGGTATAATCTATAAATAGGGGGTGGGTATGCTTGGAGAGACAGGTGTGGCAGGGCAGAGAGGAAACTGCTGTAAAGTGGTCATAAGAAGATGCTAGGGGGGAATAACTCTGCTGTGTGTGTCATAGGGAGAGGTTGGGGTGGATGTCTAATGTATGAGAGTGTGTGTGTTTCACATCTGGGTCTGTGCTCACTACACTCCTTCAACCTGTCCTACTTTCTCCGACTCTAAGGATGGAGGTCTGGCCTCTCACATATAGAAGTGTGCGTTTATGTGTGTGTGAGAGAATAAGAGAGGAATAAGAAATAGGGGGTTTCTTCGGAGAGCAATCTGGCCTGATTCCTCATGTAGTCCCAGCGGTCTCCACCATATGGTGGGACACAGAGCTCAGTGGTGGAATGAGCACCTCAGCCTCTAGCCAGTGACTCGTATACCTCACATATACACTCATATGCACAGAAAACACATGACTCACACATGCATACTGAGAGCTAGACATTTGCCACCCATGCATTGGGTGCATTTGGTGAGGGGTGTGCACAAATGCATAATAATTCAACATAATTTAAATGAGCTTTGTTGCAGAATAAGCTACAGGGATCTAGCTGGAATAAAAAATAATAATAATAAATAAATAAAATAAAATAATAAACCTAGAATCTATTTAAAAGAGAATAAAAAAAATACCTTTGTCTGATCTTATTTTGATATCTCTGTTAACATAAACAAATGCTGTTTTTTTTGTCTTTTTTTTTCTTTTTTATCTATAGGCATTAATAAAGAGTTGAAATAAATTTCAAAATTGTAAAAAAAAATAGACAAAAATAATTAATGCATAATAACTTATTTGAAATTATAATAGTAATATAATACACATCATAACAAAAATAAATGCATATAAATGTATTTGAATAAAAAATAGATGCATATAATTTTAAAACTGATATTGAAGAAATGAAATGAAAAATGAGATGCAAAAAAAAATGCTTATTTAGAATGTATATTTAAAAAAATAAATAAATTTCTCTATTGAGCCCCTATGCATACCCCCTTATATGCCTATACGCACTTCTGAGAAGAAACAAACATACAGACGCAAAGTAAAAAAAAAAAAAAAAGAGAAGATTATTAAAGTATATTTTGGGAAAGAAACAGCCTTTCTACTTTCACATTTTCTATTTTCACATTTAATTCAATGTGTTACTTGCTTCTTTGAAATTAATTGTGAAATTCACTAGCAATTTCTGAGTGAGCATTGTTTCTACAATATACTGTATATATTTTTTTATACACAAAGGGATGCAATGTAATGAAAAGCAGTCCATTCACAGAAGACAATGCACCGAGACCACTCAGGTGGGCCACATAAACTGGTATACCACCAGGAATGGGAAAATGATGAATTAATACAACACCCTGCAGCTCTTCACTTCTCAGACATCAGTCCAGAGTGAGCAATCAAGGCAAAGTAGACTCTCTCTGAGAAGCGACACCCCACTTTGGCCTTGAGGAATACCACATCCCATAATCCATCCATCCAGGTCATTCATCCATCCATCCTTCCATCCATCCATGCGCACATGGGCTGCACCAGACCAGGCCTCAGCCCTTCTGGGATGCGCCGGAAGCCGGTGTGGACGGGGCTGATCTGGGGTGGGTGTCATATGTTTGCGAGGCTGATGGCAGCAACAGCTGTGGCATTGAGAGGCTGGCGTCTGGGGCTCGGCTGCCAGCGCGGCGGGACACTCGCGTCTGCCAAGGCTCCGCGCCGCTCGCTGCCACCACCGGCCACCATGATTAATGAAGAAATGTCAGCACTGTAATTTTTTCTAATGTGCTCCAGAAGGAAAAAAAGGACCCTTCTTGTCACTTGAGAGGACCTGCGTGTGTTTATGCAGGAGTGTGTGTCGGAAAAGCGGGAGGAACGAAAGAATAAAAGAGTTTGTAGGTGCGCGGCAGATGAACGTACACTCTTTTTTTCTGTAATGTTTGACACAGACACAACACAATCAGAGGCCTCAAAATACAACACAGATGTTGACTGCGAAACGGCATCTTAATTACCATACAAACTGCTCTACTTGAGCGAGGCATTTAAAACACCCTCATGAGGAAGTTCACTCAAGCAATTCCACAGATTACGCCTAATGAACAATATTTCTCCGCTCCTATTTAGTGCTCATTAAAATGTAAAAGGCTTTCATTCCCAAACATCCCTGCCATAAATATTACCCTCCATTGAGCGAGTCGTGCAAAGTGGGCCAAATAACAGGCCTGAGAAGTGCTAGCTAGTTTATTATCTCAGTCTGTTGGATTATATTTGTTTTGTCTAAAAAAAAAACATACAACAAAAGAAATCTAAAGCTCAAAGTAGCCTGCAATGTTACAGCAGATGAGAAAAAGATTGGATGGAGGTGGAGGTGGAGATGGAGATGGATCTAAAAATTATTAAAGATTTTCCAGCAATCAAATAAAGTGATAAAATTAAGATATATAAAAATATACAGTGGTGGCCAAAATTATTAGAACACCTGAAAGATCAAATATTGACCTTTTTTTTGCCTCCAAAATATGATTTCATTTCATAATGTTCATGAAACATGCAGATGATTGCTCTGAGGACAACGAATATCAGATGAAGCGAGTCGTACTGCTTTTATCCACTTTTAACTTTAATATTTGGTATGTCCACCTTTTGCAGCAATTAGAGCAGCACATCTCTCTGGCATAGTGTCAACATATTTCCTAAGAACTTCAACACTAATGCTATCCCATGCCTTCTGCAACTCAAGCCAAAGGCTTTCCTATGAATGTACAATAGATCTGTCCAGTTTATTTTCCAACTCGCCCCAAATTTGCTCGATGGAGTTGAGGGCCAGTCCATCATTTTTAATGTTCCAGCAGATTCCTTCCATCGCAGGTAGTTCCGGCAATAGTTCGTTTTATGGGTATTGTAATGGCCAATTCAACAAAAACAACTGAAACCTCTTAAATATGCCAAGTGTTCTAATAATTTTGGCCACCACTGTATAATAAACAGTATACAGAATAAAACACAGTATTTAAATACCTTCCACTGAGCAAGTCATGCAAAGTGGGCCAAATAACAGGCCTGAAAAGTGCTAGCTAGTCTATCATCTCAGCCCATTAGATTAATTATTTTGTTAAACATTTAAAAATAAAATAAAATTATATTAAATTAAATAAAAACAGTATACAATGTCAGCATCCTACCTCCTGTAGTTTGTCTCCGTGCTTCTAGAGGTCCCCTGTGTTCTCCCTCTGCTTCACCCCTGAGTGGCAACAGGCCTACTTCAGTTGCAGAGCCTCGATTACCACCTCCCAAGCCCTTTGCTGGGGATCCCAGTTCCTGCCAGGGTTTCCTCACCAATGCTACCTGACCTTCGAGCTCCAGCCCTCAAGTTTTCCCACAGACCGCTCCAAGATTGCTTACATAATTACCCTTCTCTCAGACAAGGCGCTCTCCTGGGCCTCCGCGGTGTGGCAATCCCAAGCGAGTGTTTGATCATCCAGTCAGTGGTCGGGAAGCTTCCAAGCGCCTGCTTACTCTCAATCAAGGCTCCCGCAGCACCGCAGATTTCGCCATCGAGTTTCGGACCATCGCGGCAGGAAGCGGATGGAACGATGAGGCGTTGATGGTCTGCTTTCAGGGAGGGCTGTCCAAGGCTCTTCAAGATGAGTTAGCCACCCGAGAACCAGCTGCTGATCTTGAGTCCCTCATTGCGATGGCCATCCGCCTGGACAATCGCCTGAGAGAGCGGAAGGTGGCTCGAAGCAAGGCGTCTCAGTCCCAAGTTCCTGTGAGCAGGTCTGTGTCCCCAGTTCATATTCCTGCGTCCAGGGCTTCCCTGGCCCCTGAACTGCTCCATGATTCCCCGGAGAACATGCAGTTGGGTCGTTCCAGGCTCTCTCCCAACGAGAGGGAACGTCGCATGAGGGAGCGACGTTGCCTCTACTGCGGCGCTTCCGGCCACTTTTGTTCCACTTGTTCCGAGCTCTCGGGAAACAGTTATCACCGCCCTGCTACAGGAGGGCTGTGATGGGGAAAATTAGAGCTCCTCCTACTAATGCTGTTCCAGCCACTCTGTCCTCATCTCACCTGCCTGAGTCCCTCAGCCCCTAGTTCTGAGTTTCAAGAGTCTGTCGACCTGTCTCGAGTCCCCAGTTCCTATCGTCAGTTCAAGGCAGTGTTCAGCAAGTCCCGGGCCACCTTCTTACCACCTCACCGCCCCTACGACTGTGCCATTGAGCTACTCCCTGGCTCTTGCCCTCCCAGGGGTCGGATCTTCTCCTTGTCTCCCCCCGAGCGCACAGCAATGGATACCTACATTAAGGAATCCTTGGCAGCCGGCATCATCCATGCCTCTACTTCCCCGGCTGGGCTTCTTCTTTGTGGGAAGAAAGACGGGGGTCTTTGGCCATGTATCGATTACCGGGGCCTCAACAAGATCACGGTTCGGAATCGATATCCCCTTCCTCTCATGGCCACTGCTTTCGAGCTACTACAAGGGGCTTCCATTTTTACTAAACACAACGCTTACCATCTCGTGCGGATCCGACAGGGGGACGAATGGAAGATGGCCTTCAACACCCCCACGAGCCACTATGAGTATCTGGTCATGCCATTCAGGCTCACCAATGCCCCCGCTGTATTCCAAGCACTGATAAATGACGTTCTCCGGGACATGCTTAATCAATTCGTCTTTGTATATCTTGATGATATCCTCATTTTCTCGGGGTCATTGGAGGAGCACAAGGGGCATGTCAGCAGGGTCCTCCAGAGACTCCTTGACAATCATCTCTACATGAAGCCTGAGAAATGTGAGTTTCATGTTACCCAGGCTCAGTTTCTCAGATTTATCATCACTCCTGGCCACGTGGAGATGGACCCTAAGATGGTTGAAGCTGTCCTCAACTGGCCTATTCCCACCACAGTTAAGGAGGTTCTACATTTCACCGGCTTTGCGAACTTCTATAGGAGGTTCATTACGAACTTCAGCTCTGTGGTGGCCCCCTTGACAGCGCTGACCAAGGGAGAAGGAATCAAGATTCACTGGGGTCCAGAGGCAGCGGGGGCCTTCGAGGAGCTCAAGCGCCGCTTCACTTCCACTCCCATTCTCTCGATCCCCGACCCAGAAAGACCTTTCATGGTGGAGGTGGACGCTTCAGAGGTGGGCGTAGGGGTCATCCTGTCACAAAGGGGTGAGGATGGAAAATTACACCCTTGCGCCTTCATGTCTCGTCGCCTGTCGGATGCCAAGCGCAACTACCACGTGGGGGATCGAGAGTTGCTCGCGGTTAAACTCACCTTGGAGGAGTGGCGCCACTGGCTTGAGGGGGCTCAGCACCCTTTCCAGGTTCTCACAGACCACAAGAACCTGGAATATCTCCAGCAGGCTAAGCGGCTGAACCCTCGGCAGACTTGATGGTCCTTGTTTTTTAATCGATTTCAGTTCCTCTAGTCTTACAGACCCGGCACCAAGAATGTCAAGCCGGATGCCCTGTCCCGAGCCTACTCTCCCGAGACACAGGAGAAGCCTTTGGCATCGATTATTCCGAGGTCTAGAATTGTCGCGCCCCTTCAATGGGAACTGGAAAGGGTGGTGCGAGAGGCTCAAGCCCAAGAGCCAGACCCAGGAGGTGGTCCCGCGGGACGCCTGTATGTCCCTCAATCTGCCCAGGCCTGGGCCTTGCAGTGGGGTCATGAGTCTCCCTTGACGTGCCATCCGGGAAATGCTGGCACACTTGACTTCCTCCAGCAGCGGTTTTGGTGGCCATCTATCAAGGAGGACGTAAAGGTCTATGTGGAGGCCTGCCCCGTGTGCGGCCAGGGAAAGTCTACACGTCAGTGACCTCAGGGACCATCCCTTACACGTTCCCCGTAGGCCATGGTCGCACCTTTCTCTGGACTTTATCACGGGACTCCCACCATCCCAGGGCAACACTGTCATCCTGGTGGTTGTGGACCGGTTCTCTAAGGCCACCCGGTTCATTCCCCTGCCCAAATTGCCTTCGGCCAAAAAGACAGCAGAGCTCCTCATGAACCATGTCTTCCAGGTGTTTGGAATTCCCCCGGATATTGTCTCCGACCGAGGGCCCCAGTTCTCGTTCCGGTTCTGGGGGGCCTTCTGCAAGCTGATTGGGGCCACAGCCAGCCTATCGTCTGGGTTCCATCCAGAGTATAATGACCAGACGGAACGGATTAATCAGGATCTGGAGACCACTCTGCGGTGTATGGCGGCCAATAACCCCACCTCTTGGGCTACCTACATCTTGTGGGCTGAATATGCCCACAACACCCTCCAGTCCTCGGCCACTGGTCTATCCCACTTTGAATGCCAGTTCGGCTATACCCCCCCATTGTTCCCTGAGGAAGAGTCACAGGTTGGCGTTCCCTTGGCCCGGCGTTTTGTCCAACGCTGTCGGTAGACCTGGAGGAAGGTTAGGCATGCCCTTCTTCAGACCTCCCAGAGATACCAACATCAGTCTAATCGCCGCCGCCGGACGGCCCCTAATTTCCGAGATGGTCAAAGAGTCTGGTTAGCCACCAAGAACCTGCCCCTCCGGGTCGAATCAAGGAAGCTTTCCCAGAAATACACTGACCCTTTTCGCATAGCAAGGAAAGTTAACCCTGTTTCCTATCATTTGTTTCTTCCCTGTTCACTTAGAATTAACCCCACGTTTCATGTCTCATTGCTAAAACCTGTCTTGTCTTCTCCATTTCCTCACTCGGTTTTTGAGTCTTCGCCCTGTGTTTCCTGCCTGGTCTCGCTAAAGCCTCCCTAGCTACCCCAAGTAAGGTATCCTGAGTTCCTTTCTTTGGTTTTAATTGTTCTCTGGTTTTGTTTTCTCCCCTCGTTTTTATTTTTTCATGTGGTTTTTCCATTGTTTTTGCTGTTGTTAATACCTCGGTCCAAGAAGAACTTTTGTTGTATTTTTTCTTGCAAAGACTTTTTTTTAAATAAATCTACATTTCCTGGGATACTGCCTTAAGTGTTTCATTTAGGTCTAAAATTACCACTCCTGTGACTCAGTGGTAGATCTCTCAACCACCACACCAGAGACCCGAGTTCAAACCTAGCTCGTGACAATACAATATCAAAGTTATAGTATTTAAAAACCCTCCACTGTGCAAAGTGGGACAAATAACTGGCCTGAGAAGTCCAAGCTAGTTTATTATCTGAAGTATTTTGTTTTGTTTTGTTTAAAAAAAATAAATAAATAAAAAAAATTTAAAAAATGCAATAAAGGAAATGTAGAACTTAAGGCAGCCCACGATGTGTTACAACAGATGAATAAAGGAAAAGCTAGAGGTAGAGAAGGATCCAAAAACAGTTTACTTAAAGATTTCCCAGAAATTAAACAAAATAAAAAAGTAAACAGTATTCAATATCAAAGTTACAGTGTTTTAAAAACCCTCCACTGCGCAAAATGTGCAAAGTGGGACAAATAACTGGCCTGAGAAGTGCTAGCTAGTTTATTACGCCAGCCTATTGAATGAATTATCCTTGTTTTGTATAAAAACACACAACAAAAGGAATGTAGGACTCAAAGCAGCCCACAGCATGCTATAGCAGATGAGAAAAGTAAAGGATGGTGGTGGAGAAAGATCCAAAAAAGGATTACTTAAAGATTTTCCAGCCAAACGGCAATCTATATACAACTAAAAGACAATCAATTGCTCCTCCACGCCAGGCTTAAGTTAAAGGATTATCAATCTACTAATTAAGTAAACAAGTCATTGGTTCTCTAATTTATACATCATCAATATCCCGGTACTACAAGTTTTTACCATTAATTAAGTTAATTAACAGTTTGAGAATACAGATTTTTTTAAAGCTCAATTTTATGTTGGGTGATTTAATGCTAGTATAAAGCATTGATCGCATGTAAAAATGCATGATGATAATGTGAATGATCACCAGTTGTTTGCATATTTTATGTGCTCAACGCTGTATAAATTCACCAAAAATGATAAGAGGAAAGTCTTGATATACAGCTTTCACAGAACCACCCAACAGGAAACTGCGGTTAAGTTGCATCAAACACACCGAAAATTTGAGTTTATTGGCATTTGCGTAAGAGATCTCTCACCCCATGCTGTGACTGCCAGACCACTGCCATCTGCTCAGCCCAGCCAGTCTCACAGAGGAAGCACGAGACTATGCCACCATAGGTAATCCCACTACCCACAATTCCCAGCACCTCAGGGTCAGCCCCTGGGTCTCAGCATCGAGATGACAGTGGGAGACGAACACAAGAGACTTTAGGAGCATCTTTCAAACATGACAGAAACATGTTCACATTGACATGATGAGAAATGGCACATTTTTGGTATTTGCTTAAATGTGTTGTTTACACCACATGATCAATATATATAGCGCATCATGTGTGACTTGAATAACTAATTACTCTTATAATTAGTGTTACTGAATAATTAATCACAGAAAATGTGCTTTTTTATCAGAATCCAGACAATTAAATGGATAGATCTCAGAGAAGATGTTAAATCTTCATTCACTTTCATTATATTCAAAATGGTGTATATTCTTTAAAGGGGTCATATGACGCGATTTCATGTTTTCCTTTGTCTTTGGAGTGTTACAAGCTGTTTGTGCATATATAAGATCTGTAAAGTTGCAAAGATTAAAGTCTCAAACCCAAAGAGATATTCTTTATAAAAGTTAAGACTCTGCCACGCCCTCCCAAAACGGCTCATTAAAACACGCCCCCACATGTCTACATCACGGTGTGGGAAGATTTGCATAACACAGCCCAAACGTACACGCAATGAAAGTAGACGTAACTTTTATTCTTGCTGTAGTGTTGTTGTTGCCGCCGCCATGTCATGGAGATGCTGTGTTTCATTGTGAAAGCGAAAGTACTTTGTCTGGCCTTGCAAATGAGTACACAACTAGAAATCAGTGGTTAAGTTATATTTACAACACTGTTCCAGAACAGTAAAACACAAATATTCGAGTGTGTGCAGCGCATTTTATGGAGGACTGTTTTCTGAACCTGGGAGAGAGTAGTCTACAATATGAACACTATGAATGGCTGTGAACACTATAAAGTGGGGCAATTCCAACGTCGCAAGGACAGTCTGGTGCTTCTGACTCACAGCCTGTAAGCACGTTTCAATATTTAAAGAATTTGCTACTGACTATTCAAACACGAGTTTTGAGCAGTGTAGAGTAGTGCTTGTTTGGCGTTTCTACGATCACAAATGCAGACATGGTGTTATGTTTACGCTGCGTGGCGCAACACGTAAAAAGACCGTATGAGTCATTATAATTAGTAATTATGTCCTCACTGAATGAAACAAATGCCTCGTTTACAATGGGTTTTATTGTTTTAGTCTTGTCGCGCTGGGACACGGCATCACAACATGGTAAGGGGCGTAACATTTCCATCACACGCTTGAGGTATTCGGCCAATTACAACGCACTGGATAGCTGGCCAATCAGAGCACACCTCGTGTTTCAGAACGATGAGCTTTGTAAAAATCGACGCGTTTCAGAAAGGCGGAGCATAGAGGAGCAACAATAATGTACAGTAAGTGGAAAATAATGTGTTTTTTGAACCTCGAACCGTGTAAACACATTGCATTACACCAAATACACAAAATAATGTTCTTTTTAGCAATATCATATGACCCCTTTAAAAATGCACACAAATACTTAAAGGTACATGGATTTGAAATTATATCAGGGTGAATATATAATTTTCATTTTTGGTTGAACTATTGCCTTATGTTATTAAATTAAGCATTTTGATATACAAGCTTTGAAAAACATTTACCTTTTTGAAATTATTGGCAGGTGCAGCACTTTGGCTCCAGTGGGGAAATAATAAGATGAGGAAATCTGTCAGAAAGGATGACCAGTGAGTGAAATCCCATCTTGGTTGTTTTCCGCGTGCTATTTTTGATTTGTTTGTTTCACGGTGTTGAATCAATGGTCCTGTCAGGAGTGGTCAGGCCATATTGCTGTGGATAAACACATGAGAGCGAATACAAGGCCTGTGCCCACACACACGCAAACACAAACACACAAACAACTTGAAAGCCGAACGCTCTAAAAACACTTTGCTTCACACACTGGTCTCCGCAGCAGACAAGCTGTCAAAAGAATAATGATAATTTACGGACAGGAGAACAAAGCAAATAATCATCGTCTTAAATGGAGCATGAGGAGTGCGTATGGTTGAGAGTAGCCCCCTCTTTCTGTCTACACACTCCCGTACACAGAGCAACCTTGACATGCACACAATTAACAGATGTGAATACATGCATGCAGAAGAGAAGCGACTGCAGACCTGCACAAGAGTTGTACATTATAATACAACAACAACAAACAAGCCCAAAACACTAATTACTTTAGGTCAGAAGTTGGGTAAGATCTAGTTAGCTGGCTAATTATGTAGCTGTATACATTAAAATTAAATATAAATTAAATATGTATACAATACAACAGAGGGAGAGCAGACAATTCATTGATTCAGTGCATTGTAAGGACTTCAGAAAGGGTGTTACTTTTAATTGCATATTTAATTTGATGCAACTAAAAATAGACTGTGAAGAAGACAGTCTGTTTTAATTGCTTAAAACATCCTCCAAAAACATGGCATTTATATCAAGGTAATGCAAAAATAAATAAATAAATAAATAAAACATGACCTTAAATCATTAGAAATTGCTCAATATTTTTGTTTTCTTTGCACACAAAAAGTATTCTCATAGCTTCATAAAATTACGGTTGAACCACTGATGTCACATGGACTATTTTAATGATGTCCTTACTACCTTTCTGGGCCTTGAATGTGGTAGTTGCGTTGCTGTTTATGCAGGGTCAGAAAGCTCTCAGATTTCATCAAAAATATCTTAATTTGTGTTCTGAAGATGAACGAAGGTCTTACGGGTTTGGAACGACATGAGGGTGAGCAATTAATGACGGAATTTTCATTTTTGGACTATCCCTTTAAATGAACTATCCCTTTAAATGCCATGATTTTTATGGATTTATTTTATGATCTCTATTATGAACTTTTTGATGAGTTAAAGTTTCGGTTGCATGGACGTTTAATGGGGAAACTCTCCCAGGTTTCATTAAAATAAATCAATTTGTGTTTCAAAGATAAGTGAAACATTTAAATTATTATTCAAATATTAGATTATATATTTTAGTTTGGGTAAACTATCACTTTAGGGAATATATGTTTAAGTAATGCTGTTTTTGTTTATTAATTTATTTATTTTTAACATTGCAGAATTATGACAATCATAAGACACGTGAGTAAATTTATTTATTTATTTATTTATTTATTTTTGTTTTCATTATTATTTTTAACTTGTCTCACACAAAAATCATGGCAAGATGCTTAAAAAAACAACAACATGCAAAGGAATGGTCAAAGACATTCATTTGAATGTGTAAGGTTATAATGGCAGTGCTTTAAGGAGGGAGAATCTAAAGATTGAAGATGAATTTAAACATTTCTGGGGGTGCTACAAAACACTAAAGCACCACTGATAAAAATATCCAAACAAAAAAGTAATATTCTCCATAAATCAATAAAAAACCTATCAATCTAACAATCAAACTTGTCAAGAATCCAGTGACTGCGATTCTAATCCTGTTCAATGTCAAGCGTCATCTCCTCCGGATAGCCTAGCATCTGCTTACAACACGCCAGCAGATCTCATTAGCATGCCAGACAACGAGACGGAGTGACAATAGATTACTTCTTCATTACAATGACTCTAATTAATGATGTTAAAAGCTTAAATTAAAAAAAGGGAAAAGGAAAATATCTACCTTTTCACTGACTGCAGCTTACCCACAATGCCTGCACAGAAGAAGTTTAATAGTTTAAACTTTGAGCTAATAGTTCAAATTAATTTCCAGTGTTCCTGTCTGAATAGCGCAGTCTATGGGCAATACGTGAGCGCGATGAGTACAAGTCCGCTAACAGGATTTGGGCAAGTGGAGACGTGCTTTACACAGGCTTCGTTCGGTTAAACTTTCGCTAATCTCACTAGGTCCTAACATTGACGTATTGTTACTCATATTGTGACAGAATATGCTCGCAGTGGATTCAATGTAAGAGGGCCAATCACATTTAGCTACTTTGAAAGCTCTGCCTTTTTGAGCGCCGCAGAACACACAAGGAGGGTGAAATTGTCTTTGCCGTGGCTAAGATGAAATTCATCGCAAGGCCATCAGCACTTAATACTCGTCTGCGAATTTGGAACACAGGCTTTCTGGGAAATGATGAATCGGGCTGTTGTGCGCTTGTAATAACCCCGCCGAATGCAAATGAGAGCTGAAGGAAGCCGTAAGACAAAAGACACATTAACACAGAACTCTATCCCAATCCGACAAAGAGTTCTGGCTGGCACAATTCACACAATTCAAGTAAGATAAATCCGCAGCATTTTCTCTCTGCTCTTTGAGAAAAGTCTAGAATTCTGAAATGCACATTACTGCGACCTTCAAGCACCCTTCCGCCGAGCTCCTTATGCATCAGACTTCAACACCCTACAGAATGTAAAGTGAATCCCATGTTTTAGCAGTCTTAAAAGATGGTTTAAGTACATCTTACATAGTATGAGGTCAGGTATGTACATATACCATCATGTCACAGCCTGATCTCATTTGTATTTGTATGCATTTCCACTTTGTATGTTTGGATATATACTCTGAAATATACTTGTGAAAGTATTTACACATGTACAACCTTATCTTTTTGTCAAATCGTTGTGTGTGTGTGTGTGTGCATGTGCGTGTATATAAAAACAGATAAAATGACTTGACAAAAACATATGACATATTAAAAATGCTAAATTTGGTGAACTGCAATCGGTCACAAGTCACATGAAAGCAAATGACATTTGGGGACAGATTTACTAAACAGGGAAAATTAGCGCGAGACCGCAATTCCAAAACAGTGCCGATGGGTGTGGAAATTTCTGCGGGTGATTTACTGACAATGTGCACATTAAAGAACACAGATGCAACATCTCATTTACATATCGACCAACACAATATACCAAGCGCAGCACAAATTAGCGAAGTCGCAAATAAGCAGTGCCGATGCTTATCAGGTGTGGGTACTTACAACAAAGGTGCAAAATAGTTTGACATGCTTTTTTGGGCATTAAATAATGGCGCAAAAAAAAAAAAAAACAGTAACTTGACGAGCACAAACATAAATCATGTTGTGTGATTCATTTTAATACTCTCCTCCCATACATTTTGCGTCTGAAAGGGAAACTCCTACAAATGCATATTCAATAAAGTCAGGTGCAAAAATAACTGCGTCCATGCCTTTTCAGCGCTAATTCTTCACTGCGAGTCTTTAGTAAATCCTGACAGTACTATTTTAATGCCAAAAGACAACCGTCTTGCTGGCACAAGCTGTTAGTAAATCTGGCCCTTAATGTCACTGACCCTTTTGACTATGGATGTGGGCAATTTTCTGCCTATGATGCATTAAATTACAGTTTTGGTCCTACCTAGAGATATCATATGGCTTTAGAATTTAACACACAAATAAAATTATGTATGTTTGTGATAATTCTGCGTTTTTTTTTTTTTTCTATCCAATGGCAAAAAATAATTATATAAAAAAAATAAAGAAAATAAAATAAAATACAATTTTGAAATGAGTTGAACACACCTGAAATCACAAAGAACAGAATGAACCAGTTACAGTACTTATTAATATAAATTTAATATTCAAAAATCTAAAAGGAATTCAGAAACATTTGTTCATCTCTACGTCTTAAATGTTAAATGCTAACATTTTAAATGCTGTCAATCTGTTACTAATTTATGTTTCAGTGTCTATGCAAATGTACGAAAAAGTATTTATGCTAGAACTAACCTTTGCGTACATACTGTGATTACTAATAAAATCACAGTGCATTACAAGTGAAGAGCAGCTCTAATAACAGTTAATTCAGTCCATGGTTTCATCACGTCCGTAAAGCATTACATGGCTCAGCGAGGCTAACAACTGATGAGCTAAACATGTCTCAAGAACGTGTCTTTGTCCTTTGTATCGTTTCATAATGTGACAGTGCAATTTGAAGCTATAACCTCATGTTAATGCACTGCCCTCAGCATTTGAGTTTTATCTATAACATGTTACAGCGCATTCAACCCCAAGACAAACTGGGACATCAATAAGAGCTTCTGCCAAGGGCACGAACTCATGTGCTGTCCAATCGATACACAGGGAGACTGTAAATACTATTAGAGACAGTTAGCTCTTTTAGTACAACTCATTACCCCAGTTTGTGAAACCTTTGTAAAATTAAAGCAATTATGTTAAGGGATATAAAAACGCACCATTGAGGAGGTTTGTGAATTCTTGTTTCAGAGTTGTTTTTCAGCCAATAAGAATGACCCTTTTGGCTTCAAATAAACAGACAGAGAGCAATAAATAAGCAAATTGTGATTTGCTTTTAAGATAATCATAATCTCTGGAATCCAATTCTGTATCCTATTTACTTCGAGTGTGGCTACTCAAAATTAAAATGAGTCTATCAGCCGGGAGTATCATAAATGGGTATTTATCAGGATTAGAGGATTTTGAAGCCCATCTGAACTCGTTCTCTCTCTCTATCTTTCTCTCTCTCTCTCTTTCTCTCTCTCTCTCTCGCTATGCCGCCCACCCCCTACTTTTCTTTTGGACGCCGTGCAATTACCATGCCAGAGTACCAAAAGTGACATGTTTGAAGAACAGATAAAAAGACATAAATTGGCTGGTAATGGCGATATTTCCTCAGCTTTAGAAAAACCCATTTATTCTCTCTCTCAACAAATCAAGGCACTGTCATTCCCCCACTCATCTCCCCAGCCAGAGGGGCCTGCCACAATTTCTTTGCTGTAAGTGAATGGCGGAATGCAGATTAGGCCCTGCGCTAACTAGCGCTCTCGGGGCTCACTGGTATCTGCTTCCTGCGCTTTCTCCATTTTTAAATCAGCCATAATGGGGGCAGGACCTCTGGAGCACTAAAAAGAGGGAACTGACATACCGGACAAACTGTGAATTTTTTCCCGAAGAAGTGGCGATATTGCACATCTGTCACTGCTGTGTAGACAATTACCAACGGCAGGACAAAAGAGAGAGAGACAGAGAGAGAGAGACAGGATAGGATAACAAAGCTAAACAAGAAGGGTTGGCTCTCAGAGCTGGAGGCCTTTGTCACTGAGTATTGACTCCTGCGTCCTTAATTGTTCATTCATTTATCCAGTGGTGTTTGTGTTGGCACAGTAATTAAAGGCAATCATGCCGTTTACCCCATACCTTTACTAATGAATAATCATGCGATTTACCCCATGTACCTGTGCTAATGAATAAATGAAGCACTAGGAGATTCAGGATAACAAATGAAAGACTTCCTATATGTCCAATTTCACTAACAACAGCATTCTAAAATGGACATTTAGGACAAAGTGGACATTTAGGATTTCTTCCCATGATATTCACAAAAACATGGAAATTAGTCATTCAAAACCCCAACCCACCCTACGTAAAAATATTAAATAGATAAATAAATAAATAAATAAATGACAGACAGAAATTTGAATAATAATAATAGTAGTAATAACAATTTCTTTATATTTTTTTGTTCTAGTATTCTAGTATTTTTCAAACAAAATAAGAGACTATATAGTCTTTTATTATTACACATCTTTTACAAATATCACAGCTGAAAAAGCATGGATGTTCACTTGACATCATACAAACACCCATATGTATGATATTTTAGGTCAAAATCTGTCTGTGACCTCACAAAGAGGTTTCATTATGTACCTCAATTAGGGTTTAGATTCAGCTCAGTTATTTTTAAATATAACTTGGATAAAAGCCACTGTGCTACTTTTCCCATGCATTTTAATTAACCCAAAAACTACAGTACGTTCATGCGATGCCAATGCTGATTAACTGAATGCACAGAAATCTGTGTTAAGGTGTAACGCTGATGTAAAGTGCTTTCGAGTGAAACCCAGGTTGAGGTGAGAGGCGAGAGAAATCTGCTATTCTATATGTCAGGTGTGTGGAGTCAATGAGGCTTAACTGTGCTGGGCACCAGCAGGACTTTTCATGGTCCAGTTGTTAGTTGCATATCAGTTACAGCAAATCAGTAAAATAAATGAGTTGTTAAAAGCTCAAGTTACGCCAGAATGCCAAACCTCCCCAGGCTAATTCTTACAGTTGTCCTTCTAACATCCTATGCATGTGCTTTTTGTTGCTGTAAGAACATTTTTAAAATATCACATTGTCAACACTACTTGGTGCCGGCTCTCTGTTTTAATCTTATCATAACAGATGATCTGACTGAATACCACATGACAGCTGGTACTAACTGTATTTTTTTTAACTGTTCGTAAGAGCCATTTCATTTTGTTGAGTGCTCATAAACTCTCAGATCAATACTGATTTTTGCTGATCATTTCATACCACTTATCACTACTACTAAATGAAGCCATTAGTGACCTACAGTCATTAATTTTGTAGTGTTTCATCTGTTGGTAGTTAGAATAAGGGCTGTGTGCACTGACCCCAGATTAACAAGGATAGTACCATTTCCGCATGTTGACATGCTACTCTTGAATTGCACAGTTAAAAAAATTAAAATTTTATTTCAGTTTTAGTCATTTTAGTACTTCAGCGTATTTATTTTAGTTATTTGCCAAGGCAATATTTCTAACTTATTCTAAACATTTCTGATCTATTTGATATTTTGTTAGATTTTAGCTATTTTTGACATGTAATTTCCCTGCCCCTCTCTCTCTATATAAGTTATAAAACCAATAAAATACTACAAAGAAAAAAATCCAAAGTTTTCAGAATTGCATTTGCATACTGCATCTGGAGTAACACTTAACAGGGGGATGGGTGGAAAAAAAAAAGAATAAATCAGCTGACATAAGTGGACATTGTCATGGTTTAAACACAGCTAATTAAAGCTTGTTTTGCCTGATCAGGCTCTATGAGTGACACTGTGATTAATAGCGGTAAATAATGGGAGATGAGGCCGTGATTCTCCCTCCGCACACCTGTGTGCAGGGTGCCATATTGCAAGACTGACTTTAGAAGGCCGACATCTGGTGCCTGGCTCCTCTCGCTCCTAATATTTAAAGATGAGGAGCTGAAGCCAAGTCACCCTTTCAGTATCACCCACAAATGTGTGTGCGCATCTGTTATGTCTACAGTATTCCTGCAGAAAATAAACAATGACATACTGTATGGTATTCTAGAATATAATTATGTATCAGAAAATATTTTTTGTCTGGCATATAAGGTGACTGCTATGAAACTATAAATGGCAAAACAGGTTGGCAAGAGAAAAGGAGACAGAACGGATAGTGAAGGGATAATCTCAAATGAAAGCTAAAGCACTGTAAGTCCTTTAATTTATCTAATGGTGTTCAGTACAGGCTGTGATCATGTTTCAAATTCGGATCAGATCGCCCAAATTGCATAACAGCATCCACTATGGCTTGTGAGGAATACAGGTCCTCTTTTATGGCATATATTAGAGGCTTATAGCATTAAAAAAGTAGAACTGTTTTAGTACATTTCCATTTGCTTTTTAACCCATTCAAGGTTTATATTATTTAAAGGGATAGTTCATCCAAAAATTCTGCCATTTATTACTCACCCTCATGTCGTTCCAAACCCGTAAGACCTTTGTTCATCTTCGGAACATTAAATTAATATATTTTTGATGAAATCTAAGATCTTTCTGACCCTGCATAGACAGCAATGTAACTACAACATACAAGGCCCAGAAAGGTAGTAAGGACATTGTTAAAATAGTCCATGAGACATCAGTGGTTCAGCCGTAATTTTATGAAGTTACTACAATACTATGCAAAGAAAGCAAAAATAATGACTTTATTCAACAATTTCTTCTCTTCTGTGTCAGTCAACGCACGTTCACAAGAGTACCACAACGCACGTCTGCAGGAATATTTTATGACATCAAATGTGTTGCAATTGCCAAACAACCATCAAAACTTTGGCAACATGCCCTTTAGAAACATCTGAGGGTGGGGCTGAGTTTTGGGAATCTTCAATACGTGACATGCTTGTTTCAAAAGGTTAAGTTATTTAGTGTTTTGGGTCTACCAGAGGATCATCCAACACTGACCTGATGTTGAGGAGGCGTGACAGAAGAGTAACAGGTTAATCACCATCAGGACTTTCTCCAGCTCTGGACAATGCAAAAGAACATCTAATTAATTGATTGAGCATGACTAGGAAGAAGATTGTGATTCTTTTTGAGGCAGCACAGAGACTGCATCTAAAAATGAATCATTGGCTAGTTTATATAGACAAAAAAGGGGTAGTGGTGGAGGACTGATTCATTCATGAGGACCACGACAATATTTGTTATTATTCAAGGTGCCCCTTGACAGAAGCATTAAAGTGTAACATCAGCCATAACATTTTTATTTATTTATTTATTAACATCACATTTCCCATTTGTCCAGTGGGAAGAGTTCTTGTAATCTTCTGGCATCTTAAATGCTTTTCTTCTCCTTGAATCCCTCAGGGCAAAACTTTTCTCTGACTTCCTGTTGTGTCTTCTCCTTGTTTTGCAGGGCACTTCCTGCCTGCAGAGGAAGTTAATCAGCTCTTTAGCCTCTCAGCAGCCATTCTGTAGCTGCCCCTGAGCTCTGGAGAGGGGTCAGGCCATCCAGTCAAGACCCCCTTTGATAAAGCTTTGTATTCGGGGCGATTGGTGAAGATAACACAGCATGCTAGAACATACCCTAGTGCTGGTAGGCAAAGAATGTCCTTGTCTGGTCAGTCTCAGAGGGCAATCGCCAGAATTCATGGGGTCCAATCTGATCTTGATCTTAGGGCTCACTATATGTCCAAAGCTTGGGGTGTACCATTTGTGGCATGTCTAAAAATGCTCCTGTATCTGCACCAGCTGAGCAGCAATCAGAGATGGCCAAAGGTCACAAGGCCACCTATGTATGTGGTAATTTCTAACAGTCCACTATCATCATCTGGATTCCAACACACCATGCTACAGTATGGATTTAAGGAATCCAGATTTAGTTTAACAATGCACTACAAAAATCTATGTCAAATAAATGCAGTTCTTCTGTTCTTTCTAATCATGAAAGAATCATGAGAAAAATTGTATTACCGTTTTCACAAGAGGTTTCCACAAAAGCATGTCTGTTTTCAACAGTGATAATAAGAAATGTTTCTTGAGCATCAAATCAGCATATTTTAATGATTTCTGAAGAATCATGTGACACTAAAGACTGAAGTAATGGCTGCTGAAAATTCAGCTTTGCCATCACAGGAATAAATTGCATCTTAAAATTGAAAACAGTTATATCCAATCACATCTATAATATAAAAATGTAAATGCTTATATTTGCATTCAGTCTTTGATTTGAATTAAATGCAATAAAATAATTAAGTTAAATTACATTAAAATGAAATTTAAAAAAAAAAAGTTTAAGTAATTTAGAACTTCTTTTAAAATGTGCACATTTAATCACTGTAAAAAAAATTAAAAAAAATTCTTGTATTCGCACAAAAAGCAACAAAATAAATAAATAAAATAAATATGCGAAGTAGCATAATATATCAATAAAAATGAAATTCAGTTCAAGCACTACTATACTGATTACTCCATCAAATCAAATCATTTAATAACATGGATTTTCATCATTTTCATAATTGATTCTTCAAGTAAAGGCTGGATTGAGTTTACAAAGCGTGACTTTTTTTTGGTTTGTTTTTTAAATCCACAATAAAAATGTAGGATTTTCGGTGGATCACACAGGCAAACATAATGTTAAACCCTAGTTCAATGGTTTAAGGTGTACCCACAATCGTCAATCCAATTGCATCTATGCTCTCTTAAAGATATGCTGAGGTTTAAACAACAACCTCTTAGTTTAAAACAAATGCACTAAAAGTGAGATTTCAGCATCAATATTTCGTATGAAAAAGGGCATGTTTATAAACAATGGCGACATTTATTTTGAATGGGGAAGATTGCTAATTTTCAAGACTGCCAGTAATAACAAACAAGTCAACCAAGACTGAAGCTCTCGTCTTGTACGCTGAGCGAGCGCGCTCAGATGAGAGGGTAGAAAGGAGCGGCGATAGGATTTGAAAGGCGTTACACTTGAGTGCCTCCATGATTTGCATTTAGTGACTGAGACACATAAATGGCGCCGGGCTGTACATCCAATTGTTTGTGGTCAAGCGGCGCGGCGTCGGTAATTAGGATGCTTTCCAACACCTCAGGGTCAGACCAGACTTTCTGTGAGCGATCACAAACAATTCAGCACACAATTCAGATTTTAAACCCTCAAAATACTGATAATTAATACGGCGGTGATAAGGGAATGGTATAATTTGAAAGTACGTTGTATTTTATTGCGTAGCGATGAAGGGATGGGGAGGTGTGAGGAACTCGTCAATGAGTAATTTTTCTTTTCTTTCTTTTTTTTACAACATTATAAATTTGACGGGGGAGAATATGGAAGGGAAAATGCTTTTAGTGTGTGATTTATATGAGTGTGATGGGAGAATCATAGATCACCACAGCAAGTCGACAGGCGCTGATGGGCCATATGAAGAGCGCTAATGCCGTCAGAACAAAATGTAACCAATCTTTGGATGCCCTCAACCATGCAATATGCCTAATAGAAACTCCAAAACTATCAGGCTGTCAGGGGCTCGCTGCGGTAAAGGGCCTGCCTGGTTCAGGAGATGTTAGATGGGAGACAAGTGGTATAAATTTACCTGTTGTGGACCCACCACCCTCCACACACACACACAGTTTGATACAGGTTAAAGAAATCCACAAAGCTCATTTTAATTTTGCTCCTAACAGTAATAAAAGCTTGTCTGCCATGACATTAATTTGTAAAAGGTGCTTTTGGCACCAGGCAAAATAGAAAGTAAAATAACATGCCATAAATGAGCAACAAAACAACATAAAATATGCACATAACTCTAAAACTACACTACGATATGGTCACTGCGACAGTGAGGCATAAAACAAATCGAAGCCAGCAATTGTGTTTATCTATATTTCTGTTCAAATGTTTGTGGTCTTTATTCAGCAAATATTAAACTGATCAAAAGTGACAGCAAATTTCAAATTTCAGATTCTTTAGAACTTTCTTTTCATCAAAACAATCCTGGAAAAAAATGCATCTTTTGCCACCTTTTGACATTGATAATAATAATGTTTTTTGAGCAGCAAATCAGCATACACCATTAGAATGATTTCTGAAGGATCATGTAACACTCAAGACTGGAGTAATGGCTGCTGAAAATTCAGCTTTGCCATCACAGGAATAAATTACATAATTACTGATTTTACTGTATTTTTTATCAAAAAAAATGCATCCTTGGTAAGCATGACATTCTATTCTCTCTCCCTCAAAAAATAAATAAATAAAACTAATAATAATAAATAAATAAATAAAAGTGCTGTCTCCAAACTTTTGATTGGTAGTGTATTCTCTCTGAGTACTTGTGTAACTACAAGACCCGGCAACAACATTTTACTCTAATTTTAGATCATTTAAATCTATCCAAACATGCAGATCCTCCAAAGTCTTACATAAAAGGGAAAAAAGAGCAAACTATTTTCTGAGCAAATGACAGATGGCAACAGTTGCTAAGGAAAGAGTGATAGGTATTGTTTTAAGGTGGAGTGTTTGTAAATATTCATTATCTACATAAAAATAAAGCATTTATTTTCATGATATTGTGTTTTATTAAAATACAATATCATTAATTTTTCAGAAAACCTGAATGTTCAGTATTAGTAATTAAAATTAATTAATAACATTAATTAATTACGTCATTGACAGTAAATAATATATACATACAATAGTGTCTGTTTCTGTTGTTATTTTCTCTGTTTATGTTCTCTTTCCACTATAGCTCAAATTGACTCTGAACCTACGGACATGGCATCATGACAAACACACCAAACCACACCCCTCATCCCTTCACACACACACACACACACACACGCACACATGCACACGCACACACGCACACACACACACGCACGCACACACACACGCACAAGGTGAGGCCTTTAATCACCTCTGTGCGCTCTGACTCTAATATCCTAATGGAGAGTCACAGCGCACCTCAATGTATTTATAATAAAAGCCAGTGCCAGTGTGAAAACCTAAACAGTCTGACCTCCCTCTCTCTCACCTATCCCCTCTCCCTCTATTCCTGCACTCCCCTGGTGAAAACATGTAATTCTACTTCCATTAAGCAGAATATGCAGCCCTTCACGTTGGGGAACGAAAGGGGCACAAGTTCAGTTCCTCTACATTCACTGCATAGGTGCAGCTCACGCGGTTCATTTTAAAGGAAGGAGGTGAAGACAGCCCTGGAGGTAAGGTGACAAACCTCAGCTTATTAATATATATATATTTTTTATTATTATTTTTATTTTATAATAAAATAATATTATATTAAAATATTAAATAATAATATTAATATCAAAAATTATTATGTTGTTTATTTATTTTGAGGAGGGGGAGGGTACACGAGCTACATTAGTTGTCTATAATTGCCTGTATATTGGAATATGGGTATGAAAATGCTATAATGAAAAATTAGGTGCATATGGACTACAATCAAAAGAGATGGAACATAAAATTATGGGGAAAGAGAAGAGGGAGGGGGTAGGATAAGGTTCATAGCTGTGCATCTCACATTAGAACCACAGCTCCCTCTTTAAGCCAAAAGTGACATCATCGCGACTCTTGTGACGATGCACATCTTCGTTAGCCCCAGTTGTGTGCTATTATTCTATTGGATGAATTTGATGTTTTTGAGGATTTTTTTTTTTTTTTGAGTGTGAACTGCCACAAATAACGTTAAAAGCAACATATTGTAATTAAACTGATTTTCATACAATATTATCAGCTGATCATTTAACAATGAGATTCAATTAGTTAATGCAATAGCTAACAGGAAATAACAATAAAAATTTATTTTACAGTAAGTCCAATGTTTCCTAAATTAAACAAAAAAACTTTCTTTCTCTTTATTTATTAATAAATTTTCTAGCTTGTACTTACATACATTTTTTTAATTTTTCAAGTTGTATATATTTTAGTTGATGTATCATGAATGAACATTAGCAACGAAACAGAACATAGTGTATTTATTTGCATAAATTTGTATAAATAAATTAACATTAACCTAATTGAATACATTCTGTACAAAAATAGTTAACAAATTAAACTTTTTCATATCAGTTATTATCAAAGTATTACCAAAAGTATTTATACAAATACTTTTCAACTACCTTTTGTATAGTGACAAAAATGTTCGAACAATCTGAGGATTATATTTATTAAGAAAAAAAAAACAGGTTTTATACTATGGAAAAAAATAAGTGTATGTATTTTTTTACTAACATGCATTTGAAATCTAATTTAATAATATATCCATCTATAAAATGTAAACTGTAAAAAAAACAAAAACAAAAAAACAACACTAAGTGCTTTTTATCACTACATATATGACCATCTACAAGTGAACACTTAAAATTTGAACACAGAGAGGTGCATGTGAACTCTATATTAACCATGAATCACATACTTTAACAATTAGGCCAGGTTGTGTAGACACTGAATGAACAGTGCATTTATTGAAATCCACCAATAAGGAAAAGACATGCATCCGCTCATACGCAAACACATCTGGCTCCTGGTAGCCTTTTCTCTCTGCATTTCTTCCAGTTTGTTAACCGCGTGCTGCAAGCTAGAGCATCTGAGCAGGGCAGAGACACCTCACATGAGATATCTGCTATTGAAAAAAAAGTCTGCATAGCCCGAGAGCCTGGCGTCTGATGCAGTGGTGACAGCTATATGTGTCAACAGCGATCAAGAGTGAAGCGTAGACAACAGGTACTCTCTTTCTCCGTTTCTCTCTCTCTTGTCAGTCAGTGGATCAGCAGTAGCGGCTAGCACATACCTCCCGGCCCGAAGGTGGCCTGCCGCCACCAGGCCGCCCGAAACAGTCAGATGTGACTATGGTTCCTGGCATTTGGCAAGACTGCTCAGCGTCAAGCAGACGGGGATGGGGCCGGACAGAGCATCAGCTGTAGTGCCAGTGCAGGGGGCCCTGGCAGTGTCATAACATAACGGGGGCCTAGAACCCTATCTCTCTTTGCCGCCTCCCTCGACTCTCCCTCCGCAATCACAAGTCATCACCGGCCCACAGGGGAAACTGCAAGTGCACAGCACAGTGTCAGGAGAGGAGAGGATCGGGCGCTCGCGCTAGTAAGCTAAGTGGCCGCAAAAGGCGCCGTCACATGCGATATTACATGCGTCCTCTTGAGGTGTTTTTTTCCCCTGCAATTTTCAACATTGCCAAGTCGGACACTGTAGAGCTTGCCAAAGCCAGATAAATAAACAAACTTACGCAGGAAGACAAAACAGCATTTAGAAGAAAAGAAAAGGGCAAGAGGATGATGACCAGTGGCCAGATCGGCACGGGGGTAAATTGCTGAAGACATCTGCAAGATGTAAGTCTTGGCCTCAGCTTGAGAGGACAAATAGAAAATAAAACTGCGCTGAAGCAATGGAAAAACGTTGCCGAAACTGAAAAAAGTAATGCTGTGTGTGTGGTGCACGATGTAACAACACAGTGACAGAGTGTGTGAAAAAGCTGTCATGTGACAGTGAGCCGTCTGTGTCAGGAGCGTGACGTGTCGCGGTGTGACAGTTGTCTAGTTTCATCGGTGTGGCTGGTGGGAGAGGGGCGGCCCTGCAGAAACGCTCAGACTAACAGAGCAAAGTTTCTTTCTTTCGCCTGTTGTCTGAGCTTCAGTGCATTAATCTTCATTAGGCTGCGACTGGCACCGCACTGAAAGCATCGAACCCTCGATTGTGTTACTCAAGCCCTTGTTGTGTGTAACACAACAAATGTCACCACGAATGAACCATTAGCTCACAACAGCTGCCAGTCATCACCTCAAAAATTACAACAATCTCAAACACTACAAATTTATATTTTGATTGATTATAGCCTGACATTCATTGGCCTTTGGGGTCTAACTGATTCCTATACCATAAAAAAAATGTTTTGTTTTTTTTCGACGTTGTAAGCAAAGATTATTGGAGTATGTGTTACAAGGAAATACTATTTCAATTTTTCTAAATTTCAAGTTTAATTCACTGTAACTTGGTGTTTTTTTGTATTACTTGTGCAATTTAGTAGCAATTCCAAATTGATTTTACACCAAATGTTTTAAAAAATATCTGATTACTGATATAATTGTCAACAATTTTAGTTTTAAACATGGTGTAAATACTGTACCTATTCCTTGATGTGAGAAATACACCTGTACTGTATTTTAAGTTTGTATTCAGATTTATACTTCACAAAACATATCAAAAACAATCATAATTATTATAATTATTAAAACCAAGTAAGTGCATTTTCATGATTTATAGGAAACAATATATGTAAATATGGGGATTTAAAAAAAAAAAGACAAAAAGTGTAAACCTATATGCAAAAAAGTTCTAGAAATGAAATATTTTAAAAACGAAACATTTAAGATTAAATTGCAAATTGCACTTTCAAAATAAACTCACCACAAAAACTGCAGCCAAGATCTATCTTCAAATAAATTTGACTAACAGACATTTTCTATTATGAAATTATCTCTGTCATCAACAAAATGTGTCAAACACCTCTTTTCGTTTGTTGTGTCAAACAAACGAAATAAACCCTTATTAACAGATGATAAAGCAGTGATTGTAAAGGGTGAGCTATATCAAGTTGCTCTTGAAGATAAATAACAGCTGAATAATTTGCTATGTTGGCCCAGAGTGATAAAAGGCAGTGATTTGTATCCACTGATGAACATCAGGAAAGACCTCAGAGTTGTAAATGAAACAATCCCTCAATGACCAGCACTTGTCTTACCTTTATATGAGCATAAGTCATGCAGTCTAAGGAATTCGACACTTTACACAGGTTTGGGGTCAGTGTGGTTTACTTCATTGTGGAAAAGTAAATCGATCATATGGGTGGTCCTATATCAGTGCAAAATAGAAAGTTAAATGTATCTGAATGAAAGTAAAATTCACTTGAATTAAGCAGTTTTATTTTTATTTATTTATTTATTTATTTATTTTAATAAGTCTTCTCTGTTTTGATGAATAAATTAAATTAATGCTTTAATTGGTCACTTTACCTGATTTGAGGTCGTTCTACTGTAATTGCACCCCAAAGCCAATTATTTTCCAGACATCCGAGCACCATCAGCATTTTGCCCCAGTGCTGTTTTCATTGAGGACAGTATATTTCATGAAGGACAGTCACACAATTCAGTTCAAACACTGCTGAGCCAGGACAGGATCAACAAGGGTGACCAACCCTACAGAGAAAAACAGAACAGACTATGATGCTGATGGAGTTGAAGGGAGAGGGGGATGAGAAGCAGAAAAGTAGAAGAGGAAAGAGGTTTTACCTGCTGGCAGTTTTTAATGAGCACTTCACTTCGCGAGACCAACCACACTCACACATTCATACAACAACAACAACACATGCCTAATTCATGTAGCACACCATATATAGAGTAATGCAATATATCCTAATGTGCCACATAATAACTGATTCAAAATAAAATGAATTAAAGTTAAAGGACAAAATCAAATTTCAGACATGAAAACTTAATTTATTTTTCTTATGATCTCTAACACTTTTACTTACAGTATGTCTCCTGCTTCTCTGATTTTTGAGTTTCAGAATAAAGAAAAAGAAAAGATCACCCAGTAAAGTCAGCGTCCCATGATCCTCAAACTCATATTTCCGATCTTCAGTAATACTCTTGAAAATGAATAGTCAAGTCAGCAGATTTCATCTGGAGCTTTCAGACCATTTTATCTCTCTTCTGGGTTCTCACTGTTTGCTATGCATTAATAATATAGTCAAAACTGAGCCCAAGCAACTCAAAACTCATCTGTGTTTAATGCAATACAATGAACTTTCACTGTATCTCCACTTTTGTCTAATGTCAGTATTATCTTCAAGGAAATAGTGTTATTAAAACTTGCGGCTGACTCTTTTAACTAGACACCTAATTCTATCTCCTTCTCAAATGTGGGAATCTATTTTCAAGATTCATTTGTCTTTCTTTTGCTCTATTAATGATGGTGCCAGTGCATATCAAAGTGCCATAATGAAGATTCACAGCATTTTCTCTCTTATACTAATACCTTATCAAAGTTGAATCTCTTTCTGGAAAATCAATTCTCTTTCATATCATTAAGTTCTTCTCTGGCATGATTACATGCCTGCTGCTACTGCTTAGCAAAAGGCAGTGGAATAAAAAAACAAAGCATGGTAATCTATGCATTCAATGGGATACTGCTTCATAGTCTGGGAAATATCTGATATCAATATTTGCCATGATGGTATCGATTGCCTTGATGGTGCAACACATTAAGCAAAAAAGGCAAAAAAGGAGAGGATGAAATGAAAACAGAGGCTCTGATTAAACTTTAAATTTAAGCATTCTGGGCATCATCCACCTGAAAATGAATATATCATCTGAGAGGAGAGACAGCTAAGCGCCTAATTCAATTAAATGAAGTGTACAAACAGGGTCCAAAATTGACTCAGGAGGCAACCGTTTCGGGTAAAAAGTGGCTTTGGCAAATCAATGATAAAAATTTAATGGAACAGCTCATACAAAAATGAAACTTTGCTGAAAATGTACTCACCCTCAGGCCATTCAAGATGTAGATGAGTTTGCTTTTTCATTGAAACATCACTTGCTCACCAATGGATCCTCTGTAGTGAATGGGTGCGTTCATCATCTGATAAAAACATAATTATTCACACATAATCAACACAACTCCAGTCTATCAATTAACGTCTTGTAAAGCAAAAATCTGCGTGTTTTCTAAGAAACATATTTATCATTAAGATATTTTTAACTTCAAATCATTGCTTCAGACTAAAATGAGCATTGCTTCTCCAGTAAAAAAAGTTATCTCGTCTGAATCAGGAGAGAAATTTGCAGAGATCAACCTGTTTATGAAACAGTGAAAAAGTGAAAACAGTCCAAAATTTCTAAACAACAATTCTAAATCTACGTGATGCGATGATAAATTTCTCCAAATCTGTTGCAATGAAGAAACAAACTCATCTATATCTTGGATGGATTGATGGTGAATACATTTTTGGCAATTTTTGTATTTTTGGGTGAACTATTGCTATAAATCAAATTATTTAATTATCTATTTAACATGAATTGTCATAATTATAGTCTGACCCTCACTGAAATTGTGACTTGAGTTAATCAAGAACTAAAAAATAAAATCTAAAATAATCTACCATAGTTCATTTTCTCAATTTGCCCAACATTAATAGGTGTTGCAAAAAAGTTCACTTTTGATCCATCTTTGTGTGTAAAACAGCAAAAGGGTAACGTTGAGAATAATTATTAATGTTAATGATGCCCAGCAATAATAATGAGACTCTTGAGCAAGAAAGTCAAAAGAAAAAAAATCAAAGGGGTGACAAAAAGGGGGTGGATAAGAGAAAGGGAGAGAGAGCGAGGAGAGAGAAGCAAAGAGACAGAAAGAGCAAGGGGAATAAATGGATAATAAAGGGAGAGTGCGGAGGGAGAAGTGCATCTGACTGGAAGGAGGGTGGTGATGTATGCGGGGCTGTCAGCGGGGGGAAGATGCAGTGCGCTCTTCCTCAGGGAGGCTATCTCCCTCCCACCGCGTGCCGAGTGTACACACACCAGTAATGAAGTGGTCCACTGGCAGACAGCACAAACACGCACATGCACACAAACTCTTATCATCTTGGCCTCCCACAACCTCCTGCTAGGTCCAAATTACACACCGGCAACCAGACGGCATTCGTATTTAATCATACTGTAACCTAATTGCACCAGAGACCGACTGTATAGTAATTTGTTATTGTTGTTATGTGCCATTCTGCACTGAGTGATTTAAATAAGGGCGTCAAACCCACAACTTATTGAAATCGCCGCTGAGCACTGGGAGGCAACTCGATGTGGAGATATAGAGCATGTGAGCCCTGTGAGAACGGGAGAGGAGGCGAATGTGTGTAATCCGCAAGCGAGAGTGTGGAAAGGCAAATGATTCATGGAATAAGCATTAAAAAGCGAGAAAAAATGAGGGAGGAAGAGAAATCGATGTAAATGGGTCCCTGAGGACTGTGGGTAATAAGGATTACTTCTGTGAATATTCCAATCCATACAACAGGCCAATGAAAACTTGTCAGATGTAGTCTTTGGGATTGTGCGAGTGTTTTTCACATTGTGTGCTGTACGTATATGCCCCGGGCTGCAGACTACTGAAGTGTGCAGACATGCAAGTGTGTTGCATGGATTGATTTGCATATTGTTTTCTGATAATGTGTATATATGTGTGTAGATGGTATCTGTCTCTTTCAAATTTTTGTATGACTCAGTGGAAATCTATGAGTTTTTGTGGCTTTTAGTCCCTGTTATTTAGCTTTGAGGTCCTCTATACTACTGTTGAAATGTTAGGTATTCATTTTTTCTTTTTAAGAAATGAAAACTTTCGTACAGCAAGGACACATTAAATTAATTTAACATTTCTAATGTTACAAAAAGCTTTCCATTTCGCTGTAAAAAATTTCACCTGTTTCAACAATTTCAGTTGCTGCCTTCAAATTTGAAATTAAATCAACTTAAAAATACAACTCATTCAACTCATTACAACATAAAGTGGGTTTGTACTTTTAAGTTGATTTAACTTAAAATTTTAAGGCAGTAACTGAATTAAAATTTTTAAGTTGAAACAGGTGAAAATTTTTTACAGCGTTCAAATAAATGTCATTCTTTTAAACTTTCTATTCATCAAAGAATCCTAAAATTCTCTATATAATTTATTCATTGTTTGAATAACCGTGGAAATAACGTACAATGTTTTTACTAAACTGTGATCACGTTAAAACAGTTTATGCCGTATTAAAAGCAGTGTAGTTGGGTCAACCTCCGCCAATAGTTTTATAGCCTACGCCTATAAAAATTCTTCTAAAGCATCCCCCCCCCCCCCCCCCCGTTTTTTTTTTCACAAATCGCACCCTGTATATATATATATATATATATATATATATATTATTATTATTATTATTATTTAGTGTCTAAAATAATGAGCATTAAATCAGCATATTAGAATGATTTATTAAGGATCAAGTGACTCTGAAGACTGAAGTAATGGTAAAATCAGCTTTGACATAACAGAAATATATTACATTTAAAAAAAAAAAAAAAAAAAAAAAAAATATATATATATATATATATATATATATATATATATATATAATTAATTTAATTTTTAAACTGTAATATTTCTGAATATTGCTGTTTTTACTGTACTTTTAATTAAATCAGGCTAAGCATAAGAAGATTCTTTCAAAAATATTTAAACCTATGCACACCAAACTTTTGAAAGACAGTGTATATGTTACTGTCCCCTTAATAGTTGACAAAACTGACTTTTAGCAAATATGTGCATTTAAAAATATATGAATTTCTCTATTCAGAAATACCACTTTCTAATAACTAGCAAGTAAATGAAATCAAAACAAGAATTTAGCATTGTAAAACAAAAGAGACAAGCCATTCTATAGGTCCCTCCCAAACTTCTTGTTTCAATAGGAAATGCATCAACACAAGTTGCTGAACAATTCATATGATCTTTAACAGTCAGATATACTCAGTTCTAATCACTATGTGGAGTATGTGTGTCCATGGCGTATACGGACACATGTCTATGTTAGTGTTCACGTCTGGTTCTGTTCTGGCTGGCTACATACGTGTGTATGTGTGCGTGTGTGGACTTTAATCTGGCTGCTATCTCAGTGGCAGGTTGAAAATGTGTCTACGGCGTGCCACTGGAGCTCTGTAATCCATTCTCAACAGTGAAGCATGGAGGCAGAGAAGCCTGCGCCCATTGTCATGCTGAGTTACATGGACTCATGATCACATTATCTGGCCCTGGACCCCACTGATTCATTCAGTTTACAGTATTCTCTGTTCACAGCCAACTTATTTCCTTTAGCCCGGCCTGCCGACAACCTCCTCTACGCCGTATTAATCTTATTTTTGGACTTATCGTAGCACAAATATCACAATACCACTCTGTGCTTGGCTCTCTCTCCTCGCACGGCTTGAAAATAAACATGAGGTTGATGGAAGCTGAGGCTATTCTTGAGAATAAAATTGGTTGTTTACTACCTGTGGGTTTAAGAAAGTAGTCTTTTGAGAAGTGGGAGTAACAGAGTGGAAAAGATGTAAAAGATGAAAAAGTGTGTGTGTGTGTGTGTGTGTTGGGTGAAGCTGTGGGAAATCTAATGTGTAGATTTACAATTCTTTAAGTTTAATAAGTGTAATTATTTTTTTCGATTACTGAATTATTTTAACAATAAGTTAAAATACTTTCTCTAATTTCACCTTAATGCACAAAATATTTTGCATTACACTCCAGAAAGTGTAAGCAACTTGCTCTGCATTTGTTTATCTTAACCAGTCCAATACGAACAGTGGCTTAACCAATGGCGTGAGTTTGGGGCGGAGCTATATGTTTATCTGACCAATGGCAGTGTGTTTGTGAAACCTATTTGAAACAATAATTATTTTTTTCAGTAATTCTGTTTGGTTACACTAGAGGAATATAAATTTCTTCAACTTTAAGTGTTTTTTTTATTTAGACTTATTTTTTATTAATATTAAATTACTGAAAATGAGGAGGAAACCATTATTAAAAGTGAATGAAACCCATATTCACAGTGGGATTATGGCCAATCACATCATTGCAACATTACAGGTCAGCTGCGTGACACAGAGCGTCTGATCATCCTCACTCTGCGAACCCGAGAGCTTGGGTTTATTATGCGTATGATTATTGGAATGTCATTATCGTGATACTGTATACAGAATTATGACACAGCCTCAGGGACCGATTACAGGAAAAGATTCATTTCAAAGCTTGGAATTTCCTCAACCTTCAGAGAGAGAGAGAGAGAGAGCACAAAGAGAGAAAGAGAATGAGAGAAAGAAAAAGGGCTGAAGAGTGATTAGGTTTATTCCCTTATATGCCTTCATCAGTGAGATATTTCCTTTACTTACTGCCAATTGAATAAAGCATACGGAATGAGACAGCGTGATGCACGAAACCAGCACATATGTCTTCATTTCTGAGGCTTTATTTCCTCTCTCTGTCCTGATGGTTTTCAAAGCTGTGGACTATATTGATTCGGCTTCCCTTTCCTCTGGTAAGGATAGAATAGTGAATGAATGTGCAGTAGGAGGGTGAGGGGAGGTGGAAGGATTAGGATGATTTCATTAGTCCTCCGTGGTGGATTGGGTCGTGAATCCTGGGCTTAAGCTGACAGAAACACTTCCCTTTTTTAATTTCTCAGGCGGATCACGGCATACCGCACGCTTCTGTATGACAGGATGAGCTGCTGAGTTGATCTGGGAGATGAGACCATCACTGTGCATTTTACACCGGAACTATTCTGTTTTTAAAGCATAAGTACATATGGTTAGTACAATTATAAAATTCTTATAATTTGATCATGAAACAATTTTTTTTTTCAGTATACAAGCCTAAAGCTAAAAAATTAATGCATTTTTAGAACATAAATCAATTACAGTAACTTCCATTTTGATTATGATTCACAGGACTACAATATCACGGCATAAAAAGACAAGGATAAAAAGCCATATGTGATGAATCTATAACATGTCACTCTTAGGTGATTTTAGAGCCGCGTGATGACAGCGTAACATGGTGTACTTCAGCAAAACGACACCTGTATTTACTGCCTTTCCGCTCTCCCTTGTAATCCACATGCCTTACATTCATCAACGGCCGATCAATTGTCCAGACTCCAGTTAATATTTTTTCATGGATAAATCATTTATCAGCTTTTACGAGCAACTGACTGATGCTTTTCAGCATCGGATCAGCCCAGAAAGCTTGTTGAAATGCTAAAACATGAACAGAAAGACTAGATGTGTATTTACATTGTTAAAAAATATTTTAATTATCAAAAAGTTAAATGTTAAATTACTTAGCATACAGAAAAAAATTAGGATGCAAGTTTGAGAAAAAAATAAAATGCAAATTGAACTACAATGTAATGCAGAGCTTGTTTAAAGGAACTGCTTTATGTATGCATAGCTTATTAATAACTGTGTGTGTGAACGTTTGATTGTGGGAATGTGTGTGTGCTGGTGAACGCAGTCAGATCTGTGTGTAGCGTCTGACTGTCAGCTGTATGATATGCTGTGAGTGGCCTCTGCTGGCTAACTGAGGGCAACATGAGTCACAGAGCAGCAACCCTGCAATCATACACACACACACACACACACACTCTGTTTTTCATTCACTGTAGCAAGACGTTGTATTTGACTTCACTGAAACAAAAGACTGTGTTAATATGAGGGGCAGGAGGTTGGGAGGTTGAGTGGGGTACAATATAATATCTAACATCCACCCCCGAATTGCCCCTGGCTGTCACAAGCTATTACACACACTGCACCAATCTACATTTCTATACATGCCCCTCCATAATTAGTAAAGAGTAATGCAACAACCTGACAAAGCTTATTAAACCCTCCACAGCTAGACTTGTACAAGTGCTGCTGTTGTTTGAAGTGATCTGAAGTTCGGCTTCAACAAGACAACAGGACTTGCGTGGTACGTGGATTTCATAAGAGCAGCCCGTTTTGAACCGCGACATGAATATACTGGATAGATATATTGATGTGAACGAATGGCGGCATAAACACAGAGGGGGGTCCTCAGGGGAACTTTTTGGCAGAAATAATCAATAGCACAGCGCAGTAGGAAGATTTATCAGAGGCTCGGTTTCGACTTTTTCCATTTTTTTGCGAGGCATTACAAAAATGTACCGCTTTCAATGTTTTAATAGGGATTGGTTCATTCCCGCAGAGGACTTTAAACAATCGCAATCATCTCAATGTCAGAGTGAGAAGCCAGTCCTCAATAACAAAAGGCAAAGCGTCTCCCAAACTGAATGTGTAGAAATATTTATTGAAAATAAATTTCTTTTTTTCTCATTTAAGTAATATTTAACTGTAGAATTTTTTTATTATTATTTTTTGAACAGTATACTTAATAGTTTAAAGCTAATAATAAATGCAATCTGGTTAGGGGAAAAAAAAACATATTTTTGTTGCAATTTTTTTTTATTTAATTATTTAAAACATATATATATTTTTAATTATCCAGCATCTGGCTTTTTTAAAATTATCTTGTGCCACTTAGAACAAATAGAATGAATTGTGCTATTTTTTGTAAATATATGAAAAATACATTGTAATAAAATAAGTTGTCAAACAAACAATTTATTATTATTATTAACAGTCAGCAAACTGTTCAATTGATGAAACTAAAAAAAAAAAATCACAATCATTCAGTCTTCTGTCAAAGTAATAATAATAACAACAACAACAATTCTAATTAGAATTTTTATAATCAATATATTCACTAAATAGACCAAGTGCTGAGGTGACAATGTCACAACCTCAAATGAATGGAGTCATGTGACAAAAACAGACATCCAGGTCAGTGTGCGTCTGAGGGTAAGGGATTTCCAGTGTGATTTGAAAAGCAAAGCTTTGATGCTGATGTTTATAAATGTAGGGAGGATGAGTCAGAAACACACTGCTATGCTGTCTGTGAAGGTTACGGCTCCAGCACATCAGTAACACTTCTCATCCATTACCTAAACACAAGCAGATTGCAGCTAAGCATCACTGAATATCTCTCAAAGTGTCTCAGTGAGAAATTACAGCATGTGTCTAAGTGCAAGTGTTTTACACAGACACAAAAATCAAATATATGACTGAAACTAACCAAAATAATCATTTCCTGACAGAACATGAAGTAAATTAGTGTAACGTTTATTTGTAGCAGTTTTAATTTTATAGTAATTGAGCACAATTAAAATTTTGAGGTGGCTATATATATATATATTTTTTTTTTATTACAAATATCCAATGAAACTGGAGTATTTATTTTTAATGTCAAACTATAAAATAGTATCAAAGTTAAAATTGCTGCAAAATGTATTTTTAAATACTTTAGTGATTTATGTCATTAATGCTATTTTGGTTCATATTAAAATTCATGAAATCATACAGATTATCAAAACATTATCCATTCAAGAATTTCTTCAAAATTAAAAAATACATGTTGCTCAGTTTCATTTCAGTGACGCAAGGACCTTTCACTGGCTAGCAATGATCAGTCATTTATATTCAGTATTATGAGGCTTCAGTAATGGCAGGAAATGTTGTGATAACATAAATATGTCACAGCCGTGATCCAGTATGAAGCTAGTTTTATTCAACATACACAGAACATGCAGTCCTTGAAATGGTTAGTGTCCAGTCACACATCAATCACGCCCCTTTCGTACCATCGTCAGAGGCATCAGCCATGTAAACGGCGGCAAATTACCAGTCAGAGTTACAGTGATAAATCTAAAGCGTGCTGGCCGCTGCTTAATTAGCAGTGCGTGTTAACACATGCTGTAATTTGTGTATTTTGCTGCTAGGTTCCTTCCCTTTTCTTTTTTTCCTCTAAGAAAACACATATATTTTTAAAGGCAACATTAGAATGTGATTCATGAAGCAAGTGATCTTATTCAAGTGAAAATACTGAACATTACTGAATTAATCTGACTATGGCTGCAGCAAATAAAGTAATTTCTAAAAACCGCTGCACAGTTTCCGTTTTTACAATAGAGGTGTGATAAAGGAAAGTATAAATCTCAATATACTGTTGTTTAATTATCTCTCTCTCTCTCTATGTGTGTGTGTGTCAGATTTTTACTCTAGTGGATATTCATATCAAGATTTATTTTTCATTTTCTTTATAGGCACATATCTTAAAGTCTTGACAACAAATAACGGAAACTTTGTCGCGCTTTATAAGGTAAGTTGTCACAACTGAACCTGCAGGGCTTTTCATCTCATTTACAAAAGCAATTAATAAAGTAAAATAATTTGTGGAACAGAAATAACAATATGTAACACAAAAATATAGTTACAATTAATAGATTGAAATACAATTAGTACTGTAAATTTAAAAAAAAAAAAACGTGACAACTTGCGCCCTACCAGACATAAAAAAAAAAAAAAAAAAAAAAAAAAAAGGAATTCTTGTCTAAGAACACAAATCAAATCTACTTTAATTTCATTTTGTTTAGTCTAAAATAGTCTTGTCTGAATGTATGCCAGTGTATTTCAAGGTGTTCACTTCTTATTAAGAAGCCATTAAAAATATTATAATGCTGGAATATAGTGTAGTTTACAGAAATTAATCTAATAAAAAAATAACTAGGTGTTTGAAACCAATATACAAAACCACTGCAAGAGAAAATTTGCATATTTACGTAATTGGATTTCTGACTGAAAAATCCATAATTACCGATAGCCTTGGTGTGTTCTGTATGATTTAATTTGGTGATGAAATTACATGAAAAAGTTATGAACTATGTATTGTCCTGGAGTAGACAAAAACTAAAAGGAATTGCAAAACTTAGAGAAGAAAGAAGGAAAACAAAATCTTCAAGTTCAAAAAATGATTCAGAGAGAGAGAGAGAGCTTGTGTGTGTGTGTGTGTGTGTGTGTGTGTGAGAGAGAGAGTGAGTGAGTGAGTGAGTGAGTGAGTGAGTGAGTGAGAGAGAGAGAGAGAGAGAGAGAGAGAGAGAGAGAGAGAGAGAGAGAGAGAGAGAGTGAGTGAGTGAGTGAGTGAGTGAGTGAGTGAGAGAGAGAGAGAGAGAGAGAGAGAGAGAGAGAGAGCAGCAACAATGCTAAGAACATAACATTCAAGAGGGAGTTTGGGGCCGGACAGTGATGAAAAGTCCATATGTTACAGTGCCACCATAAATTATGTGGAAACGTATGGTAAGGCCACCAAAGGGGCCTCCAAAAATAGGCCACAGAACAGCCTTTGACTGGGTGGAAACAAATTGCCTAAATTTCACTTCGTGATATCTGCAGCTCCTGACACCCCTGTTTATACAGCAATCAGAGTCCAGAGAGAGAGGGGTAAGGAGAGAGAGGGGCCATGGTTAGGTCCTGCTTCATCACACTCTCACCCATCTGCATCAGTCCAGCACCTCTCAGGGAGCTAAAGATTTATCACCACACACAATACAAAGAGGAGAGGGGATTCACAGGGTCTGGGTCCAGGACTCACAGGTCACTGATGAGCCATGTACATGAGTGTTACAGCAAGCTGCTCCATCTCACAGAGTTTATTACTCACAGGAAGTATTGACTCCAGGCATTTGTGATCAGTTAGCGCTGTGTGAGAGATTAATTAAAAAGAAACACTGCCAGCACAAATGGCAGATTGTCTACTTTGTATTCATAGGTTGATCAAAAATATCTTCAAAAAAGAAATTGGTTATGGTTAATAATTATATGATTTATTGGTCACAGTTACACAGCTTATTATTATTATTATTATTATTATTATTTTTATAAAACTATGGTGAACATATACTGTATATATAAAGAAAACAGATTTTGAATTTTTTTGTATGTACAGTTGTGGCCAAAATAATTAGAACACTAGTATTTCACCATCTAAAAAATGGTTTTAAGTCAGTTATTTCTATCTTTTGCTGTAGTGTGTCAGTAGGAAATATCAGTTTACATTTCCAAACATTTATTTTGCCATTAATTTGAATAATCCAGTCAGATTTTTGTTTGCACAAGGAGTCTGACAACAGCCAGTGCTCCACACAGAGATCTGATCTCTTCATCATCCAGTCCGTCTGGAATGACTTGAAGAAACAGAACAACCTGAGACAGACTAAATCCAGAAGAACTGTGGCAGCATCTCCAAGATGCTTCAAGAGACCTACCTGCAAAGCTACAGTATGTTAAACGTTTTAGGCACTCGTGTAAAAATGCTGTAAAATGAGGATGCTATCAAAAATAATGTCATAAATAGATTTTCTTCATCAATTATCTTCTATTAACTAAATTAAATCAACATTTGGTGTGACCATCCATTGCATTTAAAGCAGCTTTTGCCCTAGGTGCACTTGCACACAGTTTTTCAGGTAGCTTTGCCGGTAGGTCTCTTGAAGCATCTTGGAGACAGCAAAATGAATGTTTGGAAATGTAAACTCATATTTCCTACTGACACACTACAGCAAAATATAGAAATAACTGACTTAAAATCATGTTTTAGCTGGTGAAAATACTAGTGTAATACTAAATATAATTGTTATGAAGCATAATTATATATTTTTATTATTAAAGCATTTTTTTTCAGAAGGTTTCCATTTCCAATGTAAACAAATAAATGTAAATGTTTTTCAATATGGATTATAATAAATGAAGTATCGTGTAACACTGAAAACAGGAATAAACTATTCTTTAAAAAAATACACACACACATATATATATATGTATATATATATATATATATATATATATATATATATATATATATATATATATACATACATAAATATAAAACAGTTAGTTTAAAATTTAATAAGAAGAAGAAAGAGAAGAATTCACAGTATTACTGTTTTACTGTATTTTTGATCAAGAGGAGTCAAAGTTTAGTGGTTTGCATACATGCTTCGAGAATGTGCCGTGCTGCTCATACGCCAGTCTGAGATCGGCTTGTAGCGATCTTGCTTCCTCCCTTCACCCCAACATTTCCTGCCGTCCTCCTACTATGTTTAAGGCAAAAGGCCAAAAAGTAAGTGGTATCTAGGCCTAAAAATAAAATATAAAATTGAAAAAGAACGAAAAATCAATTAATCAAAGTCAAAAGGACAAAACTATGTTCTCTGGTCTTGATGACATCATTGTGCTGATATGCTAAGAATAACCAGCATACACAGCCTGGCCCTTTCTCGCCGAGACTGGACGTCCGAAACCTACCTGAGGTGACAGACAGCTTCAGTCAGACTGGTCTGAGAAGAGGGTAGAAAGAAGGGGGGGGATCCCATTTGCAGCATGCCAGATGGGACTGGCTGGATGCTCCACTGCAAACAACACATCTTTCTTTTGGGCCTGCATGTCCGGCTCACCTTAGCGTGGGGCCTGGCAGGTAATGATGGATCTTGAAAGCCTGGCGTAAGTGGGTGACACTGGCTGCCTTGTTATAGCTGCCAGTCTTCTCCCTGCTCCTGTCATTATTACACGCTGAAGATTTATTTGAGTTTGGAGTTGTGTGCTGGGTGCCAGCCATTTGCAATTCATCACCGGCCCTACAGAAGCAGCCGGACACGGCCAGTAGTCGGGGCTGTAATTGCCAGCGTCACCTGCCGGCGGAAATGATGAGGGGTCAGAGGAAGGGTCAAGCCCCTGTCCCGGCCGGCCCTGCTCACCAGGGGGACTGCTCGCCTCATGCATCCGTGAACTTCTGAACACACACATACACAAAAATGTACCAAGGACTCAAAATATTTCTCAAAATAGAGACACGAGCATTGTCACCACCATATCAGCACAAAAAAAAAAAAAAAGTTAAATTCAAAGCAACTTTCACTTTTTTACTTGGGGATGAACAGAAAATAATTTAAGGAAACACTATGTAAGCATTCAGAATAACTTTTTTTTTTCTCCATTTGCAAGTTAAACATTTGAAAATGTCTAGCCATCTGGATCCACCTTTCATTCTTCAGTTTATGACACCAGCGATGTTTCATTGCAGGTGACATCCCAAGACACTGATCTGTATGTTTTATGTTAATTTTTATTTTGATTTTTCTTCCTTGCCTAATGAGCACACTTACATTTTTTTTATTTGTGTGCTTCATGTCCTATTTTTCTATGGAATAAACAAAGCAAAAAACAACTACAACAGAAATAAAGCAGCACCTTTTCATCCCGCCAGAGCAGATGCTGTCCTTGCAAATATATTTATTTACTCTATAAATCATCACAATTAAACATCATAAGTAGGCCATCATAATTAATTGGTCTAGTGAGAGTTGGCGTGACAGGCAGGCACCGGCAGTGGGGAAACTGAAGCGGCTTCACCCACATGGCTCCATCCATCTCCACACTCTGTGCCGTACCTAAAGACAATTAGTACATTTACAAGGACAACAATACTCCGATTTTAATACGATTAGGATAATACTCTGATTAAGAATGTGCCATGTAAACAGAGCTTTTTGATTACCTTAATCCAGCTAAAGTCATAATCGAAGTAAACAGAAATCGAATTAAGACATGTGGAGTATTCCTATTTTAGTCGCATTATTGAAGTGCAGTACAGACATGTAAACTCCTTAATCAAACTATTACCATCGTGTAGGACTTTTCGCCGCATTTTGCGACAGGATACACACACGGCAGTGATCAACCGTTTGACGGCAAATAAAAGAGCTTCAACACTGCCTTCATCTGTATGCACACAAATAATTAACTGCACTTGAAGCTTTCATAAAATTAAAAATGAAACACCCAAAACTGTATATGGCATCATCATGAAGACAAACTATATGTTTATACGTGAAATTCTGGAGGGGACGTCGGATGGCGTCGCGTGGTGACGTAATGACGTGTGCCATTAATCGATCTATGTACTATAACATGTAAAACGGGAACATGAAAGGATTATTCTAAAAGCAACTCATGCTTAATAATCATAATCATAATCATAATATTGTCTTATTCAGAATAAGGTAAATAATCAGATTACTGATGTCCATGTAAACGTAGTCAATGACACAGAAAGCAGCCAGCGAGTGGTGGAAACGGACCACCCAGTACCGCCGCTCCCTATACGCAGAGTACGCAGTTTGCGTAGGGCACCAACTCCAGGGGGGCACCATCCCAATTCCTCAAAAAAATAAAAAAATAAATAAAAAATAGTGACGGGCCATTCCCGCCGCATCCTCACCCGCGACCGCTCGCACCTCATGTTTGCGGCTGAATGCAAATGATCAGAACTGATGGACAACTATGCCCGTGAAAAGACATCAAGAAAAGAAAAGAAAAGAAAAGAAAAGAAAGATGAAAACGAGACCCGTGCGTCACTTTCAGGTAGGCTACATTCATAATCCTGTGAAACTTTTTTTGGGTGTTGAGGTTAATAACGTGTTTTAACGTCGGTAATAATTTCACCACCACCAACGCATCTAATATTCTCTCCGAGTTTCCGTGTTCACTTACGAAAGTTAGCCATGGTTTAACACAAAAAAAAAAAAAAAAAAAAAATCCTTGGTTCTTGTAGCCATGGTAACCGCAAATTAACCATGGTTTTGTTACTTCAAATAATAATTTACAAAGAAGTATTAAGATAATATTTTTGTTGTTATAAAAACAAACCTAAGCCAACAACAACCTTTAAAATGACTTAAAATGCATTATATAAAAAAACAATGAGGCAACCCTGCTGAAAAAAAAAACAATAGAACCATCACAGAAAATTCTAATACCGTCACAAATGAATCACAAATAAATCACAAATACAAACATTACAAACCATCAACTTTTAACCATTAAAACCATTAAAAAAAAAAAAAAAAAGGTTTTCTGTAGTGTGTTTTGGGACATATTCCATTAGGATTTATTGGTTTTAACATGCCACCAATAGAAGGTGACCAATTATCAGTAGAGACCCACAGGGACCATTAGAGTTCCCATTAAAACCAATACAAGTCCCATTATAACCAGTAAAACCATTACAAATTTTGTGATGGTGTCTCTTGTTTTTTTCAGCATTACATTTTATTACAAATGCCTGCAAAGGGAGCCAAAGGCCTGGTAATTGCTGCTGTTACACTTACAGGATGATCATATCCTTGTTTAATAGGCTATTGACCAAACATTTAATTCAAATATCCACTTAATCTTTAATTTTTGGCCACCTTTTTGCAATAGATGACACAGCGTCTATAATTTCTTCAACAAAAAAACATGTGGACATCACAACCCTTGCAAAAATTAACCATGGTTTTCGTAGTAAAACTGCTTAATTTTCTTTTGTGTGATTTCTGAATGCTTGAGACTATAAAATCAATCAGTATTAATAAAATAATAAAATAATAACCATAGGTAACTGTCTAGAACTACAATTGTAATTTGTAAATAATGTAATTTAATTAAAATTTATTTACATTTATATTTTATTAAAGCTCTATTTTGACCCTTATAGTAGGTGTTTTTTTGTTTTTTTTTTACTTCCATAATATTTGAGGGAGGGGGCACAACGATACAATCCTGCTTAGGGCACCCATTTGGCCAGCAGCGGCCCTGGGACCGCCTGTCATCACGAGTACCGAACCGCTTTTAGGAACCATCATCTCTAAAACAGTGCAATCCATATTGTCATATTGAAATGTCTGCTTACATAACATAAGAAAAGCGTAACAGAAAGCAATGAATTTTGTTTTTAATTAGCCTGAGAAACGAGTTCATTAAAGGGCAGCATGACCCCTCTGGAATGTGATGCTTATGCAAAAATACTCAATTACAGTGAATTTTACTCATTTAACATTTTTACTTGCCACTTATTGTTATTTCTCAACTATAACATTACTATACAGAACATTACTAAACAATATAGTTGTGCTCATGTTTACATACATCACAGAATATGTAAGATGTTTAGCATTTGTAAAATCAAATAAAGATGTAATAAATGATGTAAGGTAGAAAAAAAATAGGAAAATCTAAAATTAAGTAAAAATATATAATAATATTAAAACTAGAAAATATAAAATTTTGTACTGCCCTAATGAAACTGCCTAACAGATATTTACATATTCCAAGACAAAACACATTATCCATTTTAAACACATACCACTGGTTATTAATAATATATTTTGCCTCCTTGAACATCAACATGTAACTACAGTACCGTTCAAAAGTTTGCGGTCAGGAAGTTTTTTTTTTTTAAAGAAACACATACTATTATTGAGCATTAGGCAAGGAAGCATTAAAATGACAAAAAAAGACATTTACAAAATATTTCTATTTCAAATACAATAAAACAAGTTTTGATCAAATAAATGCCTTGGTGAGCATAAGACACTTCTTACAAAAACTTTTTAAAAATCTTACCAACCTCAAACTTTTGAACAGTAGAGTAACATATCAATAAAATGGCAAAATCTCAACATTCTACAGTAACTGTGGAGAGGAACTCAAATGTGCAGAGCATGCTGGGAAACCAAAGAACTTACATGACCTGGAGACATCACTGCTTAAGACAAACCTGGAACTCACGCACAACTATCACAAAAGACCACAAACAGTCACTGTTGGTCATAGAAGGCAATGAGAGACCAAAGGGTGTAGAAATTTTGCACTGGAGAATTTGCATAAAAGTCCTAAATATGATAATATAACAATTTAGTAACATAAAAAAGCATTTTTATGATCTCTATTATTTTGTAGTAATACAGACAACACAATCTTCTGGAGCTTTTCCAAAGTTCACACACAGACAGACAGATCGCGGCTGTCCTTCAAAGGCTTCTATCTTGCCTTTCCATGCTAATGAATTCTCTGTGCTCTGTCCCTGTGTCACACGTACACACACACGCACACACACTCTCACATAAGCCCACACGCCGGAATACTCCATGCTACTTTCAATCTCTGGCATCTCATTGTGCCCTTATCCCTTAGATGTCCTCTCCTTCTTTCTGTCCCCTCATTGTGTCTCTGATTAAATCCTATACCTCGACACCCGCACACACACCTCCCACACACTCCTCCTTTTCTCTTTCTCCTAATGACACGGGCAGCACATTGTTTCCCCATGCTTAGAAGAAGTTGTGTTTCAAGCAATAAATCTCCCGCACAGTTAGGAGAAGGTCACCAGGGCCTGGATGCAAAACATAATGAGAGTGAGTACAAGGTAAAAGTTGTCTTTTCCTAAGAGCAAAGGTGCTTTCGGTTAAAGCTGAAGTGAGACGGTCTTTTAAAGGGAGAAAGGAGAGGTCACCTTTATCTGGAAGAATGGATGACCTGTGATATCCATCTTTTGATCGGGGGGGGACAGGTGTGATTGTGTTGTGAATTATTTAAAAGACATTCCAAGAAGGATATGTTCCAGCGCGAGCGCTAATGCAAACAAGACAAGAGCTTTAGAAAGCCATTTTCATTCCGCTTCGATCAAAAAACTGTTTGTACTGCATGTGCAAAACACCGTTTGCCCGCACACATGGACTATGCATGAACGATGTCCTCGAAAATGACACCAAAGCACAGCGATGGAATGCAGCGCTCAAAAGCGAACCTAAAATTTCACATGAGCGCTTGAGAAACTCCGGCTGCATTTACATTTAGACAAGAGTCAAAATTTGCAAACGTCCTGTTTTAATGTAAGTGATGTCTACAGCCGAGGAGAAGCTGAGAGATTTATTGGCTTAATTTGCTGACCTCTAGCACGTGGATCTTGAGGGCAGCGCGAGTGCGAATCGGCAGACACCGGTGCAAGTGGGTCTGCGAGGAGCGACGGAATGGGGAGGGGGGTTCAAGGTCAGCTCGTTTTAGCTGGGTCAAGTTCAGCCTGCCTCCACTGCCTCCCTTATGCATTCAATTACACAGTCACCTGACACTAAATTAGCATGACAACCTAATTTACCTTTTCACCCCGTTTGAGTGTACGTTCTTCGCTCGCTCTTCTTCCCAACACCGGCGAAAATCTGATCGAGAGATACTGAAAGAGACAAGCGGACAGACTAACAGACGGAAAGAGACAAGGAATGAGAAAGGGATCGCTTGGTCAGCACAAGTTCCTCCTTAAGCCCACTGACTCAAGACCAATAATATTTTCAAAATGTCTGACTATATTAATTATTGAGGAATTGGAAAATGGCCTCAATCAGGTCCTTAAGTCCATACTCAGTCCCATTAAGCTCCATCAGTGCAGGGGCGCTGGAGGTACGGTGTTCAGTAATGAGTGGAACCTTCACGCCTGCAGGCTGACCTAATGAAGTGCTGCCTACTTAGAACAGCTCCGCACCGCCGGAGCACATGAAACAAAAGACAGGCAACCATAAAAAGCAACTGTAAAAAGGGAAATTAATCCCAGTCTGTGGAGCCTGTTCTCATCACTGACCTTGTTACTGTACATGGTTGGATGTGGCCTTGTGTTGAGGTGGTGGGCCCGTGCGGGGAGTAGATGTATCATAATATAGGATGAAGGCTGCTGAACACGGAGGTTTGAGGTGCTAGACATGTAAAATCAGGGAAAAAAATGGACAGAAACTGGAAAAATATTTCACAGCTGCAGGTAGTAGTATGGAACTTGCTGTATTGGAAAGCCTCTCTGAGGGGAAAAAGATCTCTTAATTGTTTTTCCTACATCAAGGGTTTTCAAACTTTTTGATACCAAAGACACCCTGACAATATGATAACTTTTTCATGTATTAGGAAGTCAACCGCATCTATACATTTAATGTATAAAGACCCATTTATATTGTGCAAAACATAAAATAAATGTGTGATATAATAAAGACAACTTAAATAAAAATAAATGACTGAAAAATAAATTACTAAAACAGAATCTGTAAAAAGGATATCTGCAATACAATTTCTGATTCTATTTTTTATTTATTTATTTGCCTTTTTTATTTAAAACAATATGAAAATATTCCAGAGTAATGCAGAATTACTGGACCTATGTATTGTAGAGCTTTTCTGAGGGAAAATATATACACACACACACACACACACACACACACAGGATTTCACTTGATCTCAGCTGTTTCTCCTAAAGTAGATCAAGAGTTTTTAAACTTTTGATGCCAAAAACACCAAAATATTATAATACGCTTTTGACCCTAAAATATAGAGGCATCTATATAATGTCATATATAATGACCCATATATGTTATGCTAAAAATAAATAAATACAATAAGAAGTGATACCATACAGACAACGTCCCCCAAAATAAGCAACTGACTGTTTTACTGTCATTGTACTACAAAGAAATTATTAAAATAGGATCTGTACAATCTGTATCTGTAAAAAAGTTTATAATTTCTAATTATTTTTTACACTGAAATATTCACAAAATGTAGAGACTTTCACCGTAGTCCCCTGCTTCCTACATTTTACTCATGAGAAAAAGACCCTCAATAACGTCAGACGTTCCTTCCTGTACCTTCCTTCTCAAACTTTTCCTGTACCAAATTGTTTGAGCAATGAACATGAATTTATAGTTCTACACTATATTTATATGTAAACAAATGATCTAATTTGTACATACTTGTATAATTTCATTTCTTCTAAGGAATTTCAGGAGAAACTTTTCAAAAATGATACTTAAATGAAACATTTGAAAACTGAAAAAATTATTTATGTATCTACTGTAAACCAGATTAACAAAAATCCTAATCCTATGGATCCTAATAAGTGATTTCAAAACTGACTAACTACGACACCCACTATGAAAATGGTAAACGTGGGAGGAAATGTGTACCAAAGGAGCTGAACAAATATGTAAGGTTTAGGTCATTTGTTAAAATAGACTTGTTCTATAGAGAAATATAAAATCTGCTTCCCAGAGGACAGTGTTTTCAGTACACAATGTGAACCATTTCCAGTCACAAACAGACGGCCTCTTGCCCTTCACAGTTCTCACAAGGTAACTGCACTCTCATGAGCCTATATCGGGACGGTACAGCGTACATCATCCTCCGAAACCTAGCCCCACATGAAGACGCAATCAATTGTGTGTTCTTCTGAGTTCTCTCCTGCACTCTTTCTTTCAGTTGAAACTTAGTGTGCGAGCACAAACCGTCCTCCCTCATTGATCAGAAATTCAATTCAAAAGTCTATAAATAAAAATAAATGAGCGGTAGTCACCCGGTCCCTCCCAGAAGGTGCCAGCTGTATGGAAATCAAATCTATAATCCTTCAAGTGCCGACAGGAACGCATCCAATAATGGTCCGGGCCAAATAATTCACATGCAAGAATTGAATGTCGCAGAATTAAATGAATTCTGTAATAATGGAACAAGCGCCTTAGCTTGAAAGCGCAGTCACAATTTCTCATACATGACTAGTTTAAGAAGAAAGATGGAACGAGAGAGGGATAGTGGAGTGAGCGCGAGGGGAGGAAAAAAGACGGCTAAATCTAAATTAAGATGTTAGATGTGTAGTTTCCAATAGGACCTTGACATAACTGTTGACCTACTCATGACACGATCACAGTGGCGAGGATTTGGAATTCTATTAGTATTACCAATGGAAAAAAGTCAAGGAGTCATCAGGAAAGCAAATCTATAGCCTCTACTCTACCAGACAATTACTGTTGTTAAAGTAGAATTAGATGGGTATTGACAATGAGAGGAGGAATAGGATTAGGCTGACAGGGCCACTGCGCTGAGGTGAGAGAGAGATAGAGCTGTTTCAGCTGAAGGATGTGTCATAAACTTCATCTTGCTGGTCCATGTCTTACTTTTGATTGTGTTTGGTTAATTTTGTAGATGTTCGTTTTGGCATATTTTCTATATGAGATCATCTCTGATTTTTATAAGTAGATACTATTTTGAAAATAGTCTGTGACGAGTTAAACAAACCTTGATGAGCACAAATAAAGTTGTTCAGTCATGATGTATAACTACCACAAAATGTGAGTTTATGTACTTGACATCAGATAAAAGCTGTCCTTATTTAGTCCTTGTTTGAAATCAAACAACAGTTTTAAAATTGATGTTTCAGGTTTCAAAACTTAGAATTTAGTAAGTTTCTTTTCAGCAAGGATGCATTAAATTGATCAAAATTGACAGTAAAAATATTTGTTACAGAGTATTTCTATTAAAAAAACTGTAATTTTGAATTATAGAAATAAGTTACACATAAAACATACTAAAAATAGAAAACGGTTATTTTAAACTGCAATAATATTTCACAATATTGCTAGTTTTTGATCAAATAAATGCAGCATAAGAGACTTCTTTTAAAAACAGATAAAATCATTCAGAGTCCAAACTTTTGCAAAGCATTGCAACAAATTAGTCTTTTTAAGTCATGTTAAACAAAGATCTTATTTTACTCATACAAACAAATCTAATAAACAAACAAAAATGTATTAACATTTCTCAAGAGAAACCATGGCTCAAAATTGAGCATTTTGTTTCTGTTTTAGGAATACAAATTAAACATAGTAGTTCCACTGCCCTAATTCACCAAGTTCAGGGTCAGTCAGTTTACTGTTATTAGTTATAAGTAGTAGTATCCATATATATAATTACTATTCAAACAAATTCAAATAAATAAATAAGTGGAAGTGGTGATATAGTGATAGATTTCCATAGCAGAATGCAAATGGCTACTGAGAAAAAAGTAAACAGCTTGAGGATTACAGATGTACAAATGAGCATTGCACAACAGAGGTGGTGGGTCGGGGATAAATAGTTGCAACACAATAAAAAAAATAAAAGATAAAAACCAAGTGCAGAGACACTATAGCACACTTCTCAGATGAAATATCCATCAGTACAAAGCATTTCCAGTGACGTCTGTTGCTGAAATATTATAAATGAAAGTGTTGTGTTTAAACTTGTGACAAGTTAACTCAGATCTAATAAAGAGAGAATGAACAAGAGCAAAAGCGAGAGAGAGAGCCCCACTCTGCCCATCCTGCAGATCTTTACTTCTTATTGGAAAACTAGCTGCAGTTAATATTGACACAGCAAGGTGTGAATCAATACATTGAGAATGAGCAATACATTTTAATTTCAAACTGCTCAAACTTCAGCAGCAAATCCATGCAGTTAAGCTGTTTTGGGAGTGGGTGAGAGGGGGCAAGGGAGGGGGTGGATGAGATAGAAATTTGCTGTAGATCAGATCCTGGATCAGCCTCCTCCAGCGTGACATTTCCTGTCAGCTGATATAGACTGGCTGAAGTGACTTTTTAACCTGCAGTTCAGCTCAGAGTCACACAAGCCTGTTTAGCACCTCTCTCTGTGCTGGCTCACTGTGAGATGTCCATTATATTTAAAATATTTATTCAGAGCTTAAATATATGCTTTTTAAATAAGATCTCATTTTTAAAAAACAACAACAATAAGGATAATAGTTTTTAGAATGCATGTCAACATAATCTGTAAGATATACTAGTTTGGGGTAAGTAAGGTTTGTTTTTGTTTTGAAAAAAAAAACAGTAAGGAAACAATAAAAAGATCAAAAGAAATGGCGAGACAGTGTTACAAAATATATTCTATTTCAAATAAATGCTGTTCCTTTGAACTTTCTGTTCTGAAAAAAAAATAGTAATAATAATAATAATAATAATAATAATAATAATATATATATATATATATATATATATATATATATATATATATATATATATATATATATATATATATATATATATGTATACATTATATAACTACTAATCTAGTAGTTGATAGTAATATGAAATGGTTCTTGAGCAAATCAACATATTAGAATGATTTCTGAAGGATCAAAATTCAATTAAATTTTAAAATATATTAACACAAAAAACATTTATTTTAAATTTTAATAATATTTCACAATATCACTGTTTACCGTATGTTTGATCAAATAAATGCAGTCTTGGTGTGCATAAGAGACTTCTTTCAAAAACATTAAAAAATAATAAAAAATATCTTACTGACCCCAAATTTCGGTCACAAAATAAATATATAATCCAGCTTTAAATGTCTTTGATTAACCACACTGAAAATCCTTTTTAAGTGCATTATGTTTCTACAGTAAATGTACAAATATGTCCTGGTTATCACATGTGTTAAATGTTAAAACAGCATAAATGTTAAAACATTAAATGTTTTATTGAAGTCAGTGCCTGTAGCCACACCTCTCTGCCATTGAAGCTAAATGACATTGAGGCTGAGCAATGTGAAGAACGGCCTCACGCTCACAGAGTGTACACGGGTATGCGCAAAAATACACTCCAGAATGATCTATGTCTCCTCCTTGCTATCGATAACAGTTTAACTACATCACAGCGGACAGCTTGTGTCTCTTTATCAGCAGTTCCTCTCTCGCTCCGCATGCAGGACATCACTGGCTCAGAGTTTTAGAATCAACCTCTATATCATTAAATTCCTGAGAAGAGAGATGATGATAAAGCATTACATGCCTCCATGCCTGGATAAAAGAACACAGCTGTATTGCTGAGGTTCTAAAATAAAAAAGTATTTTCTTCCATTACATGCAGGCTGACTTAAAACATCCTCTGCTTTCATGTATTATACTAATAGCCATACTAACATTCAGCTTTGGATAATGAAACACAGTCATTATGTGCATTATTCACAAGCAATTAGCGGTGTTTATGTATCATTTATGAGCATGTCATGAGCAACATGAAAGCGATTAAGACTTATTAGTTTTTTGTATACTGCAATTTGTTTAAAGATCTTCTACATTATATATTAAAGGCAGATATGCAGATGCAAGAAAGGGTGATCTACAAGCCTACAATGGCATTAAATAAAATATATTTGATTCCAATTTGATCCAAGGGCTTGGATTTCATAAACTGAACATAAACAAAGAAACTAATGTTCAAGTCTGCTGTATCAAGGCTCATTCTGAGATACGTTCAAGTTAAGTGTGCTAATGTGGTCGGGGGGACTGACAGCAGGGGCCTCCAGGCAGTCAAACAAGGGTCAGTGTGGCTCTCTCTGGTTTATCGGGGCCAGACAGAAGAGCTATGCACTTAATCACACCCAGAAGACTGGTCATTATTGCAGTCAGTCAGGGTGAATTACCATATCAAAGCCTGACAGACAAGAGAACAGAATGATTGGCACGTTATGATGACAGCTCCTGTCGAAGACAGAGGACAACCCTATCACACATGCAACACCAAAGGAACAGGGGAGAATCCAGAAAACATTTTTGTAGTTTGTGTAGCTTAGGAGGCCTATTGATCACAGGAAAAACAATTAAGTTTTTATTTTCATCTTTAAATGTTAGCAGAATTATGACATTCATTTAAGGATACACAGATATTGATAAGCCTATAATCATTTTCATCTTATGCTCAACATTTATTTTCAAATATTAAAATTCCATACCACAAAGATATTTATTTTGAGCTCTACAAAGTAGATTAAAATTAACATTAATATTAAACAGTGCTATTAACAGTGTTATTAAATTATTAGTGCTTATAATAATTAATTTTAGGTGTGTGTTAGATGATGACAAAGACCATCAAAATTTAAAAATGATGATATGAGCATGTAAATATTCAATATTTAATGAAACCTACCAACCAACCAAGCAATACATAATGCCTGCTATCCAATATGATACTGAAATATATCATGCATTATTTTATTAACTTCATAAGAAATGCAAATTGTCATGCAGGACTAATTATTAAGTGATGGGTTTACAGTCTTTTAAAAACTACACTAAATGTTGTTTTCTAGGTAAAGCAAAAGCCTGTAATTAAAGTCTTAGAAGGGAAAACATCTGTTTTCATCCCATATAATTAGCATAATTAATTAACGTTAATCAATCCAAACAAATTATTTTTTAACACCCAGAATAAATCACAAAGCCCTGCTTCTCTCAACTGACCCTGTCGGTGTAGAATGGGTAATTGATCAAGAGTAAATTGGACAATGTGCAGCAATGAGGCGTATTGTATCCTCATATTTGAAGCACACCCAAATCATTAGTCTGAGAGCACAGATGGATTGAGGACCATCTCTTTGCAATATAAAATCTTGGCATAAAATGGTAACTACCAAAGTTTTAGCTGGATGTTGACAGCATCTGATGAGGTTTGCATCATATTTTAAATGGAACTGCAGTGTGACATACTCTTAACGTGGGCAATCAATTCATAGCCTCAGGTAAAGATCTGGTCACATGGAATGGTGTAAATGATTTCTAAATATACCGAATGCAGTTATTAGGCCTGAAAAACAGTCTCTCCAGCCCACCTTTATTGAAAAAAAAAAAGAAAAAAGAATAAGAATAAGAAAACTATCCTCACAAAAACATGTACATGCTCACATGTGCGCACACACGCTGGCCAATAAAAACTCTTTCAAACATGTCTAGAACGGTTTATGAAAAGACAAAAAGAGGGCCTCGGGGAATACCTCGCGTACACAGCGCCAGTATACTGCTGTCAGGTTCACTGTAGGATGGGTTAATCAAAAACTCAAGGGGAAAGGTGCTATCTTCACCGCACACTGCCATCTTTATCGATTCTATTTACAGCACCTCACCAGGATCGCACTTCTTTAACTATTCAACTGGTCCAAAATAGATTTTTCCATTTTACGCAGGAGCGACAGGGAAAACATTAGACCAGAACAAACGTGATAGAAATGTATCACAAAAGCAGATGAACAAACATTGTGGAAGATTTATGGCTGGGATTTTAATAAATTCGAGGGAGATGAATTGATTTTGGTTAGGGGTGTAAGCAACAATTTATTGGGTGGGAAAATGCATTATTTTCCAATTGTTATCAAGCTACAGTAAAACTGATTTGTGTCCTATTGCATTTTATGGATAAAAGGAGGAGGAACCTTCACATGATTTAGATTAAATGTATTAATCAAAACCACTCAGTGTGAACAATATATCTACAACTTGAGAAGATTTTTGACATTTAATTCTGTCGCAACATTTTGGCTCTGCACCTCTTCCTCCAAATTCAATGGCCGCCACAGCTGAGGGAACGCTCTGTTTTAATTTTATGAGGCTTAAAGTAGCTTTTAACCAGCCAAGCGGCAAATAACATAGGATTAGAAATATTTAGTGTTTTCCGACTCCTTAACAAGGATAATCCTTTAGAAACAAGTCTGACCTTTGCGGCTTAATAACTTGGCAGTAGTTAACTCTTTAAATGATAGCTGGGTAATTTAAAGAATGATTTCGTAGCAATAATGATTGGGAAAGAGATCAAGTGAGACAGAGAGAGAGAGAGAAAGAGAGAGAGAGGGGAGAGAGAGTGTTAGATATGCAAAGATAAGCAGTGAAAGAAAATTTCATGAAATTTATCTGGTGTGTTGTTGTCAATTAATTTAGACTTACTGACAAACCACTAGACTGGAGATACACACATTAATTCAATAAAATATGTATTAACAAAAAGTCAACTGTTACTCATTAATGCCAGTACAAAAAAAAAAAAAAAAGAATATATATAGGGCTACAAAATGAACTAAATGTAAACACAATTTACAATATAAGCTAATCTTCAATTATCTTAATATACAAATACCCTTTTGGGCTTTAAACAGACCGCTATGCCTAAAACTGACCACAACAAACCACTCTCTCAGTTCAGTCCATAATAATGATAAAATGCCCACCAAGGTCTCTTTGAACAGAAATCCATTTTGTTCCAAGAGTGCCTGTGTCCAGTCACTGTGCTCCACTTACTCTCTTGATTTGATAGTGAAAGCCGAAAACTTTTCGGTGTCAAATAGTATTTTAAACCAACAACTTACTAAAATCCCATGTCATCAGGCCCATGAAAACTAATCTTTCAGTAGTAATAGCTCCTATAAAAGTGGACAGAGCCATTGAAATAGAGGCAAGTAAATAGGCAACAAATCCTTTGCTTGGCTCAGGTGGGCAATGAAGCAAACAAAAACCTAGAAATGGGATCGGGCCCTGGATGGAACACACTGGACCATGACTAAAATAGGCCAGAGTTCATAGGTCAAGGTCTTTACGAGAGATGCCCCCCTCCCATACACAAGATGGATAGCTTTGTATACTACTCGGTTTAAGACTGAATTCAATTCACAGCAATTACAAACACTTTTAAACAAGCCGGTAACAAACAAGGAGGTTTTTTTTTTTTTTTTTTTTTTTTTTCCATTATTTATTATATGATATAATTTTATAATAATAAAAAAAAAGAAAAAATGTTACTTATTTGTTACAGGCCTATTTAAAGAGAGAGAGAGAGAGAGAGAGAGAGAGAGAGAGAGAGAGAGAGCGAGAGAGAGAGAGAGAGAGAAAATTATATATTTTATGCACATAAATGCATGCAAATAAATCCAAAATATATTTAATACTTAGTTACTTCTCATTTTATTTTATAAATCTATACATTCGATTTACAATATATTTTATGACTTTTAAAATGTGATATAATATTAATCTATAAAATAAATTAAAACAAAAAAAAATAATGAAAATAACTCTTTTTCCCCTTGTTTTATTTTACTATGCTATGTTTTTCTATTTTATACGCATATCTCTCTGGCTGAGTCTTTTATATCCACGATGCTAGTTAGGTAGATTGAACTCTGTTGCCTCAGACAGTTTTTTTTAGCCCTACAGAAATGTAAATAATCAAAGCCAAAGTCATAACCAAAGTCATCACATTTGATTACCGATCACACTACACAGCCATGTTTGAATAAATGCACGTCATGTTTTTATCGTCAGAAAGATGCTCCCTGCAGGAGGGAAATGTCATTTTATGTTTCAGTGAGTGTAAGTACAGTACACCATAGACAAAAGGAAAGTGCAAACAAGGGGATTTGTGTAACAATAAAATTCACAAAACCAAACAACACTGTGACAACCAAATCTCAGAAGACTTATAGTCTTATTCACTCTCAAACCGCCATTATTAACAACAGCACAGTAATTCTGGCACTGTTGAGCTCCAGAAATCAAAGTCTCGCTTAATCTTGCCAATACAGAGACATTCTACTTTTCACAAATGTTTCAAGTGCTACATTCCTCTCCTACAAAAGATTTTCGAGTGGAAGTAAACACCACAGAAATACGACTATGGTGTAACATTGCCCAGGAGAATTTAAATTGTTTTTTTTTTTCATGGCCTCTAGGCAATACCTATATGATAACAACACAACAGTCGCAAAACAAAAACAGTCTGACTCAATAGAGAGATGAAGGGGTAACCGACAGATGAATAGTAAAACGATAAAAAGAATCAAGTTTGTGCTTACGGTGGACGTTCACAGCCAAAGCGAGATAAAAGAGAGGAACATGGCTTGATTTATTTTCTCTTCAGCTCTCTTCAAAATTGGATGGCAAACACTCCCTATTCCATTAACTACAGTCCATATGATTTTTGGCAAATAAAACTGTGCAGTAGCATCTGTGCGCCTGATACAGTGGAGGAGAAACTGCAAACGCAAATGATACGTTTTATTATTTGCCGCCATCAAATAGGCCCTTGCATCTGCTTCTCTGGCGCCGGATCCGCAAACACAGCGCTTGTGTGAGATGGGAGAGACCCCAATCAAACGTAAGCTAAGCCTTTCTTCAGGACATGAAACAGAGCACTCCTCTAGCTGATATTATGTCTGCCAGAGAGAACGGGAGAAGATGAAGAGGGAAGAAAGGAAATGCAAAACAGAAGGAGGATGGAAAATAACATGAATTACCTGATGATGAATAATAAGCAGCAGGCGTACATGCTACACTTATAGCTTGCATGATAATCCCATCATGCATGCTACTGTAAGCTTCTAATGAAGCCATACAGAGTAGAACAGGTTTTCTGCAGGTTTTATTAAGGTAAATTTAATACTTAAGACTTATCTGAGACTAAGTAAAGACAATTTAAGGAATAAATTTAATGGAACACACAATGCATGAATATGGTCTGTAAATGTAAATGTAAACATATGTAAAAGTAAATGTAAAGTTTTAAAATAGAATTTCCATTACATTTTAATTTAATATCGAAATAAATTTTACTGCACCTTCTGATCGCATTGCAAAAAAGTTCATCATCAGTATTTCTGTCTTGCTTTCCAGTTCAAATTGGAAGTCTAAAGGCCCGTTCACACCAAGGACGATAACTGTAAAGATAACAATAAAGTTAGTTCTAAAAATCGTTCTCAATATTAAAGAATAGCAGTGTCCACACCACAACTATAACGATAAAGGCACAGAGAAACGATATCATTGGAATCACTTTCAGAACGATTTTTCCAGCTGATGAACGATAAAAACTTGAGAGCCAATCAGAATCAATCCTGCTGTAATGAGCTCGAGAGTTTAAAGCAGCAGACCCACGTGCGCTTAGAATATCGTTCGCTGGTGTGGACGCTAATATCGTCATCGTTTAATTATCGTCTAATTATCGTTTATAGATATCTTTATAGTTATCGTTCTTGTTATGAACGGAGCTTTGAGATTCTAAAATCAAAAACTATTTACTTCAGAAGCAAAATGATATAAAATAAGAAGTCTTGTTTTATGAGAAAATGATCAAAATGAAGAGAGTTCATGATGAAAACAAGAACAAATATCTGCCAATGGGCTCAGAAAATGGACTTCATTTCTAATGCCAGATGTTTGGTCTTCTTTTAAGCATATATTCAATTTTGTTCAGTTTCTCAGAAAACAAGACTTCATATGTTCATTTTTTTGCATCTCAAGTAGGCCTAAATGTATCTTATTTTAAGATGTTTAGATATTTGTATTGGGAAACAAAACAAAACCACAGAGGAAGTTTTTTGCAGTGCATCCAACGTTTAATGCCATGACTTTAAGACTTTCGGCTCCGATTTAAGTCCTTTTTAGGCCAAATTAAGACCTTAACCACAGAAACCCGGGTAGAAACATAATCAGTTAAGCTTTTTGAAACATATAAAAGATTCTTCTCTATTATATTTTGAGTAGACAAAAGGTGAGCTTGCCTTTCCATTGGACACCCAGTCTAAAGCACCAAAGACTGTTTGGAGAATAGAGGAATGGAGAGCTACGATGAAACAGTGAGTACGCAGGTGATATATCCCTGCACACTAGCAGTGGGGCCGGCAGCACTAAACGCCCTTCTGCATGGGGCAGAGGAGCTTCAACTTCATCAAACCCCTCGCAGGATCAGCCCCCTTCTTAATGGATTACTGCTGTCTCAGTGGAACCACACTGCAAATAATGATAGAACACCTGCAGATTAAACCATCTTACACAATACTCAATTCATTACCTTTTCCCCAGATAAAGGCCAGCTAATAAAAATATGATTTTCTCTTGCACCGGAACAGTCACACCTTTATCCTTTAAGGGAAACAAAGGGAGAGGGGGAAGGTGATATCATCCGAAAGCAATAACGGTTATAATTGCAATTACATGGTTGCAGTATTGCGAGGAAAAAGAAAAATATGTGGCGGTTTAGAGTGAAATCTTCAACAAATCTACAGTACTTGCATGCGGTATATCATTATATATTTTTTTTTATATAGGAACATTACATTTCAAACATTGCATAATAATTAGCATTTTTTTTTTTTACAAGTGTTATATTTATTTGTACCAGTGTGGAATCTTTCATAAGTCAACAGATATGAAAAATCCCACACTAAAAAATAAATGTTGCACTATTTTGAATACAGACTATTAAAACTTCCCAGAACCCTGATGCCTTTGGCACTGACAACCAATTCAAAGTGATAATCAGCAAAGTGTGATCTAGAGAAGTGAAACCAATGTGAAGAATGCAGTGGTGGTCTGATGCAGGGCAAAATTGGGTCACCTGGCTGCATGTAAACATGTGGGCTCTCAACAGCTCTCTCCAGGTGACACCTCATCACCGTGCTGCTAGAATGATGGCTTACACCCGTCTGGCTTGTCAAAACACTGTTTCGCAGGCAATTACCACGGTGGCCAGCCCACCACCGGGTTCGGATGGATGGGCGACACAGCCAAAGGGTCACTCCTCTGCCCATATTTCTAGCGCTTTGCTCTGGTGCGGCGGGACAGCAAATTGGCTGGCGTCTGTCAGCGGTTATCTGTATTGCCGGGAACTCGCAGGACGTCTTGTATCTTGCCTGTATCAGATCCAAACAGAATATCTGAAAACAGAGAGAAGTGCTCCGTAAATGGATGAAATTTTCAAATGATCTGTTGGTTTCTGTGTTGTTTTTTTCTTGCAGTAAGATGTTATGAAGTGCGTACATTTACTACATGAACCAAGGATTTTAATAATCAAATATATATACTAGTATAAAACATTAAACAACAGACATTAAAGAAGTAAACATTAATATACAGTACATTATATGCTATTATAAGCATACAAAACTAAAATCCTAGTAAAAACAACAATAATAATTGTTATAATAATACTAATAACAACCACATCATTACCTACTGTAATGCCATTCCTTGTATACATATTAAATACATACAGTATAATAAATTTAAATACGGTTTGCATAAATTAACTGTTTGCAACGGGCAATAAGTAAATACATGCAAACCCAAACAATTCATAATATTGAAAAGTCGTTTGTCATACTTGTAACGTTTTATAACGTTATAACGGGATTTAAATTAAACTTAACTGTTGACAAGAATGTTGCTTACCAGCTTCAAAAAGAGCGGATTTCAACGCGTGACATTTCCTTCCCTGCGCGTGCCTGACAAACAAGCGCTCTCTCTATCCTGCGCGAGCACGGACTCTTCCGTTGTCATGGACACCAACAAACTTCCGGAAACATGGCGAGACTTGAGAAACTTTACAAGCAGGTTGATAACATAAAAGAGCAATATTTTATCCGCAACAGGTAATGAAAAACGCAGATTATTCAGTTCGTTACATCTGAAAACTGTGGTGTATTGTTTTGTTATATCAAAACGTTAAAAACTTCAAAAGCAGTTTTTAGAAAACAATAGACATGTATGCTTTATAGTGATATTATCATTGGATAAAACGCTTAAGATATAACATCTCGTTCCAGAACTGCGGAGGAAAACAGACAGAAAGAGAAGGAGGCTGCGGTCAGAATTCAGAGCTGGTTCAGGGGCTGCCAGGTGAGAGCATACCTCAGGTAAGATCTTATTTTCATCTATCAGTGTCATCAAAATGTGATCAAAAAGCTTCAATATGTACAGAAAAAATTAACTCTTTGTATGTACTTATTTATTTGTTTGTTTGTTTATTTAGAGGGAATGTAAGTATAAGTATCATATAGTATAATAAGTATAGCTTTTCATTTATTCTCTTTCCTATTACTTGTTTCACTTTTCTTTCAGTTTTTATAACCATTTCTTACTTGTATGTTTGGCACAGTTATTTTTTTAAGGATTACTGTTAAACTAATGTAGTCTGATTTGTATATGTTATCTATTTTAATTTTAGTTACAGTTGTAGTAATGTTTGTCATTTTATTAGTTTTTTCTATTATGTCTGTATAAGTTATTTATTAAGTTTTAGTTTTATTTAATTTGAGTTATTTTAGTACTTCAACAAACTACATGGAAATGAAATAATGAATCTGTGTGTGTGTGTGTGTGTGTGTGTGCGTCTGCGCGTGTGTGTCTGTGTGTGTGTGTGTGTGTACATACACGTAGTTGTTTTTGGTGTTTGACTTAGTTTTATGTTAGAATCATTATTATACTCTTATACCTTTTGTTCTCTTAATATTTTGAATTGTTTGTAGCTTTATTTTGTTTTCATTTAAATGTTAAGTTTAGAAATTTTGTCATATGCATTTTTCATTTTTATTTAATTCATTTTTTTAATGTGTGTGTATATATACTATTTATAAAGCTTTAGCTTTTAGTTTTGGATCAGTTTTAGTTGTTTTAATACTAGAATTGATTGTTTCTGTTGTCCTCATTTGTAAGTCGCTTTGGATAAAAGCGTCTGCTAAATGACTAAAAGTAAAAGTAAAGTAATGTAAGTAGAAGTCCTGTTTCAGGTCATTCCCTATGCTACATAAGACATGGCCAAATAAATAAATAAATAATAGTTTTCTGCAGTGTTTTAGACATGTTTTACCTATAGTAATCAGGTCATTTAATTTTTATTTATTTATTTTTAAATAAAATCTAAATGCTTTAAAATTTAATTGCAGGTTTGAAGAGAGTGCAGTAATCGAGTCTGGAAATAAAAATCTCATTCATTTTCTCCATGGAGATTTTTAACATTGTTGTTAATTGATATGCTGTTGTTGAAGCTATCAGCCATTTAAAGGGTTAATCCACCCCAAAATGAAAATTTTGTCATTAATCACTTACCCCCATGTCGTTCCAAACCCGTAAAAGCTTCGTTCGTCTTCGGAACACAATTGACCGTTCGCAAAGACCCGCCCTTTTTAGTTACTAGTTGCCATGACCAACAAACAATGCTCTCACACACGTTCTCATGCAGTGAATAATACATCGCAGAGCAAAGAGGAAACTGACAACACACCGACGGACAAGACAGAGCAGGTTACTTCTGATATGAAACAAGGTCTCAGGACTCTCAGCTTTTAAATTGTGTCATTTTTAAAGAAATTCAAACAATGAATACCAATTTGTGGCTCTTTAATGTGTCGTGACAGATCACTGTATTGCTTTAGTTCAAACACGTGAACCGATCGTCTTTTCATATTTACTCAAAGCATGAAATGAACATGAATAAACATCAGAACGTGTTTTATTTATTACACTGTTCCGCGCCACAAGGATACGCTGTTTTCGTTCAAATCAAAACGTAAATACACGTAAAAGACGTATCCGTGCGGTGTGGCTGACACAGAAGAGTGTACGCAGTTTGCGTCCAGCAGATATTCTCCAAAATGGCACTACACTGACGCAGAGGAGATGAATTGTTGAATAAATTCATTATTTTTGATTTTTTGCGTACAAAAAGTATTCTCGTAGCTTCATAACATTACGGTTGAACCACTGATGGCAGATGGACTATTCTTACTATGTCTTTCATACTTTTCTGGGCTTTGACAATGAAAATTGTTTGGCAGTCAATGGGACAGTCACAAGCCTCCCGGTTTTCATTAAAAAATATCTTAAATTGTGTTCTGAAGACGAACAAAGCTTTTACGGGTTTGGAACATCATGGGGGGTAAGTGATTAATGACAAAATTTTAATTTTGGGGTGGAGTAACCCTTTAAATAATCATCTTTAAGAGCGGAATTCTTGGTGAAAAACTACATTACCCATGATTCTGCAAACAACTGTATATATACAGTTATACTATATGTGTGTGTGTGTGTGTGTGTGTGTGTACAATATATGGTACATATATAATCATATATAAAGTACAGAACTATACTTACACTTTGCTAAGTGTTTTTTTATCAGTCATCTGCATAAAAAGCAACATTAATACAAAAATATATCACGTTTGTTTGTTTTTTTTTTTTTTGTTTTGTTTTTTGTTTTTTACTTTTTTGCTTAAAATCAAAGTTTGTAATGTTGTGATTCACCTTGTAACCGGTTGGTTTGATTCATGACTTATAACTCTTTAACAAAGACTTTTTTTAAAAAAATACCTATGGGAAAAATGAATGACACAAACACTTCCTGAACCAAGTTCACTGAAAAAGTGGGTGGGCACTGTTGCACTCTATAGGTGTGACATTTCTAGGATCCATATTGTATAGGGTAGACAGATGTGTTAATGAGGACAGGCGTATAATTCTATATTCTCAGCATATACCTTTAAGTGGCTGCTGAAGCCTAAATCTAATGCATTTGGTCTTTAAATGCAAGAATTAGCCAGTGCACAGGGCGCTACAGTGTGTAACCTCAACATAATTCTGTGCAGTGAGCAGACAAACTCCCAGACAGTAGGTTAATTTAGATTACTTTAGTTAATTGATCAATGTGTTAAGTGCCTAATTAAGCGCAATCTAGGCTTCTTGAGTGCAGCTCCAGGGTTGCCATCGTCCCTATACGCATTGATTTTTTGGAGTTATAAATGGCCTTTTGGAAATTGATGGCCATGTTGAGTTCAGAGTTGCCATAGACATGCATTTAGAGGGTGGTTAATGATGAATGCAAATGTACGGTTGTCCAAGAAAGACCTACCGCAGGCATGCAGAGGGGAAAAAAAGGGGACTTCGAGGAAAAAAGTTTTGATTTAATCTGTTTGAAATTACAGAACTATAATTACAGCTTGCTGAGTGTTGTTTTATTTTTCAGTCATCTGCATAAAAATGCAACATTAATACAAAAAATATGGCGTGGATTCACTGCAAGGGTGCTTTTCAGACAAAGGGTAAAGGTAAGTTGTGGAGACATGTAATATTGATTATATTATGATAACCCTCATTAACATTTAGCAGTTAACAGGCATGCCATGACTTGCATATATCTGGTGTAAGTTTGTAATTTGACAATTCGTATTGATTTCCAGTGGAATGCTTTTATTTAGTCTATGTTTTGAAGGTACTGACAAATTAGTACAAATTTTTCTTATCTTCATTTCTTCATTTTCTGAAATAAAACCTAAGGGTTTTCTGAGAACAGATTTTATATTAGATTTAATTTGTTCAGGAAAATGTTGTTGTCGCTGTTTTTTTTTTGTTGTTGTTGTTGTTTTTTTTTGTAATTATGCCTAATATTTTATGTCTTTCTAAAATGTACAGTTACAGTATTGTTTTAGTTTTTTTTTTTACATATCCAGGAAATCCAGTATAATATGAAAATTCTGCATTATTTGAGGAGTAACTTTTTTTTAAGAGAAAATAAATCATGGATACCATGAAATCTTTTCTCTATATAAAAAGCAAGGAAACTGTACATGGTGTCCTTTTTGTTTGATTTCTTGTCACCTATAATTGAAAATATGTGCATCTTTCCTCTACTATCATGTAGAGAAGCAATATCAAGTATCGTTTGTGTCCCCAGTGAGTGAATCGTTTGTGCTTTGTGTCTTGTGAATATTCCTGACTGTGTTTAGTCGGTCCATCCTCAGCAGCATTCCATTGATTATCAAACTCAGCGAAGAGCATTTTACCTTCATATATCTCCATTAGTTACCAGCGTGACTTCCATAGATTTTCCCAGCCATGTCTGCATTATGTATTAAGAACAGGCACTTCCCTTCAATACAAAGTATGACTTGCCACTCCACCCTCTTATCTGCTGCTGCGTCTCCATGACTTTTATGTATTATGTATAAAGAGGATTTTATTCCTCGCATGTTGGGAAAACATCAGAGGGCCCAGTCACAATGTAATGCTATCTCCCTCTCTTCACAGACAGCATATTTTATCATGAAGATGAATTTCTACAATAAGATGGCTGTCAAGGTAAATATTTCTCTTGCTGTTTAGTGAGTGAAAAGTCAGTGGGTCACACATTTGATTTGGATGAAATATGTAAACAAATTTTACTGGTTTGTGATAACTGCATTGAAATGTTAAGTGGAGCATAACATTTAAAAATGCCTACATATATTCCATATTTTTAAAATACTTTTTTTCATGTTTTCATAGCTATTGTAAATACATAAAAATATAAATATGATATATAAAGATGCTTACTTGCATTGAATTTGCATTAAAATGATCAAAAGCGACATTGAAGAACTTTACATTGTTTTCTGTAACAAATCAATACTGTTCTTTTGAAATTGAAATTGAAAACACACACACACAAAGCAGCTCAACTCATTTCAGTGGTGTTAGAGATGTTTCTTGCACATCAAATCAGCATATTAGAGTGATTTCTGAAGGATCATGTGATACTGAAGACTGGAGTAATGGCTGCTGAAAATTCAGCTTTGCCATCGCAAAAATTAATTGCATTTAAAAATATATTAAAATACAAAACAGTTCTTTTAAATTTATTTAAAATGATTTATTTCACAATATTATTTTTTACTGTATTTTTGATCAAATAATTGTAGAATTTGTGAGCATGAGACTTTTAAAAAAAATAAAATATTTTCCTTACATATAATGGGATGTTAACAGAAGTCAATCCAAATATGAATGAATTTGCTATCATATTTTCTCATCTGTTATAAGGCCTACAGTTGTAAAAAGGTAGCTACATCAATTCAGCATGCTCTGTTTCACAGCCTATAAATCAAACACATTTATATTTGAGTGATATATTGGCACTTTTATAGAGCTATTGGTATGCATAGAAACTTTAGCTTGTTTTTGTTTTTCCCTGAGGTGAAACTTTTAAAGAATTATATACGTCTTACAAAATTTCATAGCTTATTGAAGAATGTTGCATTTCTATGGAGGATTGCATATTTCTACTGTGATCATTGGAAATCACAAGAAATGTGAACTGAGGGAGTGATTTATACGCAAATTTTTTGTGGTGAATCTAGGGCCCACCCTGTATTCTGTACTCCCACTTCTGTTATGCGAGTCTAATTTGAAACTTGAAGCTCGACCTCTTCTCAGGGGTCAGAGAATATAAGACTAAAGGTCCTGTCACCACTTAGACACAAACAGAAGCTGTTCAACAGGACAGACAGCTTTTATAGCCCTTGTAAATGATAGAGTGCTATGTCCGGGAAGCACCGGTAACGTAAAAATCTGCTGAAGGAAAAAAAGACTGTGAAAACAGTCACTGAAGGATCTGTTTCAAGCACAGACTGGATGTGTTGGATGGGAAAAATGGACTGTCAATTGTTCTTTTTGAGTTTGGAAAGCTTCATGGGAAAGTATGTATGAGTTTTGCTAACGAATGTCACTTTTTTCAACTGTGGTCATATGTTTACATACACCTTGCAGAATTTGCAATTATGATCCCATAAATAGTGCAATTATGATCCCGCTTATTTTGTTCAAATGACCACATATTGCATATTAGAGATAGATAGATAGATAGATAGATAGATAGATAGATAGATAGATAGATAGATAGATAGATAGATAGATAGATAGATAGATAGATAGAGATATCATGTATTGAATTGATTGCCCTTAATCAAAAAAGTCTGTAGTTTGCATCTAATCAGTTGCAAAACAAGGTCATTGCTCCTCCTAACCCTTGTCCATTAAAGCTGAGAACAACAGCCATTGAAGCTTCAGAATTGTGCTTCTTTTTAGCCATTTCCTTTATTCTATAAAGTGTTTATCATGCTCTTTACTGAAAGCCAATATGCTAGCCTTTTAATAGAAATCAGTGTTTACAAGCGAGGCCTGATTTGTATTAGATCTAATTGAGCAATATGCATCATTGATTTTACTAGTCTAAGAGGTCACAAACAACTCAGAAACCAAGCCTGCAATTACTTTATTTAAAATTATCTATTGACTACTGATCAATGGCAATTCTTGTTTTGTTTAGTTTTTGCCTTATTATTTTTTTCACCTGCTATTGTTTTAAGTACCTAATTAGCCTGAAGGACATCTGCCCTTTTTGTTTTGGGTCCTCAGTGGTGCTGTCATGGTTGCACTAACTATCACTCTCATTCTTCGTGGAGTGACAATGACTGCAAGCTCTAAAGTGACAGGGGCTTCTTTAATTTGCTCTGACTTTGATTTGTCTTTTGCGAATTTAACTTCTAAATACTTTTTACAATCCCAAATAAAACTCAATTTCATACTCTTTATCTGCCATACAGTGAAATAATAAAGGAAATAATAAATAATAATAATCAGGTATATGTAATCATAATCAAAAATGATATTTCTTTTGCAGATACAGCAGAGATGGCGGGGCTATTATGTGAGGAAGTATGTACACAATTATTATGCACGCAAGAGATATTTGGAGGGATTGACAAGGAAGAATGAACACATCAGGTGAAAAAAAAAAAATAATTTTTTATACATATACAGCTCCAAATAAAGTAATATTTGTACATAACATTACATTAGACTAATGTTCACAGATGACCATTGTTTGAAATTCTGGCAAAGACAAAGGAATGTCATGCCTTTAACGGCATGTTTGAGACATATACATTAGCTGCATGTCATGCATAAAATGCCTGTGGTTACTTGAAAATGAATAACTTTATGAAATTCAAAATTATCCTCTGATTTGCGTGTGCCCCCACATTTATTTAAAAAAAAAAAAAGTTCCTGCTTCAGGGGCTGAAGGAAGATGCCATCTTTTACTTTTGATAAAAACGAAGTCACTTTTTTAATGTGACCAATATATTTTGTGGGAAAATATCTTAAGGGTCTAGCTAAAATTAAATGTAAATCTGTTAAGTGCTCCTTGGATCACTGACTCCCAACACCCCACCCCCTCCCTCCGTCTCCCTGCTCCAGCCTCTCTTTAAGTGGGAATGTTCTCTGTTAATGGGGTTTCTCACCTATGAGTCACGTTAACACATTGCATTTCTCTATAAAAACACTGAGCCATCAAGTACAGCACTGTGTCTTATAGTGTATATTGTAAACATTTTTTTCTTTTCTATTTCCTGTTTTTGGAGAGGCCAAAATTTAGCACAAGATAGTTGTAAACCTATATTTTTCAGTAAGCCATACAGATGCTGAGGTCACATAAAATAGAACTCTGTAATTGTATCTATTAGCATTGTCAATTTAATTCACATTTTTAACTTAAAATCATGGCAAAAAAAAAAAAAAGTGTGATTAAATCAATTCATCAGCTTTTAATGTAATTAATTTGTTTATTTTGTTGACTGACAGATCTAATATTTATATATTGTGAAACATTATATAGATTTATATATATTTATATATATTTTTGTGATTTATATATATATTAAAAACATGACAAGTGGTGCAAGTAAGTACAATTTACATTTTAATTATTTAGTTATTGGCTCATTTGATTATCTCAGAATTGGTCAAATATTGTCTGATCTGGCTGGTCAGTATTAAACAGTTATTTGTGGGAATAGAAACTCTTGTCCCAGTGATTGTTGTTTTACAAACAACGTCCCATTTTTTGTTCGCCTGTCCTTCTCTCTGTCTGCTAGTGCATTAATTAGTTGTTTATGTAACGCTTGTGAGGTCATGATGAATCAGTCAAAGATGTGAAGTGAAAGATCACTGCGCTGATTCTGACAATCTGTTCCACGTTGGGCTCAGGATCACCCACTGACTGATTAGTCACCCCTCAAAGGTCTCGGTGCCAGGATTTTAATCCGTACAGCTCCGGCGCCTGAATAAATTATTCAAAATTTTCCTAATGGTTCCCATTTAGCACAAGCAGACCAGCCCGGCATGCCAATGATAGGAGGCCAGCGACTGCCCGTGTCAGGGCAGCCCCTCTCTCTCATTCTCTCTCCCTGCCAGCAGTGAAGGATCCCCCCTCCTTGTTCAAAACGATCTGTGTCGTTTCATTAGCTCTAGCCTGACGACAAGGCCTACTATGTTCCAGTGTCCATCTTCATTCAGTTGTCCTTCTCTGCATACCTTAATGAAGTCAAGACCTGGGTTCACCGCATCAATTCCACAGCAAGAGTTTGTGCAATGTAACAATTTATCACTTGTCAAGAAGACACTTAAAGTTCCAGCACTTAATAAGGGCTTCCTCTGGGCTTGAGTAATTAGAACTGAGCGGCTTGCATATTTACTAAATGTGGAGTGTCATTGCCACCATGGCCTATTGCCTGCATGAATTATTTCTCTATCTGTAATAAACAGCTGGGTAATTATTACTGCCATAATCAGATAAATTTCTCTCTGTAATGTTTGAGCATGGCAAATCTTTAACTCTTTGGAAGCACAGAGGGAATTTATGGACTCCCATTGCTCAGGCTACTTTTTCCGCTCTCGTGTCCCTTTCAAGGACATCTGTGAAACTCACTCCTTAACTGCAGGCCTTATTAATTTTTTTTCTTTATAAACATTTCATAGTATTTAGGGCAGGTCTTTTATCAAAGCAAGACTCCAAAATACACAGGCCGCTGTATGCATATGCTTAATCACACAAATTACTGCATTCATTACAGAGAAGTATACTAAATCCCATTTTATGGACAAATTGATCTTAATGTTTACCAACTTTAAAGCATTTAAATTCTGCTAATTAATCATCTTTTATTTCAAAATTTCTCTTGCAGCTTTTGTTGGTCTTTACAATTTTTTTTAATTAAATTACAGCAAACAAAAATTTGGGAATTTATAGATAATACTGAAATTCCATTATGACAAATGTCAAAAACACTCTGTTAATTATATTTCATGTGCAACACTGCCTGATTTCTTTATTTCTTTATTTTCCTTCAGTGTGCTATTATTTGTGTTATTTTAATTTCACTGAGATACTATTAGTACTATTAGCAGTTTTTCTTAAATATTTTTATTCTTTTTATTTATTTTATTATTATTGATTTTATTTTAGTTTTCTTTTGTGTTTTCTGTTTTCATTTTCATTTTAGTTAATGTTTTTATTATTATTATTATTATTATTATTATTATTATTATTATTATTATTATTATTATTATTGGCTTTTTTCCCAAATATTTCTATATTGTTTATATTTTATGTTTTATAGTTTTTATACTAGTATTTATTTTTATTTTAGTTATTTTAGTTGAACTAAAAAGTGACCTCTTTAACTGCAATTAAACAGTTGAGTATAAAAAACGTCTCGGTTACGTATGTAACCCTCGTTCCCTGAAGGAGGGAACGGAGACGTCACGTCGGATGACCGACGAAATTGGGATCTCGCCAGAGAGACCAATCCACTTCGAGTGTAACTAAACGAGCCAATGGACATTGGCATGCGATTATTGCATCCAGCTGCCGCTGATCACAGCGTGAGCATAAGAGGCAGCTGATGCACCGCATCAATTATGTTTTCGCTGAGGAGCCGAGCCGGCGACCCGGCAGCTCAGCGGTGGTACAGCGACTGTGGCGACGGGACGTGACGTCTCCGTTCCCTCCTTCAGGGAACGAGGGTTACATACGTAACCGAGACGTTCCCCTTTCAGTCGGTCACTCCGAGTCACGTCGGATGACCGACGAAATTGGGATCCCTACCAAAGCGCCACAGGAGCTGCCCCTTCCAGTGCCCTGTGTAGGGCTCCTGACCCTTCCTATAAGGCAGACGATAGGACCGGGCTCTACACAGAGAAGGTCAACTACTGGTGTTCCTTGAGCAACCCAAACAGTAGGACTAGGATAACACTGGGAAGCGTGCCCTTCCACTTGGAAGAGGCACACTGCGGAGTCACCTCCTCCCAAAGGGGGTTTAAGTGACATTCAAACATGTGAAGTAACCCAGAGGGCCCTTTTGCACATGGAAGTCTCTGAGATGGCTCAGGCTGCATCTTTAGAGATGGCAGAACGTGGTCCGCCAGGGGAAACATGGCTCTAATAAGAATACCGTGGAATACACATATGGGATCCCGACAGGGTCTCTCATATGGGCACTAGCCTCGCACCAGATTTCAAGAATTCATTGGCTGAAGGCCTGGCGCCGGACGCCCCGCCGCGTCTGGACGCCGGAGTGCTGGAGGACTCAACAGGGTTTGCCTGGTTAAGGAACTCTCTGGAGAATTAGGCGTAAGGACGCCGCAAGCCGACTCTGAGCCGGCCCTCTCAGTGCCACTACCCGTTTGAGGTGAGAACACAGGAGGAAACCGGTTCGACACGTAGGCTATAAAACCTAGCGAACGTGTTGGGAGTCGCCCAACCCGCAGCTCTACAGATGTCTGCTAGCGAGGCACCACGAGCCAGCGCCCAGGACGATGCGACACCCCTAGTGGAGTGAGCACGCAACCTGAGTGGGCAGGGCACACCTTGTGCTTCGTAGGCCAAGGTGATGGCATCCACTATCCAGTGGGCCATCCTCTGCTTGGAGACAGCCTTCCCCTTCTGCTGTCCTCCGTAACAGACAAAGAGCTGTTCTGAGGTCCTGAAGCTCTGAGTTCTATCCACGTACTGACGCAGTCCGCGTACAGGACAGAGCAAAGCTAGGGCTGGGTCTGCCTCCTCCAGGGGCAGCGCTTGCAGGCTCACTACCTGGTCCCTGAAGGGCGTGGTAGGAACCTTGGGCACATAGCCGGGCCGGGGCCTCAGTGTTGCACTGGAGTCAGCCGGCCCAAACTCAAGGCACGACTCGTCGACCGAAAATGCCTGCAGGTCCCCCACCCTCTTGATTGAGGCCAATGCAGTCAGGAGTAGGGTTTTCATAGAAAGAAACTTCAACTCGACTGACTGCAACGGCTCAAAGGGGGCAGTTTGTAGGGCTCTTAGCACCAAGCCAAATCCCAAGAGGGAAGGGAGGGAGGCCTCGGAGGATTTAACCTCCTGGCCCCCCTAAGAAACCTGACGACCAGATCGTGCTTCCCCACCGACCTCCCCTCTATGGGGTCGTGGTGGGCAGAAATAGCAGCAACATATACCTTAAGGGTGGAGGGGAACAGCCTACGCTCCAACCCTTGTTGCAAAAAGGAAAGCACGGCTCTGATCGAACATCTCCGGGGGTCCTCCTGGTAAGAGGAACACCATTCGACGAACAGGTTCCACTTCAGCGCATAGGCCCGTCTTGTGGACGGTGCTCGTGCTGAAGCGATAGTGAGCGCTACCTCCTGGGGCAGGTCACCTAGAACCTCCGCGTCCCGTCCAGGGACCACACATGAAGTTTCCACAAGTCTGGACGCGGGTGCCAGAGGGTGCCCCGTCTCTGAGAAAGCAGATCCTTCCTCAGAGGAATCGGCCAGGGAGGGGCTGTCGCGAGGAGCATGAGTTCCGGGAACCAGGTCCTGTTGGGCCAATATGGAGCCACTAACAGGACCTGCTCCTCGTCCTCCCTGATCTTGCACAATGTCTGTGCTAGCAGGCTCACTGGGGGAAACGCATACTTGCGCAAGCCCTGGGGCCAGCTGTGTGCCAGTGCATCCGTGCCGAGCGTTGCCTCGGACAGGGAGTAGAACCACTGGCAGTGGGTGGTTTCTGGAGATGCAAACAGGTCTACCTGAGCAACTCCGAACCGACTCCAAATCAGCTGGACCGCCTGGGGATGGAGTCTCCACTCCCCAGGAAGTGCCGCTCGAGACAGCTCGTCGGCCACCTGATTGAACACTCCTGGGATGTGGATGGCACGAAGGGACCTCAGATGCTTCTGACTCCAGAGGAGGAGGTGGCGGGCGAGTTGCGACATGCGACGGGAGCGCAAACCGCCTTGCCGGTTGATATAGGCAACGGTCGCAGTGTTGTCCGTACGGACCAGAACGTCCCTGCCCCGAAGGCGCCCTCTGAGGCGGCACAGGGCAAGGCGTACTGCCAGCAACTCGAGGCAATTGATATGCCAACGCAGAAGGGGGCCCGTCCAAACCCCTGATACTGCGTGCCCGTTGTACGTGGCACCCCAGCCGGTGGTCGAGGCATCCGTGAATACCACAGCATGCCTGGATACCTGCTCCAGGGGCACTCCTGCCCGAAGGAACGAAGGATCTGACCACGGGCTGAAGGTCTTGCGGCAGGCCGGTGTAATCTGAACCCGGTGAGTACCGCGTTTCCACGCCCACCTCGGGATTCGACCATGGAGCCAGTGCTGAAGCGGTCTCATATGGAGCAGACCGAGCGGAACTATGGCCGCAGCTGCAGCCATATGCCCCAGGAGCCTCTGAAAGAGTTTCAGTGGGACCGCTGTCCTGCCTGATAAAGTCTTGAGGCAGTTCAGCACCGACTGAGCACGTTCCTGGGTGAGGCGTGCTGTCTGGTTGACCGAATCCAACTCCATGCCGAGAAAAGAGATCCTCTGCACTGGCACGAGTTGCTCTTTTCCCAATTGACCCGAAGGCCCAACTGGCTGAGGTGCCTGAGCACCAGGTCCCTGTGTGCGCACAACAGCTCTCGAGACTGTGCAAGTATGAGCCAGTCATAGAGGTAGTTGAGAATGCGCACACCCCGTTCTCTCAAGGGAACAAGGGGCCGCCTCTGCGACTTTGGTGAAGACACGAGGCGAAAAGGGACAGCCCGAAGGGCAGGACCTTGTACTGATATGCCCGACCGTCGAACGCGAATCGCAGGAATGGCCTGTGTCGCGGGAGAATCAAAACATGAAAGTACGCGTCCTTCAGGTCGATTGCTGCAAACCAATCTAGGGGACGGACGCATCCAAAAATGCGTTTCTGCGTCAACATCTTGAACGGCATCTTGTGAAGTGCACGGTTCAAAACTCGCAGATCCAAGATCGGTCGTAACCCACCGCTTTTCTTGGGCACAATGAAGTAAGGGCTGTAAAACCCCGACCTCATATCGGCTGGAGGGACCGGCTCTATTGCATCCTTCGCCAGTAGGACTGCAATCTCCGCGAGCAAGACAGGGGCATCGACGGCTTTGACTGAAGTGAACCGGATGCCCCTGAACTTGGGGGGGACGCCGGGCGAACTGAATCGCATAGCCGAGTCTGATGGTCCGCAGGAGCCACCGGGACGGGCTGGGGAGCGCTAACCAGGCTCCGAGAGACCGCACCAGCGGGGCCAACGGGCCCACCGACATGCCCGCGGTGGGGCAGCGAGGTGGAACACAGGGACCGGCCCCAGGGCCTGTGACGGCCTGGCCTGTGACGGCAGGGGGCGGGGTCTGGGTGTGTAGTGTAGCACTCACCTGATTTCTCCTCGCGTGGGAGGAGACACAGGAACCCGGCTTGAGGCTTGTGACAGCCCGGCGTTTGACGACTTGAAGCGGGGACTGGAGTGCTACTGCCCTTACCTGGTTCCACGAATGGGCAGGAGGGGTGCTCTTGGGCAACCACCCGCTGCCTGCTGGCGAGAGAGGAGGAGGGAAGCGATCCTGTGATGCACGGATCACCACTCTCCTCCTCTTGAGACCCGGAGATTGAGGAGATTGCTCTTTACTGATGTTTTGGGTACCGCTGGCTGCTGGGCCAGAGGCGGAACAAAATGAACAAAAGATACTCCACCCGGCCCTCCTCCGGGGGAGGGAGTGGTGCAGTCACCATCTCCCGATGAGCAGTCTCCTCCATCTCTGGGTCGACCGTCCCAGGGCCTCTTGCACTTGCGCTTGCCGCCAGGTTTGGCGGGGGCCTGGACGGGCTGGGCGTCCTGCCTGCGACCGGCTCCACGACGCTGCCTGGTGAAAGGCTGCTGCGGCTGCGCGGGAGCGGGGGCGGCCGCAGGGGGGCGCCCACGGCGACGAGCAGGCTGAGTGGCTGCAGCCGGAGTGGAAGCAGCAGGTTTCCTCCGGCGCATGATGTGTTTGCCTCAGTCTGCTTCTGGGCTGCCGAGAACTGCTGGGCAAAGCTCTCGACAGCGTCGCCGAAAGGGCCGGTCTGTGACACGGGAGCATTCAGGAACTGTACCTTCTCCTGCTCCTTCATGTCAGCGAGACACAGCCAGAGATGGCGCTCCTGGACATCGCACGACCCAGAGACTGTGCGGTCACCTTCGTCACTCGTAGCGCGAGGTCCGTCGCAGCACGCAGCTCATGTAGAACCGCCAGGTCGTGACCACCCTCGTGCAGGTCTTTCAGTGCTTTGGCCTGGTGGACCTGCAGCAACGCCATAGCGTGGAGGGCGGAAGCCGCCTCCCCACAGGCTCTATAAGCACTGCCAGTTAGACCTGACGAATACTTAGAGGCCCGTGAGGGGAGACACGGATCACCCCGCAGGGTGGAAGCGGCTGTTGGACACAGTTGCATGGCCACAGACCGTTCCACCGAGGGGATGCCCGCATACCCCAAAGCGGCTCCACCATCGAGGGTGGTGAGAGCGGAAGAACTACAAGATGTGTTTCGGGCAGTGAAAGGTGCCCTCCACGATCTTGTCAGCTCCTCATGCACTTCCGGAAAGAATGGCACCGGAGGGGGGCGCTGAGAACCAGCGCCACCCCCACCGAGGAACCACTCGCCCAGCCTCGAAGGATCGGGACACGGTGGCTTTTTAGGATTCCACACGAGCCCGACATTCTCGGCGGCCCGGGAAAGCATAGCCGTCATCTCTGGGTCTGGCACGGACAACGCTACCACACCCGAAGGGGGCAACGCAGCCGAGTCATCATCCCCGGAGAGAGAGGGCCCGCCCTCCGATGCAGTGATCGACATCTGGTCGTCAGAGGGGGCACCGAAGGAAACGCGTGGCCAGCACGCTCCTTCGGCAGCTCCACCGGCTGCGGAGTGCTTGAGGGGTGAGGAGCTCCACTTGGGGAAGCCCTCACCGTAATCCTCAATCACCTCTGACTCCACCGGATCCAGTGTGCACGCCGGATCACGGCAGGCAGAGGGACTCTGCCATGTTTGACATAGCAGAGTCGCACTCCGAGATGGTCATGTCCCTGCAAGAAGAACATGACCATCCACGAAAGCCACCTCAGCGTGCTGAATGCCCAGACACGTGAGGAAGCGATCGTGACCGTCCTGAGGCGCCAGGAAACGACCACACCCAGAAACGCACGGGTGAAAAGACATCTTTAAAAAGACGCGATCACCCGTGTTGCTCTTTTAGAGAAATTGCTCTTTCAGAGAAATGCTCTTTTAGTGCTGAAGCACGCAGGGGAGCTGGCCACCGCACACTCCTAGTGTGGCTGTCAGCAGGAAGACGATCTTTCTCTCCCGGACACCGTGACCACCGCTGCCGCGCCGTAACGCCCGCACTCGCTCGCAGAACACTCTCTTGGAAGGGAGAGCAGTAGCTTTAACCACTACCGCTCGGCTCCGAAGCGAAAGGATAATTGATGCGGTGCATCAGCTGCCTCTTATGCTCACGCTGTGATCAGCGGCAGCTGGATGCAATAATCGCATGCCAATGTCCATTGGCTCGTTTAGTTACACTCGAAGTGGATTGGTCTCTCTGGCGAGATCCCAATTTCGTCGGTCATCCGACGTGACTCGGAGTGACCGACTGAAAGGGGAACTTTATTTCAGTTAACGGTTATTTCATTTCTAGTAAAAGTAATGCTTTTTATGGTTTTAGTTTTAACTAATAATAATAACTCTGTGCTGTTCATATATCAAACAAAATATTGTATATCAAACAATATATTTATAAATATAAAAAATATAAATATATGAACACACACAATGCTGTCATATTTATATACATATTTAATGTACTGTTGATAATGAATATCTTTCTACATAATATTACTATTATTAATAAATATGTGGGTATGTGGCATGTTGCAAAAAGCTAACTAACAAGCTAGACTGAAGTCTACTGTAAACGGCTTGTATTTTTGACTGAAAACTACATGCCTCGCTATTGATAGGTAAGGGTGATTAGCACCTGGTGGATTCCACAGTAAGTGGATGCAATTCAGTGGCGCAGGGTGCTTATAGCTGTGTGTTGTTTAAGGACACACAAAGGTCATCTGTGTTAGCTGCTCCCATGTCTCCCTACTGGCCCATCAACACTAATGAGGTTTATGTGTTACCCCAGCCTTCTCTTAGACACAGATCGAGATCCCCTTCCACAGTTACAAATCTATTTGGCTTTTGTCCACTACAGTGCAATTAATAATAAGCGGGAGATATAGGTTAGCAAAGGTCACACAGACAGAGAGATGCCACACGAAAGAAGCCAAGGCTGGTCAGACAGCGTTGCAAACACTGCAACCTCAGACCACAACAGAAAACACACTCACAGCCCAGACTACTCTGCATACTTGATTTATTTTGCGATTTACGGAGAGAGAAAAATGCATCATAAGAAAAGTGAAGTGATTTTTAAAGGTCAGTGTACAGAAAAAAATAACTATGTAACAGAAAGTATTTTGTGCATTTTATGTTCATTATTATTTTATTTTATGCTTACTCTAGCACAGGCATAAATGTAGTGGTAGAAATCATAAATTGATGTTCAATTATGTTTATATGTATTATCATATAAATAACAAAAATACAGTTTTGCAAACGTCTGTCATGTATTAGTATGAAATAATCATAAGAATTCAGAATGTCGTACTATTATTATGTCAGCCATGCTGTTTTCTTGAACAGCCCACAAGAGTATTGAACATCGTCTGATGTCTTGGAACTGAGACAAGAGTTTATAGAAGAGTAAGTTGGAAAAACTGTAGGTTTATGTGTACTGTTCTCTGCTTCCCAGGAGAGACCTGGAGGAATTTGCAGAGCTCCAGAGGAGAGAGAGAGAACGGATCACTCTGGAAAAAGAGGAAAAAGAGAAAAACATCCAGGCTCAGAGACTCCACTTCCTCCTGAGCACTAAACAGGTCAGTGGTGAATCAATGAGACGCACATGATGTACGTACATCCGGCATACATATATGTGCATTTATTTGAGGTCACCGATTGAAAAAAAACTGTGTCGGTATGGAGTATGAAGACCTGCGTTTATTCTTACAGCAGGGCTCCTAACTGCTGCAATCATCTACTGATATATATATATTCTTTTCAGAAATCCCTCTAGCTATAATGTGTCTTGATAATTATGATGAAGTGCTCTGGCCGTTGTTGATTCAGCAGCAGTGCGAGGTGAGCAGATATTTCATTTTGTGGCCTCTCCTTCATGCTTTTATGGTCATCACAGCCTCCTGTGGCCACACCGCTCATGCCCATGTTCCTGCTCTGGTCACTGGACGCTTAGTGCCAGCCACACCACGAACAGGGCAAGAGGACATTACTGCCAGCTGCCTGCAGTCTGAGGAAGGAAACCAAGAAATAATACACATCAGCTAATGGCTAATGGACAACAGATGCGAGGGACCACATGCTAGTTAAAAGATGCTTTAGAGGGAGATAAGGATAAAAAGAAGGGTGTGTGGGATGGGAATGCTGGGATTGACTAGTTTACTAGTCACCAGATTTTTCTTCTTCTTCTTCTTCTTTTTGGTTATTTAGAAAAATAAAATTATAAAATTAAATTTATTATTTTTATAAAAAATAAAATTATTAAAAAAATATTTAGAAAAATCTGATTACTGGAAGTATTTCTATGCTGACAAAAGTATTTTTTAAATAGAATTCATATAACACCAGGGTATTCAACAAGGGAAAAGGCCCGTGGACCACAAGAAAAACATTTATAATGGAAAAAATTATTTCTATCTATTTGAAATAAACTAATGATCAGATAAACATTTTAGAATTGAATATGTGTTAAAACAATGCTTTAAGTGATTATGATTAGTAAGAAATGGTTACTGAGATATTATCATTTAAATTTCAGTGTTGATAACATTTTTAAATGTTTAAAAAGTATCTTATGCTCACCAAGGCTGCATTTAATTTAAACAAAACAGTAATATTGTGAACTAACTGTTTTCTGTTTTACATATATTTTATTTATATAAAATGACATTTTAAAATGTAATTTATTCCTGTCATAGCAAAGTTGAATTTTCAGCAACAATAACTTCAGTCTTCACTGTCACATGATCCTTAAAACATCATTTTAATATGCTGGTGCTTGGTGCTTGGTGCTTAAAAACATTTATTAATATCATCAATTTTGAATGCAGTTGCTCTGCTTAGTATATTTGTGGAAACGGTGATAATTTTTTTCAAAGTTCTTTAATAAATAGAAAGTTCAAAGGAACAGAATTTATTTTAAATATTTTTAACCATTTTTAAAAGTTTTAAATGTCACCTTTGATTAATTAATTTTTTTTTTTTTTTTTTTTTTACTGACCCTAAACTTGCACATTATTCATGACTGACTCCAAAAGAGAACAATCATTTAAACCACAAAACTCAAACTCAGACTTAAGTGCTTGTCAGTGCAGGAAAGGTTGAACTCTCTTCCGAGTTTTCTCACTCTCTCTCTTTCCCCCTCCCTGCTTTTCTCATTCTCACTCTCTCTGTCTCTACGCTGGGCAACTTATGTTCCCACAGTCTGACCTTGTCTCCATGAAATGGATGGGTCTCCCATGGTTCATCGTTAACCAGAGAAAATTCCGCTGGACAAAAGTGGCTGCGCTGACATAGATGTAGTTCCTTGGTACGAGGGTCAACATCATTGCTCTTTTCCTGTAAGTCCGAGGCAAGTTGGGAGTTTGTGGTGTACCCCCCACCATGTGAGCTACACTATCCAAACGGGTGCAGGAGCCTTACTGAAGAATATTACCTGTAAACGTTATTAGCATATATAGTAATAAAGCTTAAAAAGCTCCCGCTGCTAATAAAGCACATATGCGGAATCGTCTGATTAGAGACTAATTATTCTAGCTGTTATTCCTCAGGCCAAACCAAGAACCACCGAAGTGCTACAGTAAGATCTGACAGCTCATAGTTAGCTAGCAGACATTTACGCCAGCAGACATGACACATGCCAGAGTGATGGATGTGTGTCCGTTCAGGGGAGGTGACAAGTATAATTGTTTTGCTGTGGTCGACCGAATAAAGTGGGTTCCTTTTCCTGAAAGCTAAATGTGTTTTGCTGTAGGCTTTGCATGGATACCTATGATGAGAGGTATAATGGAAGCTGTTACCAGTCCATTGCTAGCAAATGAGTTATTAAAGAGGGCATGAGGATGTATTTGGAGGTTTGCTCTGCAAGGTTTAAGGGCAATCATTTAGAGAAACAGACTTTCTCTTCATTATGCCAACAGAAGCATAACATTGTTTTGTTCACCTTGCTTATCCAAACTGGTGGATTGTTGTGTTTGTGTTCTTATCTTAGTGTCCAGGTGTTTTCAATTCACCGTTCAGAGCAGAACCTGATGAGATGGAACAGAGACTGAGAAAAGTGAAGCCACTTCTAGTGCGATCGGCTTCTAAAGAGAGGAAGACCCCTAATATAACCCCTGATCTCTTTAACCTGATGCCAAACCGGGAGCGTCTACCACCCATTCACAAAAAGCCACAGGTGAGACATTGCCCTTAAAGGAATAGTTAATGCAAAAAAATACAATATAATTAAATTGTCTTCATTTACTGATCCTGATCTTGTTTCTAAAAATTTATAACGCTCTTTCTTTAGAGGAACACAAGAGTACTTTCAAGCTTCAAAAGAGACGAAAAATCATAAAAAAAAGCAATCAATATGGCTTGTGAGCTTTATTTCAGCTTTATTATTTATTTACTTCTAAAGTCATACAATAAAATTGTTGTTATTCGCTGAAAATCTTGACTTCTGTACTAGCTGTCCTTGTTGTTTTAATGAGTAGCGATGTCTTATTCATGAACAAATGGTTTTTATGAGTCAGATCTCTTCAATGTATTAGTTGATCCAGTTTACAAAACTGTTCTGAATGATTTGTTCATGAATCAGACTTAAAGATGGGGTAAGCGATTTCTGGTAGCCAATGTTGATATTTGAAATCACCAAAACAAACACGCCCCTACCCCAAAAGGGTCTCGCCCCTATTTTGATAGCTCCGCCCCATACGTACGCATTACACATCCCAAGCAACTATTAGTTCTGTGAAACAAAGCAAAACCAATGTTACTCACCTATCAAGAAGAAACAAAGCAACCTCGGCGTCCGATCGCAGGCCTTCCGCTCCTTGAGTTCTCTCCAGCGCTGGAAAGCTGATCCAATATTTACACGGGTCCTGCTTTCCTTATCGTAACACCGTGTCTACATCGGACGCGAGCGGCGCAGCGCGGCGCCACAAAATACTATAGAGCTCATTATTATCACTAATAATGCTGTCTACACTGGATCCTGACAGTAAACTGCTGCCTCGTTCATTTCAAATGATTTTCAACGATCGCTTTGTCGCATCCAGTGTAGACAGACTTTAGCTGGTGCGGCAACACGAGAACTGTTGCGTCCGGTGTAGACACGGTGTAAGCCTTCTTTTGTTCCGCAGACGTTTTCCTCTTTTGTTTTTTATTCGCCATCTCTATCATTCTGTCGTCGCTCAGCTCGGCTAATGTCTGTCCTGTGCACTGAGCGCGCTCTCTCCCCCGCATCATGAGTATACACACCCCTTACTGCTGATTGGCTACAAGTTTGTTTTGGTACTCGGCCCCGACTCATTTTCTAAAGCGTATTTGAAAAAATACATACCCCACCTTTAAAGTTCCCCTATTATGGGTAATGAAAGGTTCATATTTTGGTTTTGGGAGTCCCCAACAACAGGTTGACATGCATGGAAGGTCAAAAAACACTTTCTTTGTTTTATAACAGACTATGCATTTTATTTTTACCTTACTTGCTCAACCACTCCCAAACGATTCGCTCAACAATTCATTTTTCCAAACCCCTCCTTTGCGTGACGCTAATCTGCGGTGATTGGTCCAATTGGTCTCATTTTCATTTCATCATGCCTTTAATGCCTGATAAAGCAGCGTTTGTGAGCGCAGTGCTGCTTTCTGTACAGCATTACCGGAGAAACCGCTATTTTTACAGCTCTAAAAGCAACACCTAGTGGCAAAGAATGAATTTGCATTTTCATTCAGACTAATGCGAAAACACCAACAAGTGGGCGGGCAGTATGCTAATGTTTCATGTTGACGTCAGCATGAAACGGCTTAGGATTCATTTTAAAAACGACTTGTTTCAATGATTCAGCGTCGACTCTGTTTTGAGAGACAATAACTTTATACACGGTGCACTTTCAGATGTAAAACTTTGCATGATGAAATGGATCAAACAAAATCCATAATAGGGGCACTTTAACTGATTCTCAAGCTCAATTCTCATGACTTCATAAGAGCGGTCCATACAAGTTGTATGGACTGCTTTTATGATACTTTCATGGCACTTTTTTGTCTTGTTTGAAGCTTGATAGCTCCAGTGTCTTGTTATCGTAAGGACATTCTACAAAAAAATTCTTAGTCATATGGATTTAGATCAACATGGGGTCAGTAAATAATGACATAATTTTAATTTTGGGTGAAATATCGCCTATATTGTTCTGAAATTCAGGCAAAAAGCTGACGTTGAAGTTGTTATAGGAACATTTATTTGTCTTTTAGCTAACTCACACTAAAATCTTCAGTTATATTCATAACAAATGTCTCACCACCCCTTACTGGAATATTTTATCAACTCAAAGCATTTGTTGACGTCCCTCTAGACTCTACCAATGAAATGGCCTCAAAAAGATGACAGAGTGTGGTGACAATTAACAAAAGAGATCTTGAGATAACTATGATTAAAGCCAGTATTTATTGCCACCATGAGATCATTTTGAAGAACTTGCCTGTAAAAATGGAATAATATCATTAAACGTGCCTCCCTTCTCGCCTGGATACCACCAAAGCATTTAGACAGCCAGATAACCGGTGATAAGCACGCCTGTCAACCCAAGCCCCTTTATTCCATGGATCCCATTAAGGGACTCTCAGCAAGGGAATACCGCAACATGTAAAGGTGCCCCGATAAAGAATATCTTTAAGTACTTCCAAATCTAGCATGTCATCTTGTCCAGCTGTGAGGGAGATTTGATGATACGTATTTGCCATTTGTGTTATTTACGGTCCATGACTTTTATGGTAACTGGTTCTTATTATTGGTTTCTATTAATGTAAAACATAAGTGAGCAGAAATGAAGCGTGAGTCATTTCTTTTTATTAGAGCCCGAGCTCTTCTCCCTGGGCTGGCTTTTCACTCCAGCTGGGCCCAGTTAGTGGGAATTCATAAAAAAAAAAAAAACTGCCACATCTTTCACACAATGTGCAATAGATGAAGATGCATTATTTATCTACATTTTGCCCTTACAAAGACCCCAGAATAAGCACCCACCCTCTTTCTCTCTCCTCCTCTTCCCTCATGCCATCTCTCTCTCCCAATTATTTGTGGTCTGAGGTGGAGCATCTCTCTCTGTGTGATAAGCATCTGCGAGTGATAGATTGATTATGTGTATTGTTAGGGGAAGTAAGGGGATTGGTCAGTGCCAGGTGCTGATCTGGTCTTGATAGTATCAAGGGCAGAGAATGTTGCGCCAGCATGAATTAAAAGCAGCAATGTTTGAAGGTCACATTTAAACTAAGAGTAACCAAAACAAGTTATGCATGTGGAGCCGTGCCGCAAGTGTGTTTGCGCCAGTTCAAAAGGAAAACTCTATTTGGGCAACTAAACACATCTGAAAGCTTGTGTGTCAACATGTTGGGTATTTATGTTCAAAATAACTGAGGCTTGTGGAACAGTACCATGGTATCTGTCTAAAAGGAATGGTATAACATGGTAATGCCATTCATTTTGGACAAGTACCATGGTATTGTTTGATTACCACATTCGTATGCCATGGGATTTCCATTTAAATCCAAGGTATAATGTAAAGGTGGTACTTTAGTGGTTTGGTGATGTGGATAAGAAGTCAAGTCAGACTTTATTTATACAGCATGTGCAAGCCTAAATTTCAGAAATGTAATGTGATGTTAAGCGATTGAGAACATAAAGATCAATCAGTTATTAAAAATCTGTTATTATTGTAGAATAATATATGCACATTATGTTATTATCAGCACTGGTCAGGTGTGTTAATGTCTTAGATGAAAAGACTGGGGCTTTCGAGGCTCCAGCTGGCCGTCCACAGGGGCCTCATCAATAACGAGGCGGGCAGGTCTGGGCAATAAAACATTTACCTTATCCCCCGTACCTGTCAGGGGCCCTTTCGCCCAACTCTGGAGGTGCAGCAGCAGCGGCATCGGCCCCTGGAGCCAAGCCTACGCGTGGCCACATCCATCACTGCCCTGGAGGAGGCCAGAGAGGAGCTCAAACGGCAGGAGTGGAGGACTCGAGTCATCGACCAGACGTAAGTTACACACACACAAGTGCTTGCATGTACACATCCCTGCACTAGAGATTGTGTGAAATGCATTTATGTATTGATTTGGAGCTGAATATAATCAATGGAACATATTCTGTAGCAGTACTTAATAATGAAGTGTAAATTCACTGTATAAGATCTCAGTATGATCCCAAAAGGATTTGGACACGTATGTTATGGCATTCATACATTTTTAATTGGGACTTAAAGGGAAAACTTAAAATTCAGTCATCATTTACTCACCCTCATGTCATTTAAATCCTGGATGTCTTTCTTTTTTCTTCTGCAGAACGCAAAAGATAAGTGAAAGTTTTTTTTTTTTGTTTTTACAATGAAAGTCTAAACAACACCGTCCTAAACAACACCGACTTTCATTATATGAATAAAAGCTGTTGAAACATTCTTCAAAATATCATGTTTTGTGTTCCGCAGAGAAAAGAAAGTCATACAGGTCTGGTAAAACATGAAGGTGAGTAAATAATTACAGAATTTTAATTGTTTCATTAACTATGCCTTTAAGGCAAATTTAAAAATGTATGAATGGCACTGGATAAGTGTCCAAATAGTTTCTGGAGCCACTGTACATCTTATCATTTACACTGCATTATCAAGAAGGCTTAGTGTTCATTTAAATTTTTGGAAAATTAACTGTCCGAATACATTTTGAGGCCACTATAGGTGTTACATGAATGTAGAATTATGTTTCGAAGCATAATAGTGTAAATTGTTGAGTGCTTGGTCTAGATAATATATATATATGACATTGTCTAGATGCACATTAATCACACATCAAGAGAAGCCCCACACTTTATTTTCTCAAAGTTCGGAGCAGATGGTAAAATCTCAAGTGGGTTTAGTTGCTAAATAAGTTAACAAACAACAGCAACTCTGGCCAAAAATACAGCTTTTTTGACTATTAATAGCCCTACACTGTGTTTCATTTAATCGTTGCAGAGACATTATTAGCTGTCTTCTGTGCTATATAATTATTGCAGCGGATTATCATAATAGCATTTTTCACAACGTTACTTGAACAGTGGCATCTCTGTTTTAAAACCCTTCCGTTTTATTTTAATTACAAGCTCAATGTGCAGCGTTTTTTAATCATGTTTAATTTTTTTTTTCTTCTTGCTCCAACTTTAAACAGTAAATTAGCTAACCCCATTAACACAGAATACCCCAAACAGGCTGTAATAGGAGAGGTGGTTACTGTGTAAATCGTATTATACATGTGGTGTCTGCAGGGCATGGCGAAGCATGATTAGAGTCTTTTTGATCCAGGATCCCACTATCGTTTCCTGCTAATTTCCTCCGGAATGTTTCAAAGAGCTACCGAAATGTTGCTACTCTCTTTTTTTTTTTCCACCACCAGCTTAATTTCAGTCCTAGTGATGTCTCCTCAGCCTACGATGCAGATAATGCTAGGATGGATTACCATTATTTAGAAAACAAACAGCTCCATAGTGAACTAAACTAGTTGGCTTATAGTTTGACAAGGAATATGTACTTGGACTGTGAAGTATTTATTGATTTTAAAAATATTTTCCTTTTTTTTTTTTTTACATTGATAACTACATTATAAAATATTTTGTCAGGTACACTAGAAATATGTTTCATATACTAAATACACTAAATAAACTTGTTTCATTAAAGTCATAAATATTAGTTAATATCAGTGAATCAAACAGACTAAATTAGGTTGCACAAACAATTAAAATGATTTATTTAAAATAAATTAGTAAATAAAATAAAAGGTATATAATATCTAAGGAATGATTTATATAAGCATATAAGCTTTTCTTTTATTTATCATTTTATTATTATTATTATTATTATTATTATTAATTAGTCTTTAATTCTGTTCTATTTAAAACCAATGTTACCCAGCAGGTTGGCTTACAAATGTGCAAGGGGAAAACTGAATACTTGCATCTCTACATATTTCTCTTTTTCTCTCTCTCTGCCTCTTCTCTGTTCTTTCTCTCTACTTCCTAAAACACTCCCCCTTTTCCTGTTTTGGTGGCCTCCTAGGGTGTTGTCACTGGGCATTGGTCTGCACTGCCAAAAGATCCCCTGCGAGAAGTCAAACTTTCCTTAATGGCTTTCAATGAATAAAAACTACCCTATTAAAATGCAATTCAGTGGCAATGAAAGCAGTAAGTGAAACAGCCGGCAAGCAGCAGAAGCGTTGTGTATTCTGGGACATTGGGGCCACATTAATTTTTGCTCTGTGATGTCCGTCCCAAGTGCACATTAGCATGGGTTGCACTGTAATCTGTCTTGTAGGGAGGCTGGTGTCTCTAGTGGATAAGGATGTCTGTGGGAGATTGGGCCATTATTTAAAGGGCCAGCGTGGTGTTTGATGTCACCCCCTTTTTTGCCTTGCACCATCAAAGCTTTACCAAGCATTATTGCTTATGTGATACTTATGTGACAGGAGAGGCCCTCTAATAAATAATGATCTTGTTCAGGATGGTTCTTTAAGGAAATGACTAAAGAGAGTGTCAAACAAACTCCAGTTCTGCCAGAAAGTTTCACTTCAGTTGGCCCAGCCAGTATTATTATCTTTTCCTAAACAGATGTTTCAGAAAGTGTCAATGCAGAAATATGACACAAAGTCTTTGATCTAATGATCCCATCTGTTTATTGTTTTATTTACTCTGAATATGTGCCAGTTTTGCACCGTATTTGTGCAACTTTTGCTTTTCCACATGGAGCGATTATGGTTACATTTTCCATATTTGTCTGTTTTGATTTCATTAAAGAGGACAGGGCTTCACCTGTACTTCTGGTTTCATCACCAAAAAGGGAACGGACACAACAAGCATTGGGAATTTTTTTTTTTTTTTTTTTTTTTTTGCAGATTGTGTTCACAGAAAGTGCCAAGGTTGTTGGTTGTTTGTTTGTTTTGTGACAAGCCAAGCCAATGCCCAGCGGACGTTTACCCAGCCTCGCGCAGACACCTCTTGTACCGCACTGGATAAATCTTCCTCCAGGCAAAGTGTCTTGGGTACAATTTGCAAAATCAACCTCGCTGTAATTAACATCTGGCATTTTTCCTAAGTAACCGCTATTTGCACTGAACGTCTGCCCAGCAAACACGCAGCATGTGCAGAAACAACCACAAGACATCACAACGATTAAGAAGCGATTTGGGTTTGGAAATGATCTGGACTAGAATGAAAAGTGCCTGTGAGGGAGGGATGAGGCGACGTGGTGATGTATAAGCAACATGTGCTGTGTTGTGAAAAGAGCAGAGCGTTAGCTCTTAGCAGGCACGTTAGCCAAGACCAGAGGCCAGTAATTGGACCGACACTGAGATTATGCTCTACTTTTTTATGCATTAAGTCTAGTAGAACTAATGTTGGAAATGTCAATTTTGCTATTCATATATATTACCATTCAAAAGTTTGGGGTCAGTAAAGGTTTTTTTTGTTTTTGTTTTTTTTTTTTTAAAGAAATTAATACTTTTATCCAGCATAGTCACATTAAATTGATCAAAACATACTAATATTACAAAAGATGGTAACACTTTAGAATAGGGACCAATTCTCACTATTAACTTTGCTTATTAGCATGCAGTTTATTAACATATTGGCTTTTTATTAGTACTTATAAAGCACATATTCTGTATGACCATATTCTACATCCCTAATCCTACCAATACCTAAACCTAACAACTACATTACTAACTATTAATAAGCAGCAAATTAGGAGTTTATTGAGGCAAAAGTCATAGTTAATGGTTTGTTAATAGCGAGAATCGGACCTTAAAATAAACTGTAACCCAAAAAATTTCTAATTTTAAATAAATGCTGTTCTTTTAAACTTTTTATTCATCAAAAAATCCTGAAAGAGATGTATCACAGTTTCCACATAAATATTAAACATCACAACCATTTTCAACTCTGATTATAAAAAGAAATGTTTCAAATCAGCAGCAACTCAGCATACTAGAATGATTTCTGAAAGATCATGTGACACTGAAGACCGATATGAATTCAGCTGTGCTGTCACAGGTATAAATTACATTTTAAAGTATATTAAAATAGAAAACAGTTATTTGAAATTGCAATAATATTTCACAATATTACTGATTTTACTGTATTTTTGCTCAAATAAATGCAGCCTTTATGAAAATAAGACACTTCTTTCATACAAAAAATCTTGCTGACCCACACTTCTGAACAGTAGTGTTTTTTTTTTTTTTCAGTATTCATTGTATATTAGCTTATGAAGTATATCTTAATTCCTATTTCTGTTTTCTTTTCACACAGTTTTCTTCCATTTTCAAACACAAGCCAAAATAAGCGGTACGAGGGCCTGATGGACACCTCCACCCCCTTTGAGCAGGTGGCATATGGGACCAAGCACTTCCGAGAGGAGCACAAGGAGTACCTCAAGGGGAAAAAGGTACACGTTTCGCTAGCATGCACATGTAGAACTGCCAAAACACATTCTGTGTGCTGGCACGATTCAGGAAGCGGGATATGGGATCTGTGATGGCAATGGGAGGAGGACCGGTGTTCATTCTAAACCCACGCACCCCCACCAAAACAACCTCCATGTTGAGCGTCGCAAATTTGTCAAATTTGACAGCAATTTAATAAATACCCACAAGTAAATGAGGAGAAAAGGCTTTCTCCACCCTCAAAGTCCTCACATTAGGTAATTGACTGTGTCTCTGCTGAAGGCCGTTCATGGATGAGAGTTCTTTATTGGCTCTTACCAGCAGGCACTACCCTCTGCATCCAGCGCAATTGCCCGGAAATACCTTCTCCGGAATGAAATAAATAAGAGAGCCCCTACTGCTGACACCGCTCATGTATGCTTGGTTGATACTAGATGTGGCGGCTCGGTTCCGCTCTGCGTTTTAATTGTTATCTGTATGGCATAAAATTTTTGACTTTTTTTTTTTTGAGAGGGAACAGAATTCATCAGGTCATTCCTGAATATATCAGACACTCAAAGTTCTCGGTCTACCTTCACCATATCTATGCCATTCCGTAATACGTCACAAGTTAAAAGACGTGGTGCGTGCTTCTCTCTGATTCTTTTGGAAAATAGCCCAGTGTGTCTTGATTTATACTGTGAAGGTCTGAGGCTTTGTGCTCACACCGTCTGACAGTAATGAAGACTCAGCATAACGAGAATGCCTATGATCAACATAATTGATGTGGCAGAGGACATCATATTAAGGATTATCACTGATCCATAGCTAAACATGAGGCAAACCCTCAGCCTTAGGGGTGATTCCCTACCCAGAAGAGCTTTACCACAGTATTACATACGCTACTGTTCAAACGGTTCAAAAGTTTGGGGTCAATACAATTTTTTATATATATATTAATAGTGCAAGGATGCATTAAATTGATCAAAAGTGAAAGGAAAGACATTTATGATGTTACTTAAAGACTTCTATTCCAAATAAATGCTGTACTTTTGATGCTGTTCTTTCTATTCATCAAAGAATCCTGGGAAGAAAAAAAAAAGTATCATGGTTTCCAGAAAATTATTAAACACCAGAACCCTTTTCAACATTGATAATAATAATGAATGTTTTTTGAGCACCAAATCAGCATATTAGAATGATTTATTTGCATATTAAAAATTATTTCCCGTGACACTGTATACTGAAGTACATACTGTCTGCTGAAAATTCAGGAATAAATTACATTTTAAAATATATTAAAATAGAACAGTAATTTAAAAAAAACAAAAAGTAAAATGTCACAATATTCAAATAATCAAATAAATGCACCTTGATAATACGAGACTTTGTTTAAATACAAGTAAATAAATAAATAAAATCTTACAGACCACAAACTTTTGCATGATAAATGCATAATAAATATACATTCCTATTGTGAAATATAAAATTATATTGTGAAAGATTACATCAGTTCATGTTTTGATACATATATTTACTGTGATTTTTTTAAAATATATTTGTTTTCATATATTTACTAAGATATAAACTCACAATTTCAAGAAATAAAGTCCCCATTACTTTTTTTACACTTGAGGTTTTGTATGAACCAGCATGGAGCAGTAACCAACTGCAATTTTGTTCATGGCATTCTTGCGTTTGATCTGTTAGCACATCCCAGGCTCATTAACCCTTAGCAAAGCTGCCTCAGTGTCTGTAATTAATGCAGCTAGCTCATGCAACGTACGCACAGCATTTCTGCTTTGAATGGATTATTCTTTCCCCTCAACACTATTTGGATGAGTTATCTGGAAGAACTCGCTCATTCTCTCCCACCTCATCATCAAGGAGCCCATCCATTCCTCTATCACTGGGGGGTGCAGGGTACGTTTTGCTTGTCTAATTATTTTGTTTGCTTATATATTTATTTACATCCTTCTCTGAAGAGTGCGACTGCAGCGCTGTTTTTGATTAATCAAAATGCATTAGACTTCTAAGAGAGTAATGTACTCCAAAAAATGCCCTCCATTTAACCCGGGTCACACAGAGACCCAGGCGCCAGAGGCACTGATGTTCCCGTGAGAATTACACACGTTGAGATGACGGCACTCTCGATGGGTTTGATTCAGATATTAGATTTATGCAAACTGCAGTTTGAATATGTATCTCTGTCTTCTATATGAAAATGTAATGTGGAAAATGCCTGAAAAAGGTATTTTGTGCTAGGTATGTTAGATACGTTATGTGAAAAAGAAAAAATTTCTCACAGGAAAAGCTTTGTCCCTTGATGACGATCCCGAGCTTTGAAATATAAATTGATTCTAAAGAGGAAATTAGATGGCACTTATTACACTGTCTAACTAGTAACCCAGTGTCATTTGTCTGTGGCTTGATAAATGTTCCACGTTTGCCTACCTTTGACAGTTACCAATGAGAAATACGTTGCACGCAATCCTTTTTTTTAAATAAATCTCCTAAGCCCCTCACTTTTTTCCTTTGCATTGACTCACATGAAGATAATGATGGATATGGTAATTTCCAAGTGCATCTCTGATTTAATTATACCCATTCACTTTTTCCTTTCTTCTCCGTTCATTTGCTCATCCCACCTCTCATAGGACCCACACCTTGAGATGTGTTATTTCCCAGATTAACATGTCTTAACCTGAAAGCAGTGCTTGGTGATTTATCTCAATTGTGGAGATAAAAGGAAGTGATGCAGGAAGGATTACAGAGGCTTCAGACATGCTCAGATACATAACTAATGAACTTTGCCTCTGACATTTGAATCTAGGTCCTTTTTATAGAGCTCTTTTGAGGTCCTATTTTCTTTTCTTTGAAGATTGAAGTCCATTAGAAACAAAAGTTTTCCTGAACAAAGTGAACTTAACTGCTATGAATATAAACGTTAAATCTAAACGTTAAATCTGCATTGTCTGTTCTTTTGTCATTTTTCCTCTTACATTTAAGGCTGTTTCTTAGGCACAAAACTAATATTAACTGTTAGCACTTAACTAATATATACTATATTTATATGTATTTAATCTTAAAATACAAACATATATCCAAAAAAATATATACAATTTTTAAAGATAATCTAAAAAGTGTGAAATAAACTTAAAATATTTACATTTTTATTATGTGAAGCCACTTTTTCCCTTGAATTGATCAGTTAAAAAAATTGACTGTCCCTTAGTTGTCATTTCCACACTTTACAATGGTGTCTGTAAAGAGAAAGCTTTCGATTAAATATAAGAAAATCTGTTGATATCACTTGTGAGCAGCTTATTTTTATTTTGCGTCATTTCCGAGTTATACAAAAAAATATGAAATACTATTTAATTGTATTTAGGAAACTTAAATTGCTAGCTATTTAAGGCAGTGAGGTACTTTATTCCAAAAATGCTTAAAAATGTCATTTCCACCTCAAAATTGAATAGCGATTTGAGGTGGAAATGACATTTATTTAAGATAAAAAAAAAAATGACAGTTATTTTCTGTGGTGCATGTACAATATACACACTGTTGGATATTGTTAGTAAACCAATTAAATACACCATTCAGTATCAAAAGTGTGTTTTAAGAGAGTTTAATTTCTATATGTCCACAAGCTCTCGTAGTTGAAGAAACACCCTTAAATGGAATCAGTGGAAGGTGGTATTACAGTGATTTGAGCTGTTTCAGATATGAAGTGACGGTCCACAGCGGTGTGTTGTCAGCCCAGTTGTGGATCAGAAGTGATGCAGACAGACAGAGAGGCACAGGGTCCGCGCTTTTCCCTCTCCTCTGTAATTAGTGCATTAGTTAATAGCCCCTTGACAAGGATGACCCTTCATCAGGCTGTATGCCGGCCGCTGACTAGCCAGCCCTGCGTTCTGATTTTTGCATCATCACCACCGATTCTAACAAATTGAAACACCAGGGCTAATTATGGTGGCTAATAAAGTGCATTGCCTCGGTGCAAAAGCCTCTCCATCGTCTTGCATTAGACTTTCATCAATCATGTTTTCAAACTGATATATCTTAGTGGCAGAATACCAGCACACAGCCTGGGCCTACATTTATTTTCTCTCTCTTCTATTTTAATGTTGCTTCAGTAATTGCTTTTCCAAACTCCCTCTGCTAGACCCCCATCTCCATTGTCCCCCTGCCGAATATCGCCTCTAAGCACAACCGGAGCAGAATTTTTTTTTTTTTTTAATTATTGTTGTAGGCAACTGGAATATTTAGCCTGAAATGATGCTTTGTTAGCTGCTGCTCTTGTTAATCACTGGCAGAATAATGCATCACCATGATATGTGTGATATATGAGGTGTGTTTAAATGCGAATGATATTCATAATGAGCAATAAATAAGTGATATAAAAGTAGGACAACCTGCTTTGACTCCAGGATAGGAAATGGCATGTGAGTGTTTCTATTACGCACACACACACACACACACACATATGCTCATATTCCAGACCGGACTACATTAGTGACCAAGAGCCTCTGGGTGATTCACTATATCCATTTTATAGGGATATAAAATCCCTCGGCCCCTTCATTTGCCACGTAATAAACAATTCGCCTGACATGTCTCTCACTTTTTTCTTACATATGTATCAATTAACTTTACACCACCTTCTATTATGTCAGCATTTCCTTTTTTATAGTCATTCATATAAATAGTAAATAAATATAATGCGTTGCGATTGATTTGAAATGGCCTTTGCCTTAAACATTAAGAAAATTAATATCATCCTTCAGCAGCAAAGATAATTTGACAATGTCAGTCACGGGTGACTTAAGTTACCAACCCGAAACTTTTCAACGGCAAACATATAATATATAATATGACTTAATTTCTGAAAATTGTGAAATATAAAGACACATTATAAGATATAAAATTATATTGTGAGATATAAGATATCTATTCATCTTTTGAGACATACATCTATTGTGATCTTTTTAAAAGTGTATTTAAAGACATATGCATTGCAATGATTTCATATTTTGTAATAATTATTTTTATTTTTGTAATAATTTCTTGGTTTATTTTATTTTGCATCTGGACAAAACAATCTAAATGAATCCAGCAGCAGAAATCAGCTCCTTCGTTCAAGCATAATACGTTCATACTTTAGTTTTAGAAAAAGCACAATGCAAATAAACATTGTATTGTAGAGCGGAGTGAGAAAAGCTCTAATAAAATGACTCCACAGTACCATGTACTTTTCTGACCCCCAGCTCTTTTACACTGTTTCCTCCATCTGTGCTTTCTTCTATGCGTGTTACACAAATATGAACTGGTACCTCTGTCATTTTTACAATGAAAACAGACCCTTCTGAATTTCATCTGTGCTGTGGCTCATGCAGCTACTTGAAAGCTATTGAGGTTTTTGCATAGCATGAATTGAAATAATTTTTCTCTTCACAGTGTAAATGAATTAATGAAATCAATGAGTTACTGTACGTTAGCATCCATGGACAGGGATTTGTGTTACACGAGACTTGTTGCAGTTCAACAGAAATCTCATTTAGATGCCATGCACTAGGTCTCTTCAATTGAGACAGAAGGATTACTTTAGCCACACAACATTACATCATTCTGGTATTGCCAGTTAATCTTGCTGAAATTGCCTGTGTGTGTTAGTGTGTGTTGTCTGATTGAGAGCCATATTAGGGTCGTGTCACCTGAAATAACTTGATTATATCAAGTTTATGATTTTCAGTGACTTAATTGTCAAATCTACAGCATTCTGAATAGTGCAAGAAAGTAAATTAAAGATTTAGATGGGTGATTATCCACAAAATAAAATGTTTGTTTACTGAAAAAATGTTTGCATACCTTATACGTAATATTTTGTAATGTATATTTAAAAAAAAAAATTAAAAAAAGAAGAAGAATGCTGTGCACAAAAAAAATATTATGACGCATATTAGAATGATTTCTGAAGGATCATTTGTCACTGAAGACTGAAGTAATGGCTGCTGAAAATTCAGCTTTGCTATGACAGGAATATTCAAATAGATTTTTTTTTTTTCCTCACTGATAAATACACTGATAAATATTTGCATAATATTGTTGCTTATTGTCTAAAACCATATCAAGCTATCAGTCATAAATCTATTTTTAATGTTTCTTTTTTTCATCCCACCACCATCTTTAAAACGTATTGCAATTAATGTTGTCATTGACGATTTTTTATTTTTTTTTTAGTGCATGTGGCTTCTTGTTTTTCAAAAGGGAGTATTTTTTAAATGTAATTATTTTAAAGTTAAAAAGACTTTTTCAGCGTAAAAAAAAAAAAAAAACTACGTTAGGTTTATGAAATGCACATTTCATCAAGCATTTGATTAAGGTGATATAATTATACACTGTCATATCAAATTGGGCTGATTACAGTATAGCATAAAAAGCTTCTGTTTTACCTTAGACTGATTAAGTTTTTGATTGATGTTTTTGGAGACCATTTTTAGTGTATGTGCATATCAAATGTGCTTGTGGGAACAAAAGGTCTTTAAAATATAAAATCTTAGTGCAACAATTTTTCTTATTTGTGCAAAATCTAACACATAGCAAATACACAATCAAATAGCATTTCACGTTACCAAAAAAACAACAACAAATACTTTAATGTACATTTGAGCAGTCAAAAGCGCAAAGGCTACGTTCAGTTCCCTTTAGAGTGAACCAGGAGTAGCCATGTATGAAAGAGTCCTCTGCCATTTCCCTACCGGCCTGTATACAGCTGTGCAGTGGGAATTATGCCGTCAACTTCTCACTAGCTAAAATAATGTAAACTCATTTCGGCTGAGGCCCAGCTAAGATGTCAGCGTGTATGAATGCGAAAAGTGCATTGGACGCATTAGGACTTGACAGGGGCCCTTCTTGAAATAAGTGAAATTAATGGAGCTCTTTTCATGTACGACAAGGCCGCGGCACCCCTTTCAGCCTGCTTACAGTCAGAGAAAAGTCAATACTTTTTTATTACTCTGGGCTGACCTACCTTCTGCACTACAAGTGCTAGCTGTGCTAATTGGTTCCAGTTGTGAGGGGGGAAAAAAATAGAAAAGCTTCATTCTGAAGAACATTGGAGCAAATAAATCAATCTCATATATTTTTTTATCCCTTGTCTGTTTTTATTGGGTAATGTTGGAGGGAGAGGCAACAAATGTTTGGTTAAAATATGGGTTCGATGGGCTAAAAAGTGTCTAAGTGCCCTGAGTGCTTATCTGAAGTCTTCTGTTGTTCCACTGCTGTTATGTAGCTGTTAAATGAAACACACTTTGAGGTGAAAGATAACAAAGAACATGGGCTACAGTTATTTTAAGAGAACAGGTTGACGTGACAAATAAGAACATCAGCTAGAGGAGAGATTCATTTTATACATTCAAAAGGACTGAGGGCACTTTAGAAATGTGTCTGGCTGACTCTAATTAAGGGCATTTGTTGTGTAGTCAGTTATGAACATATGCTAGAATTCTGAAACATTCAATATCTGATTGTAGACAGAATAAATATTTGATATATATAACAACATTAAAATTTTTATTGTTGTTGTTAATTCATTTATCATTTTATTCATTATGATTAATTCATTATTATTAATTTATTCATTAATTTATACATAAAATTAATGTAAAATTATAAAAATATGTATTAATAAAATAATTTGAATTAAAAGAACACACACACACATCTTATCAAAAAACCCACAAATAATAAATCATAATTAAATAAATAAATAAATAATAAATTGTTATAGCTTAAATATAAGTAAATATAAAATATTTTATATATTTTTAATTTTGCAGCATTCATTCATCAATTCATTCATTATTATTCAATCATTAATTCATTTATAAATAAAATTCATATAAAATTGTAGAATTCATATAATATGTATTAATAAAATAATTTGACAAAAGAACACATACATACATATTCTGGATCAAAAAATCACAAATAAATAATAGTAAAATAAAATAATAAATAATGAATTGTTATAGATTAAATAAGTCAATATATAATATATGATTTTTATTTAATTTTGCAGCATTCAATCATTATTATTCATTTATTCATTCATTTATAAATAAAATTGTAGAATATAATATTTATCTGTAAAATCATTTGGCGTAAAAGAACACACACACAAAAATCACAAATAATAATAAAATAAATTAATAAATAAACTGTTGTAGCTTAAATATAAGTCAATATATACTATATATTTTAATATATTTATAATTTTGCAGCATATAACAGTACATAAGACAATCGAACAATCACAACATTTGACGATCTTAATTAGAATATGATCTGTTTTATGTAATTAGCTTATTTGTCAGTGTATGTCAGTACAAATGAGTCTTTCTGGAATGTTTCTGCTGCCCCAATTTCTTTGGAGACGGTGTCCTTTTGCGTTTCTTGTGCAGTTGTTAAGAGTTAGTGTGGGTGCTGTTTACAAGGACAGCTAGCTGCAGCGTTTCCCGAGGCCAAGACACACAGATGATTGTCATGGTGGTGTACGCTGACTGACAGTGGGATCACATGCATGCCTGCCAGAGGGAAACAGTCAGCGCCCCAGTCTGTGACATTAGTTTGTCCTTGCTCAACTTCTGCTTTTTTTAGTCTTAAAAAATAAAATATAAAATTAAATCTCCTTTTTCCCAACCTCCCTTTCCTCTTCCCATTCTTACTCCACCCCGTTATTTCCATTTCAACGCAGCAACACTCCTCACAGGCTCTTATATTGAGCAGTTGTGGAGATGAAGGTGGCGTGTTTTAGACCAGGTCAGCCTCTAGGGGGGGTCACTGAGAGCCAGCGTGCTTGGAGAGACGCTTTAAGACCGCCTGTGTAGCTTCTGCAGCAACTAGGCCACTAGCAAAAGCTGAATCCAGTCCAACTAAAAATATCTGACGCAGATATTTTGTGCAGTGCTGCAAAAAAGAGGGCAGGATTTGTTGTGGCACATGTATTCATCATTAACTGGCTGACTGGGAGAATGTATTATAGCAGTGATGAAGAGCCAATGCTAGTCGCAGCAGCTAGTGTGAGGTTAGCGTGGTCATCCAGGGATCAAGGGTAGGGAGCAGAGAGAGAACAATAGTCTTTCTTTCTGTGTGTAGTCATTTCAAACACCTTTTAACTCCTAATTTTAGATCTAAGTGGAAATATACTGTAAAACTTTATAATAGACACACTAAGTTTCAGAGCTGTGAACTCGAGTCGCATGACTCGAGACTTGACTCGGACTCGAGTCCCAAATTTCAGGACTTGTGACTTGACTCAACATAATCAAAGAAGCATAATCTTGCGACTCGACTTAGACAACAATGACTCGAGACTTGACTTGGACTTGAGCCCTGTGACTCGGCAAGTTTTTACACCGCGTCTACATCGGACACGAGCCGGTGCGGCACGACAAAATACAATAGAATCCATTATAATCAGCGATGCTGTCTACACTGGATGCGGCGCGGTGCAACACGACAAATCCCCGACAGTAAACTGATGCCGCCTTCTATTTATGATGTACTGACACAAAGTTCAAATGATTTTTAACGATCACTTTGTCACGTCCAGTGTAGACAGACTTTAGCTGTTGCGGCGCAGTGCATCCGGTGTAGACACATATGGTGTTACCTTCTTAAAAAGAAAAAAAAAAAAAAAAAACAGAGTTCTGATCAATATAGGCTGGTAACGCGTATGATCACACTATGTTTTTGGCACTGAGCCAGAGAGGGACTCTCTTAAGTGAGCGCTTGTTAGTGTATTCATCCACATAATGTTTAGAATATTTAATGTTTTGACATTTAGAATACACATAATCACTATAAACCACTTATAAGATGAAGAAGAAGAAGAAATGCCGATGCATAGGCCTATTGAAACAGCAATAGCCTAAGCCATCGACTGTGATCATTATGAACTTTTTAAAACACAAAATACATTTACTTACATAGACTATATTTGTGTATCTGAATAACTAGCTACAGTTGTGAACGGTGTGGGGCCAGACATGTTCGGTTTAGGCTACTTTGGTCGACATATAACTCGTAAACTCGACATATTAACTCAACCCCTAGAATTATTAAAATATTAACATTTTATTTTGAATGAAGAATAACAAAGACAGTGCAGCGCCATCATTATAACCATTATTGCGCTCATCTCCGTGACAGCATGAAATTTGAATAATTATTGTCAATATTTGTTGACATCAACCAATCCGTCTTTTAAACCCATTCACTGATGGCTTCTTATTTTTATTTAACACTTGTATATATTATAACTATTGTTATTTACTTTTCCGCCTAATTTCATGTATCTCTTTGCCTAGTAATTAACGTTCTGCATCAACGTATCAGTTTAGGACTTGAAGTAGCCTGCCATTAATGTTTTGTAGACCTACGTCAGTAGGTGGCGATAAATCAGCATCAACATATTAGCAAGTTATTAAATATTTGACTCAGTTGATTGAACCACTGAATCATTAAAGGTCCCATGAAATCAAAATTGAAGTTTGTTGGGTGTTAGTATCAATATGTTAGTCTTAAGGTTATCTATAAGCCAGTGTGCTCCAAAACAGTGACAAAATTCGCATTTAGAAAATACAAGCATTGAAAGCTTGCTGTTCGTCACTTCCGCCAAAACGGCTCAACGTCACATCGTACTTCATCTTCTCATCAAACTTTCTGTCCAATCAAATGCTCACTAGAATTCGAAGCACCCGCCCCCTACACTATAAATAGACACTGAAGCCGTGGCTGAAATAGGTCACAGAATTAGTATTTTCTGTACGGTGAATGGCACGTAGTGCATTATATAGGGGACAGGGAACGATTCAGACAGTGTAAATATACTTTCCATTGAGGAAAAAAAGAAGTCTGGTTTCGCGCTGTCACGCTAACCACCGCACCGCACACACACTCTATTCTGGTCCAGAGACACGATACACGGAGCGGATCACATGCGCAAGTCGGCGCAGACCACAAAACGTATCGGACCTATTTGAATTCTACGCAGAATGCTATATTTTATAGCAATATGGATGAGATTGTGGCTGTCATACCCTGTCAAATGTGGCTTTACGGAGCTCAACGGCTCACTATTGGCTATTTTAAAAAGGGGCGGGGCTGCTTGATATGTCCCGCCCTGTCTTCCTGTTTCAGTTAAAAAGACGTCAACACAGAATAACGCTGCGTGTTTCAAAGCATTTCAGGGGACCTTTAATAAATGAAAGTAGACTTAAAAGAAATTAGTCATTCACTTAAGCCAATATTTGTTTACAAACAATGATTCATTACTCAATGAAACACCACTAATTATTATATCTTTATAATTATACTTACTAGACAACAGTATTAATGACTTTAAATTTACTGTAGTAATTTATACATAGACACTCGTTTGGGCAAATAGCACTAACGACTTGTTTGGGACTTGAAGCTTAAAGTTGAGGACTTGCAACTCGACTTGGACTTGCCCGTCTTGACTCAGGACTTGACTCGGGACTTGACTCGAGACTTGAATGCAAAGACTCGAGACTTACTTGTGACTTGCAAAACAATGACTTGGTCCCACCTCTGCTAAGTTTTAATAAATGTTAAGCGTGTTTGGAAATGATTAGCATAGCTGTGATGTACTGGCCATCCGTCCAGACCCTACATTGGACAAGTAGTTTGGAAAATGGATGGATGGATAGATTATTTGCATGCAATTTACTCACATATTTGCATCTTTAGAGCATGAGTGCTACTCACCAGGCCATGATTTTTGCAAAAAGCTCAAATTTAAAATCTTATCTATAAGAAGGAAAAAAATCACATATGGGATCTTTTTAGTATCTCACTTTTTTCTTAGACAGCAAGAAGATTAAATTGAGAGCAATTGGACACTTAGAGGGATAGTTCACCCAAAAATGAAAATTCTGTCATCATTTACTCACCCTCAAGTAGTTCCAAACCTGTATGAATGTCTTTGTTCTGCTGAACATAAAGGAAGATATTCTGAAGAATGTGGGAAACAGAGCAGTTCTGAGGCACCATTGACTTCCATAGTATTTTTTTCCTAGTATGGAAGTCAATGGTGCCCCAAAACAGCCTGGTTACAAACTTTCTTCAAAATATCTTCCTTTGTGTTCGGCAGAACAAAGAAATTCATAAAGGTTTGGAACTACTGGAGGGTGAGTAAATGATGACAGAATTTTCATTTTTGGGTGAACTATCCCTTTAAACTTAAAGGGGTCATATGATGCAATTTCTATTTTTCCTTTTTTTTAGTGTGTTATGTAGCTGTTTGTGCATGTATAAGATCTGCAGAGTTACAAAGCTCAAAGTCTCCCACAAAAGGATTTATTCTATCTAAAAGAGATGGCTGATCCAGACTGGGCTAAAACGCCTCATTAAAACACGCCCCCACATGTCTATGTCACGATGTGGAAATATTTGCATAATGGTGTCCAAATGTTCACGCAAAGAAAGAAGGCGTGGTTTCAGTAACCGCAGTAGTGTTAATGCAGCCATGTCAGGGAGACAAAGCAAAAGCACTTTATTTGAGAAGAAGAAACTTCTGAATCAGCGACTGTAAGTATGTTTTGTTATTAGTTTTAGTATTTGCTGTTGACTGTTCAAATGCAGAGTTTTGCGCATCGTGTGTGTGCACGCACGCATGTGAGAGAGAGACAGGGTCACATCACAGTGGAGTCAGCTTTCTTAATCGCAGCTTGTGTACTGCAAATACATACGAGCATCATCACTGTGTCTGTCACGCGACTGTTCCCCTTTCGGGCTTGAACTTATGGTAAAACTAAGGACATTATTAACTGTCTTTATTAAGCTGAAGCTCACGTTTATGGTAGGGGGCGTTACATTTCCGATGCGTGCTTGTGGTGTTCGGCCAATCACAATGCACTGGGTCAGCTGGCTAATCAGAGCAGACTGTCCTTGTCGGAAGGAGGGGCTTTGTAGAAAACGACTCGTTTGAGAGAGGCGGGGAATAGAGGAACTGCAATAATGTACAGTATTTTAAAAATAATGTGTTTTTTGAACATTAAAGCATGTCAACATATTCTGTTACACCATATACACAAAATAATGATTTTTAAAATAGCATCATATGACCCCTTTAAACATATTTTTCTCCTGGCCATAGTGAAAAAATGTCTCGGTTACGTATGTAACCCTCGTTCCCTGAAGGAGGGAACGGAGACGTCACGTCGGATGACCGACGAAATTGGGATCTCGCCAGAGAGACCAATCCACTTCGAGTGTAACTAAACGAGCCAATGGACATTGGCATGCGATTATTGCATCCAGCTGCCACTGATCACAGCGTGAGTATAAGAGGCAGCAGGTGCACTGCATTAATTCATGCTTTTGCTGAGGAGCCGAGCCGGTGACCCGGCAGCTCAGCGGTGGTACAGCGACTGTGGCGACGGGACGTGACGTCTCCGTTCCCTCCTTCAGAGAACGAGGGTTGCATACATAACCGAGACGTTCCCCTTTCAGTCAGTCACTCCGAGTCACGTCGGATGACCGACGAAATTGGGATCCCTACCAAAGCACCACAGGAGCTGCCCCTTCCAGTGCCCTGTGTAGGCCTCCTGATCCTTCCTATAAGGCAGACGATAGGACCGGGCTCTACACAGAGAAGGTCAACTACTGTTGTTTCTTGAGCAACCCAAACAGTAGGACTTGGATAACACTGGGAAGCGTGCCCTTCCGCTTGGAAGAGGCACACTGCGGAGTCACCTCCTCCCAGAGGGGGTTAAGTGACATTTAGACATGTGAAATAACCCTGTAGGGCCCTATTGCACATGGAAGTCTCTGAGATGGCTTAGGCTGCATCATTAGCGAGATTAACATGCAACTTGAGCGGGCAGGGCACACCTTGTGCTTCGTAGGCCAAGGTGATGGCATCCACTATCCAGTGGGCCATCCTCTGCTTGGAGACAGCCTTCCCCTTCTGCTGTCCTCCGTAACAGACAAAGAGCTGTTCTGAGGTCCTGAAGCTCTGAGTTCTATCCACGTACTGCCGCAGTGCGCGTACAGGACAGAGCAAAGCTAGGGCTGTGTCTGCCTCCTCCAGGGGCAGCGCTTGCAGGTTCACTACCTGGTCCCTGAAGGGAGTGGTAGGAACCTTGGGCACATAGCCGGGGCCTCAGTGTTGCACTGGAGTCAGCCGGCCCAAACTCAAGGCACAACTCATCGACCGAAAATGCCTGCAGGTCCCCCACCCTCTTGATCGAGGCCAACGCAGTCAGGAGTAGGGTTTTCACAGAGAGAAACTTCAACTCGACTGACTGCAATGGCTCAAAGGGAGCAGTTTGTAGGGCTCTTAGCACCAATGCCAAATCCCAAGAGGGTAGGGAGGGAGGCCTAGGAGGATTTAACCAAGGATTTAACTAAGATCCTTCCTCAGAGGAATCGGCCAGGGAGGGGCTGTCGCGAGGAGCATGAGTTCCAGGAACCAGGTCTTGTTGGGCCAATATGGAGCCACTAACAGGATCTGCTCCTCGTCCTCCCTGATCTTGCACAGTGTCTGTGCTAGCAGGCTCACTGGGGGAACGCATATTTGCACAGGCCCTGGGGCCAGCTGTGTGCCAGTGCATCCGTGCCGAGCATTGCCTCGGATAGGGAGTAGAATCACTGGCAGTGGATGGTTTCCAGAGATGCAAACAGGTCTACCTGAGCAACTCCAAACCGACTCCAAATCAGCTGGACAGCTTGGGGATGGAGTCTCCACTCCCCAGGAAATGCCGCTTGAGACAGCTCGTCGGCTGCCTGACTGAACACTCCTGGAATGTGGATGGCACGAAGGGACCTCAGATGCTTCTGACTCCAGAGGAGGAGGTGGCGGGCGAGTTGCGACATGCGACAGGAGCGTAAACCGCCTTGCTGGTTGATATACGCAATGGTCACAGTGTTGTCCGTATGGACCAGAACGTCCTTTCCCCAAAGGTGCCCTCTGAGGCAGCTCAAGGCAAGGCGTACTGCCAGCGACTCGAGGCAATTGATATGCCAACGCAGTTGGGGACCCGATCATACACCTGAAACTGCGTGCCCGTTGTACGTGGCTCCCCAGCCGGTGGCCGAGGCATCCGTGAATATCACAGCATGCCTGGATACCTGCTCCAGGGGCACTCCTGCCCGAAGGAATGAGGGATCTGTCCATGGGCTGAAGGTCTTGCGGCAGGCCGGTGTAATCTGAACCAGGTGAGTACCGCTTTTCCACGCCCACCTCGGGATTCGGCCATGGAGCCAGTGCTGAAGCGGTCTCATATGGAGCAGACTGAGCGGAACTATCACCGCAGCTGCAGCCATATGCCCCCGGAGCCTCTGAAAGAGTTTCAGTGGGACCACCGTCCTGCCTGATAAAGTCTTGAGGCAGTTCAGCACCGACTGAGCACGTTCCTGGGTGAGGCGTGGTGTCTGGTTGACCGAATCCAACTCCATGCCGAGAAAAGAGATCCTCTGCACTGGCACGAGTTTGCTCTTTTCCCAGTTGACCTGAAGACCCAACTGGCTGAGGTGCCTGAGCACCAGGTCCCTGTGTGTGCACAACTGCTCTCGAGACTGTGCAAGTAAGAGCCAGTTGTCGAGTTAGTTGAGGATGCACACACCCCGTTCTCTCAGGGGGACAAGGGCTGCCTCCGCGACTTTGGTGAAGACGTGAGGCGAAAGGGACAGCCCGAAGGGCAGGACCTTGTACTGATATGCCCAACCCTCGAACGCGAATCGCAGGAATGGCCTGTGTTTAGGGGGGATTGAGACATGAAAGTACGCGTCCTTCAGGTTGATCGCTGCAAACCAATTTAGGGGACGGACGCACCCAAAAATGCGTTTCTGCGTCAACATCTTGAATGTCATCTTGTGAAGTGCACGGTTCAAAACTCGCAGATTCAAGATCGCTCGTAACCCACTGTTTTTCTTGGGGACAATGAAGTAAGGGCTGTAAAACCCCGACCTCATATCGGCTGGAGGGACCGGTTCTATCGCATCCTTCGCCAGAAGGACTGCGATTTCCGCACGCAAGACAAGGGCCTTGACTGAATTGACGGCCTTGACTGAAGTGAACCGAATGCCCCTGAACTTGGGGGGACGCCGGGCAAACTGAATCGCGTAGCCGAGTCTGATGGTCCGCAGGAGCCACCGAGACGGTCCAGGGAGTGCTAGCCAGGCTCCGAGAGACCGTGCCAGCGGGACCAACGGGGCCACAGATGTACGAGGTGGAACACAGGGACCCGGCCCGGGGCCTGTGACGGCAGGGGGCGGGGTCTGGGTGTGCAGTGTAACACTCACCTGATTCCTCCTCATGTGGGAAGAAACACAGGAACCCGACTTAAGGCTTGTCACAGCCCGGCGTATGACGACTTGAAGTGGGGACTCGAGTGCTACCGCCCTTACCTGGTTCCACGAACAGGCAGGAAGGGTGCTCTTGGGCAACCACCCACTGCCTCCTGGTGAGAGAGGAGGAGGGAAGCAATCCCGTGATGTACGGTTCACCACTCTCCTCCTCTTGAGACCCAGAGATTGAGGAAACCGCTCTTTTATAGATGTTTTGGGTACCGCTGGCTGCTGGGCCAGCGGCGGGAAAAAAAATCAAAATGAAACAAAAGATTCACCACCCGGCCCTCCTGCGGGGGAGGGAGGGAGTGGTGCAGTCACCATCTCCCGACGAGGAGTCTCCTCCTTCTCTGGGTCGCCCGTCTCAGGGCCTCTTGCACTTGCGCTTGCCTCCAGGTTTGGCGGGGGCCTGTACGGGCTAGGCATCCTGCCTGCTACCGGCTCCATGACGCTGCCTGGTGCGCTGGAGCGAGGGCGGCCGCAGGGGGGCGCCCATGGCAACGAGCAGGCTGAGGGGCTGCAACCGGGGTGGAAGCAGCAGGTTTCTTGCGGCGCCTCAGTCTGCTTCTGTGCTGCCGAGAACTGCTGGGCAAAGCTCTCAACAGCATCGCCGAAAAGGCCGGTCTGCGACACGGGAGCATTCAGGACCTGTACCTTCTCCTGCTCCTTCATGTCAGCCATACACAGCCAGAGATGGCGCTCCTGAACCACTAGCGTGGACATCGCACGACCCAGAGACTGTGCAGTCACCTTCGTCACTCGAAGCGTGAGGTCTGTCGCAGCACGCAGTTCATGTAGAACCGCCAGGTCGTGGCCACCCTCGTGCAGGTCTTTCAGGGCTTTGGCCTGGTGGACCTGCAGTAACGCCATGGCGTTGAGGCCTCCCCACAAGCTCTGTAAGCACTGCCAGTTAGGCCTGAGGAAGCCCTCACTGTGATCCTCAAATCACCTCTGACTCCACCGGACGCAGCGCCGCCCCGGGTGCCGGGACGAACGCTGGATCGCAGCAGAGGCAGAGGGACTCTGCCATGTTTGACATAGTGGAGTCTTTTATGCAAATCCGAGATGGTCATGTCCCCACAAGAAGAACATGAACCATCCACGAAAGCTTCCTCAGCGTGCTGAATGCCTAGACACGTGAGGCAGCGATTGTGACCGTCCTGAGGTGCCAGGAAACGACCACACCCAGAAACACACGGGTGATAAGACATCTTTAAAAAGACACCCGCACTCGCACGTTCTCTCTGCAACACCGAAGTAGAGAGCAGTAGTGATGCACCACCACTCAGCTCCGAAGCGAAAGGATGAATTAATGCGGTGCACCTGCTGCCTCTTATACTCACGCTGTGATCAGCGGCAGCTGGATGCAGTAATCGCATGCCAATGTCCATTGGCTCGTTTAGTTACACTCGAAGTGGATTGGTCTCTCTGGCGAGATCCCAATTTCGTCAGTCATCCGACGTGACTTGGAATGACCGACTGAAAGGGGAACCATAGTGATCTGACATCTCTGCTCTAGAATTTCAGAATAGATCTCCATTATGTCTCAAATTGTGCTCAGATTTGCAAAAAAATAATCTGTCATCAAAATTCAGATTTCAATATGAACTCAAATTATTCCCATCAAACTGTCCTATTCTTTTCCTAATAAACCAAATTTTCTCATCTATTCTATTCTTATGCATTTTTTTGACTCTGTTACTTTTTTCTCTATTTAGATCCCCAATTTATTTTTATTTATTTTTTTCCACTGCCATTCAAAAGTTTGGGGTCAGTGAGATTTTTGAAAGTTTTTGAAAAGTCTGCATATAAACAATTTAAAAAAAAAATTAATAATAATAATAATAATAATAATAATAATAATGAATATTATTGCTATGTAAAATAACATTTTCAAAAAAAATTATATTTATTATTTTAATATATTTAAAAATGTAATGTATTTCTGTGATGGCAAAGCTGAATTTTCAGCAGCCATTACTCCAATCTTCAGTGTCTCCTTCAGAAATCAAATCAATTAAAATATGCTGATTCGGTGTTCAAGAAATATTCATTATTATCAATGTTAAAAATGGTTCTGATCCTTAATATTTTTGTGGAAACTCTCTGCACCCCTTTACCTAAATTCATTACTTCAGACTTATGTGCCCTCTAGAAGCTTAAGTTCTGCAAGTGAACGTTGCTTTATTGTGCGATCCCAAAGAGGCACAAAATCACTTTCACAGACTTTTAAAGTAAATGTTCCCTCCTGGTGGAAAGACCTGCCCAACTCAATCCGAGCAGCTGAGTCCTTAGCCATCTTCAAGAATCGACTAAAAACATCTCTTCCACCTTTATTTGACCCTCAAATCTAGCACTCTCTATTCTAATTCTATTCTTAAAAAAAACAAATAATAAAAAATTGCCCCTTTTAGACTTGCGCTCTATTCATTTACTAACTGCTTGTTTTCTTTAAAAAAAAAAATTAACTAACACTAGCTTGCTCTATTCTTTTTCTATTCTGTCTGTTTTCTTTTTATTTATTATATAATTAAAAAACAAAACCCTAGTAGCACTTGCATATCATTGCTCTTTTGTTGATTTTGATTGCTTCCATTGTCCTCATTTGTAAGTTGCTTTGGATAAAAGTGTCTGCTACATGACTAAATGTAAATGTAATGTAATGAAACTATGATTCTTTTTTCAGGATTATTTGAGGAAAAGAACACTTAAAAGAGTAGCATTTATTTAAAATGTTAATCTTCTGTAACATTTGTCTTACTGTCACTTTTGAACAATTTAATGCATCCTTACTGAATAAAATTATTAATTTCTTTTAATAAATAAATAAAATCTTATTGACCCAAAAAGTTATTCTTAAAGGTTTTAAAGAGACATATTTGTTGATACTTCGACATAACTGAGGACTCTGAGCAATAACATTTTCCTTTGGTGGAAGCATGTGTATTTTTGTTTGTGTGTGTGTGTGTGTATGTGCGTGCGTGCGTGTGTGTGTGCTTGTGTGTGTGTCTGTGCTAAATGGAAAAAACTATTAATAATTGCACCATCTCTGCTGAGTGTAAAACAGTTTTTCAAACTGCTGACATCCAATCAATGTGCTTATCATTTCAGCCCTTCAAGACCGTCTTCACTACCTGCCACGTCTTTGACAAGTTTGGACGACTGTACTCCAACGCTGGTAATATTGTATGAGAAAGCTAACTGGCAGAATCAATAAATAAATGAAATTAAATATCCAATTATGCATCATTTGTTTGTCTGGTTCAGAAAGTGCGAAGGTGAGATGAGGTGAAGAAAACATTCGGTGCCACATTCAGAGTAAAAACATCTCGTCCTCTTAGCATAATTACATGCTATTTGTATTACGCACAATTGCTTTTTGCACTCAATATCAGCAGTGTTGATGAAAGAATTCTTTAACAGGAACGATTTTGATCCTGGAAAAGAGACTAATGAAATTCCTCCATTAGTTTACGCACTTACAGATGTCACACGCGGATTCTTACATCACTTCCATCAATCACCTCATTGCATCTCTCCCGGAATCAGTCGTTTTGAAACATTTCCCATGCATTGTTGCCACAGAAAATAAATGTCATTTAATTTCAGTGAGTGGGAAAAGGTGAAGGCACTGATACAGTCTTCTGCTACAGAGGTTTCATTTCCACAAATAATTCTGAGTGCTTCTTTATATTGTGTGTGTGTGTGTGTGTGTGTGTGTGTGTGTGTGTGTGTGTGTGTGTGTGTGTGTGTGTGTGTGTGTGTGTGTGTGTGTGTGCGCATTTTTGTGACAAATGAGGACATAAATTTGTATAATGACAAAGGTATGACATAGGTATTACAAGGAGAAGGTGACTTTTCAGGACATTACCCCATGTCCCCACTTTTCAAAACGCTTATAAATCACACAGAATGGAGTGTATTGAAAATCTGAAATAGCACAGTTTTTTCCACAGTAGTTTCCTGTGAGGGCTAAGTTTAGGTGTAGGGTTGGTGTAGGGCAATAGCACATAGTTTGTACAGTATAAAAACCATTACGCCTATGGGATGTCCCCACTTTTCACAAAAACAAACGTGTGTGTGTGTGTGTGTGTGTGTGTGTGTGTGTGTGTGTGTGTGTGTGTGTGTGTGTGTGTGTGTGTGAGGGCCTACAACTGTACGAAGCCTCCTGGTCGGCATCGCCACCAGCACCCTGTTGATGAATCTAAGGCACAGGCAGCAGTAATTTGGAGATGCAAGGGCTATCTCTTTGATTGCTCCTGGTCTGAGGTAGTCCATCACTTCACAATAACTCACCCTGCCGCTGACTCCTGCCTCCGAAAAAACCACGCTTTTCCATCAGGGCGATTAGAAAAAGCCCTAGTTGGCTGATCTGATTACTCCCTGTTTTAACGCTAAGTTTGACCCCATGCTGGGAAAGCAGCACCCTGCTTATAGCTACTGGACATGTGGGCGTTAGACAACATCCCAGAGCTGATTCACTCAAGAGATGGCCTTTGTGATGGTTCATGGAATAGCTTTCACTCGAATTTTTAGCTGATGATGTAGCACCTGGCTAAAAACGACATACTAGATGTGCAATTTTTGAAAGCATTCAAAGACATTATTCTCCCTTTTCACAATACTATCATAGCATGACTTGTAAATACATGTAGTTTGCCATTCATTTATTAGATAATGAAATAATGAGAGTTACAGTAATGAAGAACTTCACAGAAAAAACAGATCTCTGAGTGTGGGCTCACATAGAGTGCTTTTTGATGGGCTATCTAGACAGGTCTTGGCTTCAACTCTGCCGTGGAGCCCAGCCAACACACACCGAAGAGAATGAGGCCCGCTGACGGCGGGACGTCCTCTTCACAGAGTGAAGCCATATGCAAGAGAGAGGATATGCCACTGAGGAGAGAAAGAATGAAGAAGAGCGGTAAAGCTTGCTAATGAGTAGAGACAGTGAAAATATGAAAAAGTCTTGTCCTCATATTCCTGTCTCTGGGAAAACTTTTTCCCTGGCCAGAAGGGTGTAATAGATATGAAATGTGATTTTTCAATTTTTTTGGATACATTAGATTCTCAGTTATACTACTTCAGCAACATGTATAGATATACTTCTTTTTAGAGAAGATATTAAAAATGCAATTTATGCATATACAATATGCCTCTTTTATAATTAGAATTTTTTTAAGTACTGAATTAAGATTAGATGTCAAAGTGGGTCAGTTTTAAAAGACTATAAATTGTTTAAAATTTTCTAAATATGTTATTCTAAAAACATGACCACAAAAAATGCATGTTATTTATATTATTTTAATTAGAATATTTTTTTAAACTTGATCATTCATAATTTTTATCAAAATGTCTTAACTGAATATTTCCAGTAAAATTATTAAAGACCTCTCTCTGATAACTTTTGCTAGACTTCTCTAAAAAATTGTCCATATAACTCCGCCCCTTTCTTTTATTTGACTTCCATTTAGATCTGCCTCCATCCAATCAGACCAATGGAAACAACCAAGTCCCCGTCCTACATTTTTTCTTTATCAATAACGCATTTCGCTCAGATGTACGTCACAATTTAGAAGAAAAGATTCCTTGCTACTTCCAATCCATTACATTGCTACTTTAAATTATCTGATAATTTTCTCTTTTCAAAATAATGCGAAGTTTGTTTTTTCCAAATGTCAAACCTGCGCCATAGGTGCCATACATAATTTGTTAGCTTCAGAAGACTTAAAAAGTTAAAAAGGACAAAAAAAAAAAACTAAGTTTGCAGTTTCTTTTACCAAAAAAAGTCTTGTTTGCGAATTACTTGTGATATTAATCATGATTGTATATTGTAAAACTGGCCGAAGTTTTTTCTAAAGAACCCAAGCTATCATTCATTCTTTCTGGCTTTGAGAGAATGACTGTGTGAGGCTGGTGGTGAGACTCTGGGTCGGTTCGGGGTTTGGGGTCAGAGTCATCATTCAGGCCATCACTCACACAGAAGAGAGGGGGTCCAGGCATGGAGGGTGGGGGGTCCTTCTACTTGGACTCAAAGCCAATGGCTTGTGTGCGGGGGAGCCGGCGAGAGAGAGAGAGGGGGTCAGAGTGCTGACAGTGAAGTGATGGGCTGTCTTAGTTCACCGCTGAGCCACAGCAGGATGTGTCAGAGTTGCAGGCTCGCTGCCCACGCTGGCTCGCCTCCTACCTGTCTGTCCACCCCGACCAGCTTCTCAACTCACTTCAAAATTCAGCAGATTTCTCTCTCTCTGCCTCCCTCCTACTTTTTCTTTGTAATTAGCCTGCAGATGACACCACATGCAAATGGGGTACAATTTTAAAGGGGTAGTCCACCCAAAAAATTAAATTCATTTACCAAACAGTTTCAGTTCACATTGAATTCCAATATTTGGTTACCAACATTCTTCAAAAAGCTTCCACAGAAGAAAGTCTTACGGGTTTTGAACAACATAAGGATCAGTAAATGATGACAGAACTTTAATTTTTGGGTGGGCTGTCCCTTTAAGATATAGTCAAGCATAAAATTCAAGAGTCAGTATTAAAAGTTGAGAAGAGTGTATGAGATGGGAGTGTATGATTTAGGGGTGAATCTCTGTCTACATCATATGTTATATTTTTGTCCCAAAATCAAAGGAAACAAGCCAATTTTAGGATGGTTGAGATTTCATTTTTTGACATTATTTTTCCAACAAAAAGCCAAATTTCCCATTAATTCTCATTAATTTAATGCAAAAAATAAATAAATAGATAAATCTAATTTTGTTACCTTGTACAATAATTATGTTACCATGTATAAATAATGTTTTTTTTTTTGTTGTTTTTTTGTTTTTTTTGTTTTTTTTAATTTTCTTGAAATAATTCTTTATTTGTAATAATTTTTATTATAAATATTGTTTAAATTGAAAAGTATTTATACATCATGGTTATATTTGTTGTACTGATATTAATTTATGCTGATTAAAACAAAATATATTTTTTTAATTGTATATAAAGTATAACTTTTTATATTGGGGATTTTTTTGTACATTTTAGCATTATAATTTTAGAAAAAAATCCTGCTTAGCATAATGAGAGCGGAAGATGTTTAAAGTTTTTCTCTTCTGTAAAAGCGGTGATCTTATTACCCTGAAGTTGAAGCTAATGATCGACAATTAACCATCCTTTCATGCATTTGTGATTCTGAAGGAATTTTGTCTGCTTCAATTCACGATTAAATGCCAAATCTGTGTTGCCGCCTACAGTAACACATCGGCTTTCATCCATCTTTCCGAAACCTGGAAACCGTTTGCAGCCTTTCATGCAAATGCATCTCATTTGAGACTAAAGCACGGCAATCTGCAAAATTAAAAGACACAAATCTCCTCTGTCGTCCCCTGAGCGGAGAATGAACCTTAAGTAGAGACTGAGCGCTTTGTAATCTGCGTTAATGTGCTTGTAGGCATGGAATTTGAATTGTACAGAACGGAGCGGGCGAGTCGAGATGAGAGCCCGCCAGATGCTGTGGCAGATGTGTGGCCCAGCTCACTTGGGTGATTCCATAATTACATTTCGCATGCAGATACGAGCAGGCATTTCATGCTGCTTCAACGAAAGCCTCAGCCCTTCTGACTTCCCTCAGACTAATGCATAATATTGTGACAGTAGCGAGTGTGATTTACTGATCATCCTATTGATTTATGTGTTTCAAAACATCAGCTGCAAGCAGCAACAGATGTTTGTGGTCTGCTATCAATCCATGTTTTGATTGTGTGCTGTTTTAACTTAGATAAGATGGGTCAATTGAAGCTCGAGAGTGTGGTTATGCTTGATTTGTGTTATGGAAATGTTGAATCTTTGGGTTAATGATGATTAGTAGTTAGAGCTGTGCCTTAGCGTTAAGGAATACTTTGAGCTGTGGGGGTAATATGAGTTTGAATCTGACAATATTTTCTGATACCTCTTCATCCACGATTCCCAAGTATCTGACCATCTCTCTTAATAAAAGTGATTATAGAATTTTTAGCAAAACAATGCTAGGAACTCCCATGACTTTTTAATACTGAACAGAAAATGGTGTGTGTGTGTGTGTGTGTGTGTGTGTGTTCGTTCCAATTACTGTCATGAAAAAAGTCTCATTCGCATTCCTAAAAACAAATTGTAATTTTAAAAAAAATAGTATTTGTAGTATTATTTTTAATATAATTTAATGATATATATTAAATATTTTATTATTAATGTTATTATTAATACTAATAAATAAATTTTATTTAAATTGTAAATAGTATCTGTTCTACTGTTTTTATTTTATGCTGATTAAAAAAAACTTGGTTATGGGGTTATTACTGAAAAAGTTGGCCTTTGTTATTGAAAAGTTGATTTTTTTCCCCCTTTATTTTATCATTACATTAAAAATATTATTATTATTATTATTATATTAAATCTGATCTGCTACTTTTATTTTATACTGATTTAATTTAAAAAAAAAAAACACTTCTGATTATGGGGTTATAGCTGAAAATGTTGGCCTTTGTTGCTGAAAAGTTGTTTTTCTCCCTTTATCTTATTACATTAAAAATGATCATTAAATATTATTATTATTAAATTAATTTTATTTAAATTATAAATGCTATAGTATCTGTTCTACTGCTTTTATTTTATGCTGATTTAATTAAAAATGTATTAAAATAATTATTGTATTATTATTATTATTATTATTATTAAAAATAACAACAACAACAAAAAGTCTCTTGATTTTGGGTTGAAGTATGACAACCGAAGCTTTGTAGTTGTATTTTGAGCTAGCATTTACTAGTAAATGAACTTCTAAACTATTAAAAGGTGTTTTAATGCCTCTGGTGCCCCCCTCAAATAAAACCGATCCATGACACTCTTGGGCCAAGTGGTGTGAAAATGATGCTTTCACAGATGGCATGTGCTTGCACACTATAGCCTTGAGCTGAATATCATGGTTCTCCAAAATACACAGACTAAGATTAACTACATAATGTTGTTATCAGTGCTGTTATCATGCATGGATTAGCTGGTACATTCCTGACATTGTAGGACACTAACAAAAAGCCCTTGTGTTTTAAGTCCAAACACAGGAATCTCCACACACCAAATTGGGATCCAAATGGAATCCAACAGCCGAGGCAATGATGAATACCGATCAGAAGAGGTATTGACAAGCATTTGTTCTGCCCGCTGCATCACAAAGAGACAGGTGTCTGTCTTAAACAGGCGTATTGACAGGTTTGTACCTCTGGCAATTGTCAGCCGCCTGAGTGACAAGACATTATTGATAGATAGGATGTGCTGACATGCCTTTAAGAAGACATAGAGAGAGAAAACAAAGAAAGAAAGACTTTTGAAACCCGCATGATCACTCACAAAGCAGCAGACTTGAGAAACTGAAGATCTATTGTATCTGTTTGAGGAACTGTGTGTCTGCCTCCCTCATGACAACGGTGGATTGCTAATGGTCAGGATACATGAGGTGGATGCCCTGACATAACAAGAAATAAAGCTGATGCTAATGGGCAATGGAGGGACATGTCAGCTGTGGCCCACACCGAGCGACCCCGGGCCCTGACGGTGACCCCGGGCTCTGGCAGGGTGGACAGGTACAGCTCACCGTGAAGCTGTGCCCCTGCCTGGCTCCGCTCAGAGAATCAATCAGCCCAGCTGTCAGAGACTAACCTGAGCAGACAGCCAGGCTATGGAGAGACGCTCCCGAAGGGACTCCACACGCTTCTACCACCAATACTGAGAACCACCCGAACAGAAAAACACTCAGTATCTGCAATTCTCTGGCTGAAAAAGTCATTTGGATGTCATAGTAGTGAAAGTGTATTTATATTAGCATTTCTCTGCTGATAAAAACAGCCGATGACCACTTTGCATGGCTAGTTAAACTGTAGTATTGCTGGTTATCAGTTGAGGGTGTGTCTTGAGTCCTTTCATGCTGAGTCTTTGCAAAGACATGGTCATTGCAAAGATTGGTCAAGTTAGTCTGCCTTGCAACAATTAAACATCTTGTGCAATATGTGTATAAATACTTCACATTTATTTTACTGGAATATCTACCTTTTAATAATAAATATATATTTACAGTTTTTAATTTTTTTGCATATTTGTCACACCTAAAAGATTCAGATCATCAAACAAATTTTTAATATTACACAAAGATAACCCGAGTAAACAAAATGCAGTTTTGAAATAATGATTTAATTTATTAAGGGGAAAAAAGCTGTCCAAATCTGACTGGCACTATGTGAAAAAGTAATTGCCCCCTAAATCTAATAACTGGTTGTGCCACCCTTTGCAGCAACAACTGCAATCAAGCGTTTACAATAACTGGCAATGAGTCTTTCACATTGCTGTGGAGGAATTTTGGCCAACTCTTCTTTGCAGAATTGTTTTAATTCAGCCACATTGGAGGGTTTTCGAGCATGAATCGACTGTTTAAGGTCATGCCACAGCATCTCAATCGGATTTAAGTCCGGGCTTTGACTTGGCCACCCCAAAACCTTAATTTTGTTTTTCTTGAGCCATTCAGAGGTGGACTTGCTGGTGAGTTTCGGATCAAAGTCCTGCTGCATAACCCAAGTGCACTTGAGCTTGAGGTCACAAACTGATGGCTGGACATTCTCCTTCAGGATTTTCTGATAAAGTGCAGAATTCATGGTTCCATCAATAATGGCAAGTCGTCCAGGTCCTGAAGCTGACACTACCAAACTACCATCACCATGTTTGACTGTTGGTATGATGTTCTTTTTATGAAATGCTGTGTTGGTTTTACGCCAGATGTAACGGGACACACACCTTCCAAAAAGTTAAACTTTTGTCGCATCAGTCCACAGAATATTTGCCCAAAAGTCTTAGGGATAATCAAAATGTTTTTTGGCGAATGTGAGACGAACCTTTGTGTTCTTTTTGGTCAGCAGTGGCTTTTGCCTTGGAACTCTCCCATGGATGCCGTTTTTGCCCAGTCTCTGGGTTCTTTTATGACCTCCTGGATGAGTCGTCATTGCGCTCTTGGAGTAATTTTGGTAGGCCGGTCACTCCTGGGAAGGTTCACCACTGTTCCAAGTTTCCTCTATTTGTGGATAATGGCTCTGACTGTGGTTTGCTGGAGTCCCAAAGCCTTAGAAATGGCTTTATAACCCTTTCCAGACTGATACATGTCAACTATTTTGTTTCTCATCTGTTCTTGAATTTCTTTAGATGGCGGCATGATGTGTTGCTCTTTAAGCATGCTTCACTTTGTCAGACAGGCTCTATTTAAGTGATTTCTTGATTCAGCAGGTCTGGCAGTAATCAGGCTTGGGTGTGTCTAGTGAAATTGAACTCAGCTTTCTAAAATAAAGTGGTTAATCACAGTTGTTTCATGATTTAACAGAAAGGGGCAATTCATTTTTCATGTAGGGTCAGGTAGGTTTGGACAGCTTTTTTCCCTTAATAAATGAAATCATCATTTAAAAACTGCATTTTGTATTTATTTGCATTATCTTTGTGTAATATTAAAATTTGTTTGATGATCTGAATCTTTTAAGTATGACAAATATGCAAAAAAAATAAAAACAGGAAGGGGGCAAAAACCTTTTCACGGCACTGTATAATATCTAATAATACATTACTTTTTAATACGTATATAATGTGAAGTAATAATACATCGCTTTTTATGGAAAGTAATGTGTTACATTACTTTTGAGTTACTTTTTTAATCTGGGCAGGGCTTGCTTGTTTGTTTCTAATATAAAAAGTTCTTCTTTTACAAATGTAAAAACCCTTTCACAACAAAAGTGAAATGAATACACCTCAGGCTGAAGGAAATGTAAATTCATGTCTGTACAGTAGAGAGCACAGCTCAAACAAATTACATGAAGAATATGATGCAGGAGAAGAAAGTTCAACACTATTCAGCAATAACACAAATGAAACACAAATGTGTCATTTTTGCTTAGTATGGTTGAATTGGATCATCAAAGGTCAGCAGCAAAGACATGGGTTAATAAAATGGGATTACATAAATAAATGATATTTGTCATATTTAACATATTTAATAATTGCAGGTTTGTATAATATTCTGAGTTTGCGTTTGATTGTTTTTATTCATTTTGAGGAATACTGAATCTGTTTTTTGTGCAGGTGAGATGAGTAAATGCATGTTCATATTTAGTCTAGAACTACAGTAAGATCATGTTCACACACAACGCATCTGCACTTACTCCCGATTTCTCTCAACATGGCAACACGAGAACTGTCAGTCAAGACAAACAAACTGGCGTTACTTATTTGAAAAAGTAACGTAGATATTTCCTTTTAAATTAAAAAGTAATGTGTTACTTTACTAGTTACTTAAAAAAGTAATCTGATTACATAACTAGCGTTACCCCAACACTTTATATAATGAAAACAAATTCAGAGCAGAATCAATCGCCACGCGATTTTACTTTTCTCTTTTTCTTGAACTACTTGCATACTGAACAAAAGCTAATGTGTTTTTATCCAAGTTTTTTCCTCTGATGATGTTTCATCTCTAGAGCCCTATGATTTTACAATGCGGAAAACATGGACAGAATCGCAGACTCTAGTCATAAAAAATGAATTTATAGTATAATGTCATGGAATTTGCCAAATTTTGAATGGATACATCAAAAGTAGGTCAGTACACCTAAATTAAAACATAATATGGACTACTGTCTGTGAATATTAAAACACAAAAATATAATTTGCATGTCTCTGTGTGAATGAATGGCGCAGAGGCCGGTTTTGTTTACTACACACGTACTGTAGCGTGTGATATATGAGCCTCAATATATGAGCACATGAACACATAATCTCTAGAACTATGTTCTTAGTTACTTCATGAACATTTGAATAAAACTATCATCATATCATATACAAACAGAAACCTAAAGGTCTTCACAGCAACCCGTCAAAATAAAAGTTTGGTTTAACTTGAAGAACCCGTGACAGAAATATTACTTAATGTAATGACAGTAGTACTACTAATAATAAAATTATTATTAAAACATTATTTTTAAAGGAATATTTACCAGAAAAATTATTTACCAGATTTTATTTTGCAGAAAAATGTAAATACACAACACAGTATGTCTGGAAAAAAAGAAATAAAAAAAAAACATATTTCATAGGGCCTTAAAAAATTATTTAACTTTTAATACTGTACGTTGCTGTTTAATATTGTAAGGTTCATGATTTTAATTAATTAGACATGCTTTCTGATTAATAAAATTTACTTTAACCATTAAAACAGAGTCTAGAAAAATTTCAAAGGAATCCAGAAAAATTTAAATGGAAAAATTAAAAAAGAATACTATAAAGCCCTACATCTTGCCCTGGAGTACCTTGGTGCATGATTTGGCTAGTCCAAAGTAGTCTTAGATGTTTACACCAGCTGTCATAGTAGGGTGTTTATTTCTTAAGTTAAAATACAATCTATAAACTGTCTATAACCCCCCCCATCAGAGGCTCTATGACCTTCTCTTCTCTGGCTCCTGAACCACACACCCGCATCTACACAAACACTGACACGTCCTACCTAAGTCCGTGTCTTGCAACACCTCAGGAAACTTGTGGCTAATTTCATTATTTTTGGGGGGGAAGCAAAGAGAGAATGCAAATGAGTGCAGACAGCTGGTGCCTTCCTGGTGGCGAGGAGTGATGGAGGGCCCCAAGGCCTCGCTCATCAGCCCCTCGTCCTGCTTCCTCTTTTCAGACAGAAGCCCACCGGGGAGAAGGCGGGGAGGCCGCTCCGACAGCGGGACCAGATGGTCCGAGAGGTAAAAAGCGCGGCTCATTCGGTTAGTGCGACGCTATCGGTCACCTGGGCAACGGTGCTAATGCCTGTGCAGCCTACGGGCGTCCGATGAGCTTGAGGTGTGGTGCTTCTTTGCCGGCCCCCCTTGTGAGGAGAGATAGGCCTTCCAGTCAATCACACTCTCTCTCACACACATGTAAAGAACGCATGAGTGTATCGTGGCTGCTGCCTTCTGGTCTGTGACCTGGCTCCATTTGTTTAGGAAGCTCAAGCAGCTGTGCAACGTTATCCTGTATAAAGATAAATGTAGATCTTTATGTATATAAATGTCCAGCACTTGCAAACTGACAAACTCAGCACTGGAGCTTTTTGAATGAACTGAAAGAATAGCTAAAAAATGCTTATGGCAATATTACAATTGTAATAAATGATTTAAAGTAGATTTATTGAAATATATTTAACTTTGGTAAATAATGAAATGAGTTTACCTAATGTGTTGAGAAAATACACTTGATTTGCAAGTTGCAAATGTATTACAATTACAAGACTATTGTTTTAAACAACAAAATGTGTATAAAAGTTTAATTAAATGCTTCCCATATATTTGAATGGAATATCCCTTTTTATTTATTATGTGAAAGCTAAAATTACTGAAAGCAAATCATTGGTTAGATATTTAATAAACAATGTTACATAATCTATGAAATTTGTTACATTTATGAACACAAATCACGTTAGGTTAAGTGTTTTACTTTCACTGTACAAACTGATAATAATAATAATAATAATAATAATAATAATAATAATAATAATAATAATAATACATATGCAATCAAATATATTGTGTATAATTATGTATATAATAAAATATAATAATTACATATTTTGTATCCATTATATTTTCTATATTATTTCTATAATTAAAATATATATTTTTGTTAGATTTATATGTATATAAATACAAACCCGATTCCAAAAAAGTTGGGACACTGTACAAATTGTGAATAAAAACAGAATGCAATGATGTGGAAGTTTCAAATTTCAATATTTTATTCAGAATACAACATAGATGACATATCAAATGTTTAAACTGAGAAAATGTATCATTTTAAGGGGAAAATAAGTTGATTTTACATTTCATGGCATCAACACATCTCAAAAAAGTTGGGACAAGGCCATGTTTACCATTGTGTGGCATCCCCTCTTCTTTTTATAACAGTCTGCAAGCGTCTGGGGACTGAGGAGACAAGTTGCTCAAGTTTAGGAATAGGAATGTTGTCCCATTCTTGTCTAATACAGGCTTCTAGTTGCTCAACTGTCTTAGGTCTTCTTTGTCGCATCTTCCTCTTTATGATGCGCCAAATGTTTTCTATGGGTGAAAGATCTGGACTGCAGGCTGGCCATTTCAGTACCCGGATCCTTCTTCTACGCAGCCATGATGTTGTAATTGATGCAGTATGTGGTCTGGCATTGTCATGTTGGAAAATGCAAGGTCTTCCCTGAAAGAGACGACGTCTGGATGGGAGCATATGTTGTTCTAGAACTTGGATATACCTTTCAGCATTGATGGTGCCTTTCCAGATGTGTAAGCTGCCCATGCCACACATACTCATGCAACCCCATACCATCAGAGATGCAGGCTTCTGAACTGAGCGCTGATAACAACTTGGGTTGACCTTGTCCTCTTTAGTCCGGATGACATGGCATCCCAGTTTTCCAAAAAAGAACTTCAAATTTTGATTCATCTGACCACAGAACAGTTTTCCACTTTGCCACAGTCCATTTTAAATGAGCCTTGGCCCAGAGAAAACGCCTGCGCTTCTGGATCATGTTTAGATATGGCTTCTTTTTTGACCTATAGAGTTTTAGCCGGCAACGGCGAATGGCACGGTGGATTGTGTTCACCGACAATGTTTTCTGGAAGTATTCCTGAGCCCATGTTGTGATTTCCATTACAGTAGCATTCCTGTATGTGATGCAGTGCCGTCTAACGGCCCGAAGATCACGGGCATCCAGTATGGTTTTCCGGCCTTGACCCTTACGCACAGAGATTGTTCCAGATTCTCTGAATCTTTGGATGATATTATGCACTGTAGATGATGATAACTTCAAACTCTTTGCAATTTTTCTCTGAGAAACTCCTTTCTGATATTGCTCCACTATTTTTCGCCGCAGCATTGGGGGAATTGGTGATCCTCTTCCCATCTTGACTTCTGAGAGACACTGCCACTCTGAGAGGCTCTTTTTATACCCAATCATGTTGCCAATTGACCTAATAAGTTGCAAATTGGTCCTCCAGCTGTTCCTTATATGTACATTTAACTTTTCCGGCCTCTTATTGCTACCTGTCCCAACTTTTTTGGAATGTGTAGCTCTCATGAAATCCAAAATGAGCCGATATTTGGCATGACATTTCAAAATGTCTCACTTTCAACATTTGATATTTTATCTATATTCTATTGTGAATAAAATATAAGTTTATGAGATTTGTAAATTATTGCATTCCTTTTTTATTTACAGTTTGTACAGTGTCCCAACTTTTTTGGAATCGGGTTTGTACATCAAGGAATAAATATATTGGGAATAAATTACTTAAAGCATTAAAATAGAAAGCAGTTTTGTATATGGTTATAATATTTCAAAATATTTTTTATGTTTTTACTGTATTAAAAAAACAGCCTTTCAAAATAAATAAATGAAAAAAAATGTAGATCTTACAAAAGTTTGACTGGTAGATACATAATCTTTAAGATTTTTTATTACGTTTTATAACATTTTATTGAATGTAGTTTTCTGTTTGTTTGTTTGTTTTTAAGGATTACTTATTTGACGAAAATGTATCATACAACATACAAGTGAATTATTTGTATCTGGACCACTGCTGATTTATTCTAAAATCTACGTTCTAAAGAAAAACCAATTATTACACTAACAATAAAGTACCATGGTATTACACACCATGGTAAAACCATTGTATTCATTAATATCCTAATAATTTTTGGCATAAAAGAAAAAACGATAATTCTGACCCATAAAATGTATTTTTGGCTATTGCTACAAATACAGCCATGCAACTTAAGACTGTTTTTGTGGTCCAGGGTCACATATGGCTTCTGAAGATTTGCAATACGTCACATTTTTGGTGATTTTTGTAATTTTAAAGCTTAAAAGCATTGTATTGAAACAGAGACCAGGATATTCTTCAAAAGATTCAAGTGAAAGATTCATTTGAATTCAACTGAAGAAACAAAGTCACACTTGATAACATTAGGGTTAGTAAATAAGTTCTTAAAGCACTATTGTTAAAGCATCATAGGATGTTCCCCATGTGAAGATTTATTTGTAAAGATTTACTTTTACAAATAACATGCAATGTAATCAATGACGTACATCCAAGTAAATGAGACGGAGGGAAGTTTGCGAGTGAAGGGCATAAAAAAATGAACTGGATCACAGCCTATATGTAAGTATTGATAATAAGTAAACTTATATTGTAATTTATTCATTTATATTACTAATGCTGATTTTCCACATCGTATTTGTAAACTTTATGCAAATCTACAACTGTGAGGCAACCTATATGTTTTGAAACAGAACCACAACGGTCATGTTATCACAGATTCACTTCTTCTTATAACCCTCACTTCTCACATTAGATATCATGATTTCTATTGCTCCCTCTGCTCTTTGCCATCTCATTCAATGTATCTGACCCCTACATCTCACTTGGATACCCCCTCCTTTCCTCACTTCTCTCTCCCAGCTCCGTCTCTCACACAGGCTGTGCCTTGACGCCCATATGTTACCTGACAGGCCAGACCCAGTAAATGATGGCTATATCTAAATGTTGATGAGAGGGAGATGCAGACAGCAGTTGTGTTTGTAAATGGAGTGTTGTTTGGACGGGGAGGCTGGGGAGTTTGGAGCTGGCTGGCAGATGTCAAACAGCGGAGGGAAAGAGAGACACGCTCATGAGAACGACTTGACAACTCTCTCAGTGGCAGGCCAGTAGATGGGCACTGTGGAAGTGGCCTTTCACCCCTTTGCTGTGTGACACCTGACAGCAGAGTCCTATCTCATATCACTGCCTGGAGACATCACTTACGTTCATGTCCAAAGTAAGGTGGGAAATAGGAATATGTTAATTAATCAGTGGTCAAGGGTCAAATAGATGAAGACACAGCCCATGCCTCAGGGCTCACAGTGTGAATTTATTGTCTGCTGGTCAAACCTTTTCAAGACAAGGTCATTAAGTGGGAATCTGATCGGTACAATTATACAAAAAGAGCTATTTGCGTGAAAACTGAAAGTGTCTAGCCTTATAAAAACTACTGTGTGAGTACCATGGTACAGTGGTCACATGGCAATAACCTGGTACTTATTAATTACCATATGTGTAATTACCATATGTGTACTCCAACGTACTTTAAGTAAAGATCATGTTCCATGAACATATTGTGTAAATTTACTACAGTAAATATATCAAAACTTCATTTTTGATTAGTAATATGCATTGCTAAGGACTTTCATACTTTCCAGATTTTCAAATAGTTGTATCTCGGCCAAATATTGTCCTATCCTAACAAACCATACATCAATGGAAAGCTTATTTATTCAGCTTTATACATGATGATGTATAAATCTCAATTTCAAAAACTTGACACGTATGACTGGTTTTGTGGTCCAGGGTCACATATAACAGAATTTACTCTTCTTCAATTTACCAATCATAAGGCTGAATCTAACATTTTGTCCGACAAACAAACCAGATAGGAGAGTAGGGGAGAGCGGGGCACAAAGTAACACTTTTTGACTCTCAAATTGTGTAAATCCAAGTGAGGTTCAGAGTATTAATTTTTTTTCCACAGCAATTTCACACTTGTCTAGTACAAATATGTTGCTTTGTTTCATAAGTACAGTGTATATGTTTTTCTTCATTTACCCTCAAAAACTGGAAGTGAAATGTGACAACATGCCCCGTAGCTGGGATACATTGTAACACCTGAGGGGCACGTTGTAACATGATCATATGACAGCTTAAAATGCTATCTTATCTTATGAAAAACATATACAAGACAAACTAAAATATTTTGTCAATAAAATAAAATAATTATTTCAAATAAAATAATGGCAATTTTTAAGAATTAAAAATAATCTGATTTTTGAGTTTGACAATGAACACATTGCAACCATGCTTGGGATGGCCCACATAAACGAGCCAAAATGCTTTACATGTATTGAAAAAATTATTTCTGAACATTAAACATTGACTTTCAGTCTTTATTCACCTGTTTCACGTCGTTTCTCATTAGAATTTCTTAAAGTAAAATGTGTGAATTACATCACTAATGTCATAGAATAGCACGGTGGGACACATTGTAACGCAGTGTTATAACGTACCCCATTTGCACAACTGGAATTTAAAACCGGTTAGTGTCTTCTGCTAGTTATTGAAGCATTAAAAAATCATTTAAACTGATAAATAACAGATTGGAGATTAAAATAATAGCAGATTTGTCTCATTTTAAATGAGTAATAAAAACTGAGATGAAAAATTTACTTAAGCCAGAAATATAATTTTACTATGGTAAAATAAATGTTCAGCGATATCTTCAAAAGACTTTTGAATTTTGGCGCACTTTTTCTCTATATAATGTTGATATGCTAACTAGTAAATACTGTAAATTTGGTTATGCTAGTATGTGTGGAAATATTTAAACCACGTGTGTCACAACTAACCCCGTGTTACTTTGTGCCCCGCACTCCCCTATTACCATCGGTGGAGTTGAACTTGAAAAATGGTGTATATTGACGTCTTTCCGCACTTGAAACAAGATACCTTCTGAAATTCATTCATGTTAATTTTGTGCTATAGCTTAGTAAAGAGGAAGAGATGATTGGTTCACGTGACGCTTGAACTGAGGCACTACAGCAATCTGTCACCACACATTAAAGAGCAACAAAACAGTATTTATTGTTTGAATTTCTTAAAAATGACCATTTGAAAGCTGAGACTTTGGTTCATACCAAAAGTAACCTGCTCTGTCTTGTCTGTCGGGGCGTTGTCAGTTTCCTCTTTGCTCCACAATGTATTTTTCACTGTGTGAGAGCGCCATGGCTTGTCGGACGAAACAAAAGTAACTAAGGTCTTTGAGAAGTGTCAACTGTGTAAGAAACAGATTGAAATTTGAATTATTATTGACTGAATATCTTGACATCTGCCCTAGTTCTCTCTATAGCATGTCCTTGAGATATCATGTGAAAAGTACCAATGTCTGACTCATTAATGAACCATTCTTTTGAATCAGATTTTGTCGATGAATCACTTCACAAAATAAATCAGAATGGTTTGGTTCACAAGTTCAACTCACTAAAACTCAATGATTTGTTCACAAAGTTTAACAGTTTAAAATTTTCTCACACAAAACTATTATATGGCTTCAGAAGACTTTACATATATGGTGCACAATGCATTCATTCACAAATAACCTTTATGATACTTTTAAGGTGCTTTTTCATCCATTAAGTTTCAAATCACCATTTGAAATGTATTTTTTTCCCATGGAGGAAAGAAAGTTATAAAGGTTTATAACAACATGAAGGTGAATAAATGGTTGAACTAATCTTTTAAAATGCATTCTAGGTAGGGAGCTCACTAGCTGTTGGAACAGCTCGTGTGGATGTATTTCTTGCATGTCTTTCGGAGCAGGGGAGGGGGAATGGAGTGGATTAGCTTTGAGATTCACTTGAGTGCTGCCGCAGGACCTCCAGCAGCCTTCTGATCTATCAAAAACTGATGGAAAGACACAGTTCAATTTGTCCCACTTTCATAAAAGATAATTAACCTGTCAGTCTTCACACCATAACAGCTTCATTAGATTGGCAGTGGGGCACAGAGCAGTTCAGGTGGAGCTGAAAAGGATGTGTCCCAATCTGAGCCCCCTCTCCCCTCGCTAAGTATGTGTCAAAATATCAATGTAACACAGACATGTGTTGGAAATAAACACAAGTGACACCGTACAGTAATGGCTTATGTAAAACAATGCATGTGTATGGAAGCGAGAGGGTAATGCAACATGGAAATGCATGAATAGTATGAGGAGAAATCAATTTTGTACCGCTGAAGAGTGAAGTAGTTTTGAAAGGCCTTATGGTGCGAATAATGCAACGCTGTCTAAAACGAGGGTCAAGGGTTCAGTCTATTGTCGCTGCTCCAGAAACATATAAATGATGAGACTTCAAATAGTGATGTTCTGAGAAGACTGATCATAAAGAGTCAGTCATCCTTCCAGAAAACGTCTGAGGACCGCAGCATTGTGCCTACTGACCCACTCATATTCCTGACCACACTGGGCTATGAGCTATCAATCCATTTTACTCTCAGGGCCCTATTTTAATGATCTAAGCACATGGTCTAAGGCGCAGGTGCACTTAGGGTGTGTCTGACTCCACTTTTGCTAGTTTAACGATGGGAAAAATGGTCGGTGCGCCCGGCGCATGGTCTAAACGGTTTGTCCCTATTCTCTTAATGAGTAATGGGCATAACCTGCAATAAACCAATCAGTGTCTCATCTCCCATTCCCTTTAAGAGCCAGTTGCGCTCACACCATGGCGGATTCGCTATTTATGCAGCAGAATTTGCGAGAGCAAAGACTGAACGCATCTCCAGAGAGGAAACGGAGCTGCTTGTGCGCGAGCAAATAGGTAGCCTAATTCTGATACATGCAATGACTATCCATTTTGACATGTAGGCATTTTTAGATTTATGTAGCCTACACAATAATAATCTTTTACATTGTAATCCTTTAATTTTTATTATTTGGCATGTTTGTGTGCTGCTGTTCGTCCCTGTGTGTGTAATAAGCAGAGTGTACGTGCGCTGTGGACCCACTTATAGGCGCATATTACTAACGTGCTCTTTAAATAACAAAAAATACTGCGCCATTGACTTTAGACCAGGTTTTAGTTGGTTAATGGCGCAGTCTAATTCAGTTGCCTCAAAATAGCAATGCACCAACAATGCGCCTGAACACACCTTGTTTTCAGACCAGCACGCCCGTGGGTGCACAAATGGGCACAAATGCATTTGCTATTTAAACCACGTGGCGCAGGACATGAAAATGATAATTGCGTCGGAGCTGAAATTAGCAAAAAACACTTGCGTCACGCCTGGCGCCGCATTGAACCGGGTGTATGATAGGGCCCTCAGTATTCATAGCCCAGGTAAATATCCTTTTAAAAGGAACTTGAATTAGTATTTCCTGACATCACATGGCTTATATAACATTAAAAATAAATAAATACATAAAACATAAATGCAATTACACTATTCGCAAGTTTGGTGTCGGTAAGATTTTTGCTCACCAAGGCTGCATTTATTACAAAATACAGTGAAACCAGTACTATTGTGACATATTATTACAATTTAAAATAACTGTTTTCTATTTTAATATATTTTAAAATGTTATTTCTTCCTGTGATGGCAAAGCTGAATTTTCAGTATCATTACTTCATCCTTCAGTGTCACATGATCTTTCAGAATTCATTCTAATATGCTGATTTAGAGCTCAAGAAACATTTCTCATCAGTGTTGATTAATCTGCTGCTTAAGATATTCGTGGAAATGGTGATATATTTTCTTTCAGGATCCTGTGATGAATTTATTTCAAATAGGAATATGTAACAATGTAAAAATTAAATTGATCAATTTAATCTATCCTTCCTGAATAAAATTATTAACAGAAGTGTATATAAGGAAATATTTTGCTCTATTGTTGAGGGAAGTAACTGTAAGTAAAAAGTTGCAGCATACTATATACATAACAGCAACAAACATTTTTTACAAACAGTATCAAAAGTATTATACTATAATGGGTGAAAACCATATTGGGTAAAATTTTACATAATAGTGCAAAATTACATAATATATTCAATATTGCACCTAATTAAATGGGTTTGTAATGTTGATGCTAACTTGCTAGGTTAGAGCCACAATTTAGGTAACTGTAAAAATTATAAAATACTGTCATATTTTGTACATTTTATTGTAAAAAAAAAAAAAAAAAAAAATCATACATTTGAACATCTGCTGTCATGCATCCAACATGTGGTGGCATTCATGTGAGTTCAACTCATAAATGTGATCTTTATAATATCTTTCAAAGGTTTGATGCCACAACCCTCGCAAACTCTGGCTTTTGCCATGTAGCACATCAAGTCAGAACTGAAGCAATACAGATCTATGAACATGTCGTAATTAAAAAGAAAACAATATATATAACTTCCATAATCATGGCTAATACCCAAATAAATGAAGAGTTAATACATTTAGCTTAGGCCACAAGTTAAGCAAAGTCTTTGTGCATGAAATATTCCCCCCTGGACTAGATACTTATAATGAACTATTCAAAATAGCACACAATTAATGAGCACATTAAGCTGTGATATTTTAACAGATGCAGCCTCCTTAATTACCAGGGGAGAGGATAGTTTCTGCTCCTTCCTCTTTCTAATACACCCACGTCCACATGTTCATCTGTTCCTCCATAAACACAACACAAACAGCATATATGTGCAGACCAGGTGTGAGACCCCTCACTCAGCGTCCAAAGTTTAGTGACCTGAGGTGGCCAGAGAAAAGACCACACCACTGACCCCAGTCCCACCAGTCGGCTCTTCTGATGGGATGAATATTCAAATGTCTTCTCATCTCTTTGGTTGAAGGTGAAGGGGGCTTGTTGAAGACATCTCTTCCAACAGATGGACCACAAGGACCCATCTGCTGGTGAGGCAAGTAAATGCTCAATGATGCATCGCAAAGCGATTTAGCTTTCAAGGATCCCCGGCAAGTAGTTAGTAATGATGGCATCTGCACCAAGAGCAAACACTCTATTTTAGATATGATCTATCGTCTCTCCAAACTAGAAGCCTTGTCTTAAAGAGACAGCATCTCATTTGAACAGCTTCATTTTCACGCCGCAGCGCAAGTCAAGTTGCGAGTCAAAAGCTTCGCTCTCCTTTAGAAACGCCTTCAAAGTTATCAGCGCCACCACATGAGTGTGCCTTCATCCCACAATGAGCAGAGCATGATGCATTTAACATTTGTCATATGATCACGCTCATTTGCTTCCATTGATTCTAATCTGCCAGTGGCTCAAAGAGCGCAATAATTATATCTTTGAAAATTTCCTACTTTAGTTTCCAGTTCCAGGGGCTAAAGATGTTTCCACCTAATATATTCAGATTGGCTCCCATCCAGACAGTTTATTATCATTGTAATTTGCTTATTAAGTGCAATCTTGTTTTGTTCAAATAAAGAGATAATTAGATATTCAACATTAATACCTTGAAATATTATCTCTTATATGATGTTTGAGGGACTTGTTAATCTCTTCTCCCACTGAGAAGACTTAGATAAATGTATTAGTAAACTCTTCACTTTGGGCCGAGATTGTTTGATGCTTTTGGGAGATGTTAGAAAAGCTTCCCACAGTTTATGTAGAAAATAATCACCTATAGTGAGTATAATTGTATAATCAATCACATTTTGATATGGATAGCAGGGTTGTCGTCACTATGCCTTGCGCTTATTATATAATATTTGATAATAGACTCACGGTAGATGAGGTTTTGTTAAAATGGCGAGAATGATTGGTGATAGTCTTGGAAGCAACAAGAAAATGCGTTGATAAATTTAGCGTATGGAACTATAATTTCTAGCTTTTATTGTACATTTATTTTTCTGAAGATGCACTTTTATTAATTTTATAATTATAAATTATTGATATAATTATTAATACTGAATATATTAATTTATTTCATATTGGCGTCTATATTTTAGCTCCATAACATATATTTTGTCTTTTTTTGCTATGCTAATAAAAAGGCTAAGGTTTTTCGAAAAGAATAAGTTGAGGAAATGATTCAGACAGATGAATGATTCAGTGACTCACTAATAAAAACAGTCGATTGTCACCACCTTCCGGCAAAATGATGTAAGCTACAAGAGTAACCGATATGATATGATATGATATGATATGATATGATATGATATATATTATATGATATGATATGATATATATTATATGATATGATATGATATGATATGATATGATATATGATATGATATATGATATATGATATTATACATTCATTCATCCATTCTCCAAGCTACTTATCCTATGTAGGGTTGCTGGGATGCCAGAGCCTAAGGCTGCATGATATAATAGTTTATAATATTTATCATTTTTTTCATGTTTGGGCCAGTGAACACAAAAATTAGCAGCAAAGTGGCAAAAAATTAAGGCCAATAGCAGGACAAGTACAAATCGACCATGCTATAATTAAAAAAAAATCCTTATTGTTCAGCCCTGAATAGCAAGGTTCTCCTCACAATCTTCCACTATATCTAGGCCGACCACATATAGTCTAGTTATGTAAGTGTCAGAAGATTGAGATGTACTCCGTCCTGAAGTTGTGCTTTTCATATCCTGTCCGATGAGCGCATCCCACCGGAGTGCATATCTCTGTCTCTGCGCCTGTGTGTGGGCTTACATTACATTACACAGTCTCTGTAGAACAGCACACTACAGCGTGTTTGCCCTTGTCTTCTTCGTCCTGCTTACCTATCCCTCCCAAAAGAAAGAGGTCTCTGTGTGTGTGTAAAGAAAGAGGCAGTGATGATCATTTGCTGCCAAAGTAAAGTGTTTGCAAACGAGCGCGGTGCAGAGGTGCGGCGTGCTCAAGGGCACATTTGTATAAAACTAATGATAGCATGTAAATGGACAAAATTTCTATCTGAGGAAAGAGGCATCCAGCCCCTTGGCGCACCATCGTGTTGATGGAGTGCAGAATCTCATTACGGATCTAATACAATAACTGCCGTGTCGATCCGGAGAGGCGACAGAGAAACAAGATTAGCCTTATTACTTTATTATGTGCTGTGCGGCATGGCTCAGAGTGGACAATTGTATTAAAGCACAGATGAGATCACGTAGAGGGAATTGCTCCCCCTCTGCTCCGCCCCCCCGAAACGATTTAATTGATTCCACATAAAATTAGCGGGGACAGATTTGGAATTCCTGCTGTTGCCACTTAGTAAACTACCGACTTCTTTGGCCATCTCTGGTGGAGTGTTGTTTTGCTGTTATTGGCAGCGGTGAGGACAAAGGGGGGCGTTTGTCACTGTCTGAGAGGGCTCAGGGTGGAAGGGTTAATGACTGTAACCCCTGTTGTGCAGTTTGTTTTGTGTCACACTGCTTGGCTATCTACTCCGATACTCATTATGGCATATATAACCGTTCAAGTCGGCATGAAAAGAAACTTCACCCTATCTATTATCATATTATATATATGCATATCTTATTGTGGACAATTGTTTTATTTAAAGCACACAAACAAACAAAATAAACTCGACAGATTTCTCTCTGTTGATGTGACAAGCTCATGTTCATCTGCCTTTACTTTTGAGTGCAACGCCCACATATCAACATCTAATCAACGATGCATACTTTTGTTTTAATCTATTACACTGTGTGTCACAAGAAAAACTCTGTCACTACTTTCATTTCATTGCAACTCTCTCAGTACATTTTTATTCTTTTGCTAGCTCTTCTTCATCGGTCTTTATCTGTACTTTATACTGACACCTACAGGTGTGGATGCAGTAGGTCATTGTGTTCCCCTTTTTCAGTGGAAAACAAAGATAGTTTGTTGTGACCAGGGGCTATCGGCTTCAAAAAGTACAAACAATACCAAAAAGGCACCATAAAAGTATTATAAGTAGACTAGAATTCAAAAATGGTGCATAGTTTCCGGTCATTCTCAATTCGCTAACTTCTCAATCTCATGTGAGTGACAGATTGCTGAAAAGAAAGGATTTCATTGGCTAGCTCTCATGCCAGTGCACACGTTATCAGAGAATAGATGTTGTTACTGAGGGGAAGGGATGTTAATGTTTTGATTAAAAATGTTGAGCGCACATGAATTTAAATAACAATGATGATGATGTGCATGGAAATATGATAAATCATTTATAATAATCACAAACATTCCATTAAAAGCATTAATTTCATTGTGACTTCAAGAAAAGAAGTGTGAAAGTTGACAGCCCTACCATTCAGAATTAATTGAGAATTCCTTTTAAATTCCAATTAAGTTACTGAATTTGAAGTGAGGTGTAAAAAATAATGCAAAACTGCAAATTGAAATTAAATGTAAAGAAAAAAGGCCTTATGGACAAAGAGAACAAAAGAACAATAAATTCAGTTTCCTATGGGGTGTAGCCAATTCAATTCATATGCAAAACTGCCTTAAATATCTACAATTGCATCATTGTTCCTGTGGCAAATTGAGAGACAGGATTTCCTCAACGATTCCTAATCTATGCAGGGCTCAGTTATTTCAACTGAGGGACATGGGACACATGCCCAAATACACATAAGGGAAGAACTGAGATTTCTTTCATGGCTCATTTATCTGTCAGCGGTTCATCAGCTGTCAGGACCTGGTGATGATATCATGTGTGACATCTCACCTTGACCGCTGCTACCTCAGTGTTCTTTTCCAGCCCAGACTCAACCCTCCTCCCTCCCGGCACAACAGCATCCGAACTTATTGTGACCTTCCTCCACAATCTCACCCTCTTCCAAAGTGTTCCTCAGGGAGGCCGGCCCGGGGTGCAGGGATGGCCATATGTGTCGGCCCAGTGGCCATGTACAGGCGCTGGCGGTTTCAGGATGCTGCCTGTCACGCTGACATCTCATGGCTGCTCAGAACATTCTAGCACTTCTCAAAGAGCCAGACAAGATTACAGAAAAGCAGCAAAGATGTTCTTACTGCTATGTATTGTTTCTATCACTAAATCTCACTTTATTCTGATTGAAATTTTAGATTTAAATTGGAGCTAATTTCAGAAGATTTAAATTATTAAAGTCATAAAAAGTGTCCATTTTTTGATTTGTAATTTTTTTACCCATTTTATCATACTAAAGGTAAAAATTGCCTGATCACTAAGAAAAGCCACATAGCACAGACTCTGAATTGCTATTCCTTCTTGACAGAATTTGACAGTCTTACACTGTAAGCTACTGAAATTCATGAGACTTTATGGGCTGAAACTTCTTATTCCCATGTGAGGGTGGTCCATCATGGGAACGGTCAACGGTGTAATGCTGTTAGTTCCTCTGTTCTGTGCTCAAAGGCTCTTCTCAGCCCAAGACCTGTCACTTTTCAGTCCGCCACTCAAAGCCATTTTCTTTAATTGATCACTTGTCAGTTCATTCTTCTCTACACAAACTCCATCTCTGCATCTTCTTGCTGAAAGACCCTGTTCATCCGCAGCCACTTATTTGATCATGATTATGCTGACTTGCCATCTTTTCTGATGTATAGATTTATTGACCTGAACATAAGTCAAGATGTCAAGAAAGGGGTTATATTCAAAGAAAGTTTTGACTAAAAACAGCATTTGTTTTCCATCTCATAGAATCACTAAACAAGCTTAGAATTACATTTTTTCTTTCTTCCAGACACCAAGACACAGACTGACTAAAAATTAGGGTGACCGGACCTCTCTATTTTGAAGGCAATAAAAGTTCCCTTTTTTAACAGCCTATAAAGTGAAATAACACCTAATATTCTAGATTTTGCAAATGAAAATGCAAAAAAGTTATGCATATTGTCTTGCATTTCCATGTCATTGTATGATATAATGTAGTTCATCATAGTACTGCAATTATCTTGAACAGAAAACATAAAAAGGATTGTCTACATATTTTAATAAAAAAAGGATTGTCTACATATTTTAATAAAAAAACAAAAATAATAAATAAGTAATTATTATTATTATTACTACTACTACTACTACTACTAATAATAATAATAATTATTATTATTATTATTATTATTATTATTATTATTATTATCATTATAATTATTAATAATAATTATTATAAGAATAAATAACTAATAATATTTTTGCACTAAATAATGAACAATATATTAAGTAAAAAATATACATAAATTATTGTTATTATAAGAATAAATCACTAATAATATTTTTGCACCAAATAATGAAAAATTTTGTAAGTTTTAAAAAATTATTATTGTTAATAATAATAATAATAATAATAATAATATTTTTTATGCACCAAGTAATGAATAATTTGGCGAATTAAAAAATAAAAGTAATTTAAAAAATATATTGACCTGGCATCCAAATAATAATTATAATAATAAAACAACAGCCCTTAAACTGCTAAAATAATATCCCTATTATACAGTACACAGTCACCGAGCCTCTCTGACCATCCTCCCCTTATCATGAACACTGTAGTCTCTTCAGCATACAAATCTACCCCTGCATCTCCATCTGAAAGCAACATTCAGCAAGCACAAGAGAAGACAGAGAGCCTGAAAGAAGAAGGATGGTGGCTCTTTAAAAATAAAGTTGGAAGCAGTTTTGGACAAGGCAGAGGGAAGAAGAGTAATTTGAATGGTTGTGCTAATGACCTGAGGAGGAGCAGCACAGCAGTTGTTTCGCTGATTCGATGGCAGGTCATCGCGACAGATGTTCCCAACATATGTGGAGAATTAATTACCCACTAGTAAACAAAATATGTGATGCAGAGAGTCGTTTTGTCCAAATTTCTTTCGTTTCGCTGTTATTAGGGGCATAATTTTTCTTGATCAGTCGGGCCCACTCCAACGCAAGAGCTCAGTAATGGGCTGCGCTGAAGGGCTGCGTGCAGCACAGACGGGTCTTTAATTGGCAGAGTTGATTGTCAGCCTGCACAATGTGAAAGCCCTTGATTATCTAATTGGTTGATTGAAGCACAGCGCACCTGCCAGGCCACTTCACCTACTTTTTCTCCCAGCGGCTGGAATGTTGGGAATGTTTTCACTGAGAAGAAACAACTTGGCATGAGGAGAACACACACTGGTGAGCGTTCGGCTGCCAGTGCAGAGAGACAAGCACATCGCTGGTCCCAGACAGGAGAGGAAGTACTGGATAAGTAACAGGAAGAGAAGCTGCACGAATGGCTTAACGACCTGAATAAAGCACCACTTAGAAGTGAGAACAATTAAGTGCTATATTAATTTAGCGCATTTCTTTATGTCATTATATTGGTTGGTGCGACGCAAAAAGTTCCGGCTTAACTGAAAGATGGAGACATGCATTAACCAGCGACGCTCTCTCTCAAGAAGCTAAAATGAAAATCAATTCATAAATAAGGAATGACATTGTCCTCACAAACAAGGCAGAAAATTGCAAGAGGTAGTTAGAAGTCTCTCAACATCAAATAATATTGATTTTCCACCTCCTTGTTCACACCTTCAGTTTAATATTAGATTACTTAAAGAGCCACCCCCTCAAGGTGAATTATGCATTTCAATACAAAGCACAGTCGGGTTATAAAACACAGTCAATTCATATGAGAGATGTCTGAATGCTACAGTACTGTCAAAACAAAAGAATTTGTAGCCTAATTACTAGTGATGGTTGAGACCACTTATTTTATTATCAATGAGATGCCAAGTATTGTCAAGGCCAACGTATACAAGGTCAATATTTCCAAAATTTCTGATTTCTAAGGATGAAATGGGTAAATATTTGCATTAGACATTAGATTTTATAGCTATTATCAACATTATATAGGCCAAAACTGCTAATTATTATTCTAAATTATTTTTAAAGAATAATTAACCTAATCAATCTTTTCACAATTTTTAATTAAAATAAACTTAAAATAAACATCACACATATGCATTATATTAATAGTCACATATAGCTTGCACATATATAAGATCAGTGTTGGGGAGTAAGTAGTTTTAATTATTAGTAATTTAACGACAAAATAAATGTAACTGTAATCAGTTACAATTACAGTTACTTATGAAAATGTTAACTATTACATTAACAATTAATTGGTTCCTTTGCCAAACTGCGTTGACAGTTCTAAAATATGAACCACTAGTGTTTCAGGAGTTTAGGACACAATAGGACACATGCTTATTTTATAAGAGTTTTATTTCCTATTTGGGTTTATGCTTTATTTGTTAAGATTAAATGTCCTTGCACACTGAGTGAGAATTTTTCGCATGCGTTTTTCCATTTTTTCGTATTCGTCATCCTTTCCTATCAAAATGCATGCTACGGATGCGAAAACGCAGAAAATTGAACTTGATCCGAATTTTTTTATGACGGACAAAAGTTTCGGTGGCACTGTGTAAATGTGATTGACACAATGTGAGGTCGTATTTATTTTTTAATGTGCAAATTTTGGACTCAGTGTGCAATGGCCTTAACTGTTTTTTCCGAGGCATTGTTAGATGCCAGTGCTTCCTGTCATAGCTATGCAAAGATTTGATTTCAAAAACAGTATAGCTATTAAACTATGTCTCATGATTTTAAATCTGTATTTAACCTCAGAATGATCTCTCAAAGTAAAAAGAGGTGCTAAAGTCTGATTTTGTGGTGACTTTGCTTTAAAATTTAATTATTATAATCTTAATTTAAGTGATGAATAGTTTTGAAAGTCTGCGTGTAATCAGTGTTGAGTACTGCTGTAAGTTTAACACTGCCTGCATGGTTTAAATGTTTGAAAATGATTAACAGTTGAAAACATTAGAAGTTTAGAAAAGTAATCCAAAAGTAATCAAATGTAAGCAGATACATTACTTTAATAAAGTAATTTTAATAGTTACACTACTTATTACATTTTAAATAGGGTAACTTATAATCAGTAACCTATTACATTTCCAAAGTAACCTTCCCAACACTGTATAAGATTGCTCCAGTCATACCTAATTAATACTCAGATTACTTTTTTGTCATATCTATACAGTTCATGAACTGAAGCAGAAATGTTATTTTAAAGTATACAGCCTCAGTATTGATAATGTATCAGCATTCCTCAAGGTTTTGTCACTTCAGTTGAAGAACTCTTTGCTCAGCCTAACCAACAAAGTCCTGAAAACTAACATAAAGTCACTAAAATGATCTATATATTGCTTCAGCACTTAATTAGTGCCTTACTCAATCACAGAGTCGAGTTAGGGCCGTTTTTAATGCAGGGTGATTAGCGGAGGTTTAGCTTTAGAATGATCTCTGACGTGTGCCTGGTGTTCCTCACACGACCATTCCCTTATTGGCAGGATTTCCAAAACACAGAAATGTGCATCATCTGCTCAGAAATGTAGTAAAGGGAAATGCTTAAGTGGGGTAAGGCTAAAGCTATGTGTGATTGCTTCACATGGGGAAATCCAAAGACTTATTTCTTCATTACATCCATAGCTTATTGATTTTATGACATTGTTTCTTCAAGATTACACATCAGTGGGAAAATATAGCTAGTCTGATTCATTTCCGAGCCCTCAGTCTGGCACTGTGTTAGCCTCACACTCACAACAGTGCCTAATATAGTATTTATTTTCATTTGCTGTCACAAATTCTGCTTTTAAAAGCATTGTAAAAAATATTGTAAAATAGCCTGCAACCACACTACAAATGAAATCTAAATTAGTGCACCAATGATGCTTGGCAAACAACCTATACCACTATATTACTCATCAGAAGAATTATTAATGTTATTCAAAATAAATGTAATTATTTATTCAGTATAGATGTTTTTATCATATTGCTGTTCTGCAATTACATAAAAGCAACAGGCTACTTGAGGCCTGTGTAAAAGTGATTTTTACCACATAACATCAGTAAAGCTAAACAACTGCAGCATCAAGAGGCTTATTGCCCCTCAAAGTAACTATATGAATAACACTTTCTTTGTTATTTTTCTATATTTACAATGATAATTAGAGATAAGAGAGAAATAAAATGATTTTTTAATTAAAAAATATAAATAAAAAGATTAAGGTTTTAAAATCCCCAGAAATTCGTTCATAAACGTTCATTTAAAATTCTAGCTTAAAAGAAAAGCTGTCACTATGACATAAGCATATAGTACTTTGACAAATAACTATTGTTTTGCTTAATGTCATGCTGGAATTACCCTTTATTAGTCCAATTTGTCTGCAAAAAAAATAAATAAATAAAAAGATGGACCAACTGTATTGTACAGTAACAAAGAGCGCATGCTTGCATTATGTTAGGGGCATCATGATAAATTTAAGCCTGTGTTTTCCCTCTTTTTTTCTTTCCTCTGGTCTCGAACGTCCTACACAA